>CM031237.1:264748008-265030624 GCA_018340775.1 Taxus wallichiana var. yunnanensis
ATTTTCCCATAACAGAGAACTATACAATTCCTAAGGCTCAATAGTGTTTCCTTCTGTGTTTGAGTCATCATTTCAAGGCTTTATAGATGCCCATAAATTTGATCCAGAGAGATTCTCTCCATCCCACCAAGAGGATCAGCTTTATAAACGAAATTGGCTGCCATTTGGAGCAGGTCCTCACCAATGTGTTGGTCAGTGCTATGCTCTCAATTATCTCATGCTTTCTGTAGCACTTTTTTCTACATTAGTGAACTGCACCAGATACAAGACTCCTGATTGTGATGAAATTGCATATGTGCCCACGATTGTTCCAAAGGATGAATGTCTTATCTACCTCTCAAGTAGGAGTTAAGCAGGTCCAAGTTCAAGGTAAGTCTTATCATCCTCGCCCTGTTTTACGTCAGTGCCTAAACTCACACATGGCACCTAGTCTGATCCTTACTTTTAATAGGATTTTCCAAGAGGTTGAAGAATATTGCATAGAAGAGCAATTTTAGAGAAATTTTATCAGGAATTTGTTTGTAGACAACCTAGGATTGATAGATAAATGGTGTTTGCATTCAGGTTGTTTCTCTAAAATAGTTTTATAGAGCTTAAATCATTTCCATGGATGAGTCGCTTTCAATAATTAATCACTGAACGAGAAAGTGTTGCAGTTGGTTTCCCTTATTTTGAAAATGATTCTGATAGACTGTTTTTGACAGAGAATGTAAAGCTTGATTGCTAGGTGCTATGGTCCTCAAAGAAGAAAGAACAGTGTGCAGTTTGGGTTGCTCCCAGAATTCTCTAACGAGAAGCATTTTGGATGCATACAGTAGGTCAATGTCTACACCTTGTGTTATCGAGTGGAGAAAAAACTATGCAGTTGTCTGTCTGTTAAGAATATTGCACCATTTTTCTTCTTGTAGTGAGACCTCCATAATTAAGAGCCATTTCCATGGAGTGAAAAAGGCGAACCCAAACCTCACCCGAAAGTCTCAAACTCATAACAAGTGAACTCCTATAGACAATAAAAATTCATATTTTTACAAGGAAGAATGCGTACAGGCCCTAAGAGAACTCAAATTAATTTTACATGTAAGCGTTGCCAACATTTTCCCATGGCGTTAATAGAAACCTAGTAGAGTCTATATTTTCAAAAAAGAAAAGGATGCGTTAGCCAGACATTGCACAATTCTGAGAACAATACTTAACACCCAACAGAATTGATGAAACTGAAGTATAAATGCAGTCATGCAATTAATAGTTGTAAGGGCAATTTAGACAAACATGCAAACAAAGAGAGACGATTGTAAGGGTCAGTGGCTGCAAAAATAGCAAACCCGTGGCAACATGTAAAATCAGAAAAGTAAAATTGTTAAAAATAGCAAATGTACAAAAATAGCAGAAAAAGCTAAACCAACATTTAGGCCGTCAAATTTGACATGGTCCCGTGAATGTCCACAAAACCTTTCCTTAGGGGGGAACGCCGCATAATAACCCATGAAAGTGCATTTTCTTTCTCAGGATTTGCCCTATGTGAACAAATAAATCTCGTTAAACAAACCAATAGGTAAGCATTTAAAAATTCTGTTCTGGAGAGTTCATTAGACACTGTAAAGGTTATTACTAGCAATCGCATGTGTACACTGCAATGTGAACGCCAAACGGTATATGCTATTTGATTTAGAGGGATAGTTATTACTTTTGTAGTAGCTACACTACCAACAAAACCTTTCACATGAAATGAAGTATATGTACTAGGATAGGTAGAGAAAGACAAAAAATATCAGTAGGATGCCTTTAAAATAATTAGGATGACTAGTCGTTAGATTTCTTCCCCATTTTTACCAAGAAAGTAGCAATGTCACTTAGCATTATAAGTACATCACCTTAGACATAATAATCCATGGGATGGCACACATACCAAGAGAGAAGGAAACAATGAAAATCTCTAATGAAACCACCGGCCAATAAATATATAAATCAATATTAAAACAAAACATATAAAGGCATCAAATACCAGAAAGTTTTAATATATTGAGTAAGCTGTGCAGAAACTCTTCATAGCCAAAGCAGTAAAGAATCCCATCAGTTTTCATCAATATATGCTATGTTGTTGTAATGTCAAGGTCTCTTGCTTAATAGATTATTTTGCTTCTAGGAAAGGTCATGCCGTTGAAATCCTAGGATAAGCGATGCACAATGTACAGTGGCAAGATATGGTAGTATCTTATGTACTGTAGCCTGAAATTCATGAGTAGACTTACTTGGGCCTTATCAAGTATGATTTATGGCAATACTAATAAATTTGGTTATGCTTCTCTTTGGTTTTATGTACCAATACATTACCTTTCATGTCTATTCCTAGTGTTTTACTTAAGTATACCTATAGACTATCATGAAAAGTGATATATTTTTTTATTCATATTCTATTTTTAGTAGGTTTGATTTCAATATATGGTCTAATGTGTTGATTGCCTGGGCCAAAAGACATTTAACTTCCATGCCACTTCTTTTTTATGTTTCTATTTTGGGTACAGGCGATGGTCAAGTGTCCTTGCTGGCCACAGAGGATGGCTCAAGAACAGGAGCTACATTCTCGATGGTCCCCAGAAAAGAGTAGTGAGAAAACATGTTCTAGTATAACATTGAAGCATGTAATGTGGACACTTGAAGGAGATTTTAATTTTTTATGTTTTTGGATTTAGAAAATTCCCCATTTTTGGGCAACCTTTTCCTTTAGATACCACGACCAAGGGGTATCTCTTCACTCAAAGTGACAGTACTTGCACCAAGCTTCATTTGTTGGGGTATGCTGCATGCATCATTTTGGATGTTGTATTTTACTCAATTTCAACACTTTATCATGCCTCAGTAGTGCAGTGTATGAAGTTGCCTCAGTAGTGTATGAATTTGGGCCTCCCTAAGGAAACGTTTTAGTGCCTTTGTGGCGAGGGTGGGTTGCATTTTGGCGCCTAATGTTATAGATTAGTGCATATACTTCACATTGGTGCGTATGTGCGAAATTTAGCGCCTATGTTGTAAATAGTAACACCTTTGTTAGGGGTCGGTTAGGAGAAAACAAAATGGTGTTTATGTGCCTGAGACGGTATTATGAGTAGCACTTTTGTTTTATATCGCACGTATGTACGAGAATTGGCACCTATGTCATAAAAAGGAGCGCTTATGTTAGGGGATGGTTAGGAGGAGGTATAGTGGTGTGTATGTGCCAAGGGGTATGGGGAATGACGCATATGTTATGAAATAACACATATGTTGTGAAATAATGCACATGTAAGGAATTGGCGCTTATGTGTGAAATGGCGCGTTTGTCAATGAATGATGCATATGAGTATAAAGTGGAACCTATGTCATAAGATTAGGAGTTACGACATTTGAGGGGTGGATTGAGAAAATGGGGAGTGATAGAATTAATAATGATGGGTGGGGGCTAATATATGTTGATTGATGTGTGCAAGTTGTTTTGGGTGCCGTAAAGTCATACATCGTAAAATTGGCTAAGTCTGCTCAAGGCCACCTTTGGGACGGTTGGAACAATTATACGCGGAGGCGCGGATCGGCGAAAAGCCTCAGGCGGCCCGGGAAGAAAAAAGGGACATGCGGGACAAATGGGGCGAAATGCCCAGAATCGGCCGAAAGAAGAAAATTTGTCAAGTCCTTTCTGGGGAGCAAGCGGGACAAGAGTGCGCGGCGCGGAGGCGCGAGAATCGAAGGCGGGCGCCGGAAGAATTTGTCCCAGGCAGCAGGACAGGACATTTGCAGGACATTTGGGACAAATGGGCGAAGGGAAGAGGTGAGGACGCGAAGCAATTCGGCGGAATCAGCTTAGGACATTTCGGCGAAAAGAAAGCCAGCCAGGTAGAAGGACAAGGACAAGTGGGACAAAGGGCGCGCGGGGCGCGGAAGGCGAGAAGGAAGAAGAGAAAGAAATCGAGATCACGCCACGTGTCACCGGCGAGAAAAGGGACGAGGAAGCCCATTTCGGGCGGATCGGAGGATTTTGTCCTTGAAGCCTTTGGGACATCGGGAAAAAGGGCGGTGGGCGTGAAAATCGGCGAGGCCGTGGACAAATCACGGCATGACACGTGTCGCGAGGAAAAAGGTCCAAAAAGTCAAAGGGGCGAGTTTTGAGCGATCGAACGATGAAATAGTGCCACGTGTCCAAGTTTAAGGGGAAACAAGAAAAGCCCGCGAAAAGGTGGAGAGAAAATTGCTCGGTGAATCGGGGCTGCCACGTGTCGTCCGGATGGCGAGAGCGCGGAAAAAAATTTAAAAATCCGTTTTCACTGTTTTGTGCCCTAAATCTTGAGACCTTCGTATCTTTCGATCGAGCTCGGATTTGCACGTTCTTTATATCAGCGGAAAGCTGTTGAAATTCTCTACATGATTAGGATCAATCTCATTTTGGTGTAGTTTGGAGGAGAAAATTAAGAAAACGTCTCGACGCGTGGTGATAGCGAAGTAATGCTTAATGACCAACTTTAATGCGGCGACGGCTCGCTTAGCTCTGTTAGACGAGCCCGCCGTTTTGCTAGGATCCGCCACTTACTGTCATAATGAGATGATTTTAAATCTGCAAGAAGTGGTTGGGGCGATTCTGGATTTCCTCTCTCTTCCCTCTCTCATTTCTTGATATATATTGTAAAGAAGAGCTCCTTTAAGGGGTCGGACATTTTGTTTTGCATCCTCCCTTATTCCCTCGCTTGCAGAGAGAATTTGTGGAGCTTTGAGCCTCCCATATGGGTTGTAATGCCGAGTCTTTTTGCCTCTTGGCCGCTTGCTGATATCTTGTATCGACTCTTGAGCAATAATATATGTGTTGTGATTGACTCTCGACCCTCTCATGTATTCATTCTTTGTCATTTTGATCTCTTATTGCAGTTTGGTTACTGTGCATGGTGTTTGTATTGCATCTATGTAGTACTGTGTTAAATTTGCAAAGCGAGTGTCTAACATTCCTCGGTGCATCACCTTTGTAGTTTAGGTTTTATTCTATGCATTTTCTTACCCTGTCTCCTTGTGAGTTAGATTAGGTTTTAGCAAACCCTCTGCATTTTTGTGTGTGCATCGAGAGCAGAGGAATAGGAACCAGCCTTCTCACGGAGAATCTTTTCTCATCTTTTCTGAGTCCCACGCTTGGAGAAAGGATTCCATGTTGTGCAATCACCTTTGGATGCTGAACATCAACCTAGAAACTGATTTGCATCCGGGGAGTCTTTGTGAGTGTGCAACAGCGTTTTGGCACGCCGGTGGGACTTAGAGGTCTCATTTTTATTGCAGCAAAGTTGATATGCATCTGCTGCTGCAGTTTTCTTGCTTATAAGAGCTATTATTTGCATATCTGGCGACTCGAGGGAAGAATCAGCTGGTTTCAGCGGTGCGGGCTGAAAACTCATGAGAAGAATCACCTGAGGTCAAGAGTTGGAGAAGAAGAAGTGTTGTTTGAATACTGCGAGTTATCTCGAGAAGAAGGCAAAGAGGAAGAAGGATTGAAGGTCTCCATCTCCACCAAAGCAGAACTCTCTCAACTCCTCCCACAGCGAGGCCTTTCATTCGGTATCTGAGGGTTTTAAGACCGATTAGAATGGCTCGAGAACAATCCCTACGTCAACTTCACGAGGCGGCAGCCCACTTGCTCTCGATGCACTGACATCCGGTTCTATTGCGGCCTTGAAGAACATTCCTACTTACTTCAGGAGAAAATCGGACTACTCAGGTGATCATGTTAAAGATATTGCTAACCTTTGTGCGATCCATGAAATCAATGAAATGCAAGTGGTTTGTCAAATTCTTGGCATCTTCCTTGAGGTAAAGCATTCTGATGGTTTAGGAGCCTTGGAGTGGTTACATCACAAGCTGGAATCATTTGTGTATTGCACTTCACGAGCAATTTGGAGAGAAGGAGACAACTTGTCTCTTTTGGAGCGGTGACAACTATCAAGAGAGCCCCAACCGCGGTGGTGACTTGACTTCAGATTTCAAAGGTCTTGGGATAGGATTCGGTGGCGGTCAGGCCAGCGGAGAAGGTGCTTTTCTATATTACCTTAAAGCTTTGAATTTGATATTTCTATGTTAATTCAGTCCATGGGAGGCACAACAATCCCTATGGCTTATAGCATTGCCATTAGAGCGAAAAGCTGTCTTATTGGTGGTAAAGCGGCTCCTAGGCCTCCCATGCCCTTGTATCCAAACTTAGAAAATCAAGCACTAGTCGACACCCACTTTGGCTCTGTTCCCACTCCTAGAAATCGAGTTCAAATGAAGCTTCCACTTCATCTCAAGTGCTTCAAATGAACTCGAGAGGTCATGAAGCAGATTTGCAAAATTTGGGAAATGAGCTGGTTACTATTAAGAGGCAACAAGCCCAAGGTTTGAGACCTTCTATCGACCTCAAGCTCAGCCTAATAGGCAGCCATACCAACCACAAAGACCACCTAATCCGATTGCAAAATGTGAATCAAACAAGGCCTCCCTCTAATAGACCATTCCAGCCCTATAATCCAAATGCTATATCTGCCTCTAAGGCATTAGTGCCTGACACGAGAACAACATTGCTCGGGAATATGATTGGTGCTTTCCATGCAGCGAGCCTCATAACCAATCCATGTGTTTTGATGGTGCTCTCAATCAAGCTTGATGGTGACAACTCTTTGGTGTGGAGGCGAGGCGATCGAGAAGCGATCAACAACAAGAAACATTCCAACAGCAATCAGCCCCAAATGACACCACGTTGGTGGCTGGCGAGCGAGAAGATTTACGTGGCATGAATCAAGCGAGTTTCTCGAGGTGTTGCAGCCGACACAAGGTCGAAGGAGAAATTTGGGTGAAGAACAGCCATTAGCCTGACCCGATCCCTGACCTTCCACGGCTCCACAAATGATTGGCAAGCAAAGTCGAGTTTCAAATACACAAGGGCAGCAAGACAACAGCCCCTAGGCGACTCAAATGCATTTGTTGTTGCTTGCCCACGTCTGAGGGTAAATGTACTGAACCAAGGGACAACAAAAGGATACTTCATCCCGTTCGGTATCATTGAGCAGGATGAAGAAGACTAACGTCGATATATCAATGTGGGAATCCCTATCCATCCCGGGACAAAGAGATCTGCTGCAAGCTGCCATGAAGGATTGGACTGACTTGAATCAGCGAGGTTCGGATACGAGACAAAGTGCTTACAAATCTTTGCCCGGCTGAAGGAAGCCATGGAGAACAGCAACAAGGTAAAATGTTGAAGCCCCCTCCTTTACATGTTTCATTAATCATTGGGGATAAACTAGTACACAATTGCATGATTGATTCGGGGCAAGTAGCTCGGTGATGCCCAAGCAAATAGCTGATCAATTTGGGTCTCAATATGAAGTAATATCTAAAGGGGTAGTGCGATTGGATGGGACAATGATAGCGATTGGAGTGATTAAAAACTTGAGTCTTACCTTGCATGCATGTCGAATGTTGTTGTCTTACAAGATATATCAATCATAGACCTTCCACCACTCTTTGCCCTTTGCTTGTCGAGGACTTTCACCAAGATTGGGGGTATTTGTCTCTGATTGGTCTCACATCTTATTTAGAACAAGGTATGGAACTAAGGCTACTGATTAGAGTCGAACCTATTGCAAACTTCCATATTGAGCCTTACACTCCAAGTCAGATTAATGCCGATTGCTCGGCATTTGATCAAGAAGATCCCTAAATCTTGATGAGGTGACACGAGGTTGGAAGTATCCGGACCTAACTCTTGATGAATGGGCAAACAAGATACATGCTTTTGATCCCTATCGAAAGAAGTAGAAGAATCGAGTGGGAGTCTATTGTATACGAAGAAAATCAACACTGTTCTAGCATCACCAAGCCAAGCCATAATGATGACAATGAGGTATGGCAATTATTTGTTTTTGATGGATCAAGGAGTAGGCGAGGTGCGGGAGGTGGAGCCATGCTTGTTTCACCTCGAGGCATCAAATATTATTGACTTTTCGTTTCAGTTTTCTTGTTCAAACAACACGGTGAATATGAGGCCTTGATTCATGGACTTCATTGGGCTAGGAAAAAGGGATAAATAACTTGCGGTGTTCGGGGATAGCGAGCTAATCGTCGACCAAGTTAGAGGACAACATCTACTGAAGAAGCGACTTCTTTGAGGAGCTGAGAATAGGGTATGGGACCTCATTGAGGATTTGAAGCTTTGACATTGTGTCCATACCCGGGAAGAAAAATGAAGCCGCGGATAGGCTCGCGGCGGTTGGAGCAACGTTTGATGTGGTTGACAACATCAAAAGGAAAAAACACTGACCACATATCCATGTGATTGTGAGCCAGTGATTCAGAGATAATAACACACCGGTGGCGGTGTTTGAAAGCGATCAACAGATCGTCATTTTTTACAAGAAGAAGCTGAATTCTCGGCTAGGAATCGGGGCAGAGACTAGAGCGGCGGTATGGGGATCAAGTAAGTGCATTTGCGGACAAACAAGCTTCCCGAGGGTTTAGTAACGTTGGAGTCTATCTTGACCCTAACGACCAGTTCCGTAAAGAAAAGGCTAACATACTGAGTCAAGAGGAAGATTGAGCCAATTCCGGTTGGGGAAGGCAAAACACTTCAAATTGGTAAAGTGGCCCTTTGAGCGGGAGAAATCAGATTTCATACGACTTTGTCGAGAATTTCCAGATGTCTTGCTTGGAGCTATGAAGACTTGAGAGGATTGATCGAATTTGGCACAACATACCATAGAATTGGATCGGATCTAAGCCCATCGGTAGAAGTAGAGAGACACTGTTAACCCTCACATTGAGCCTCTAATGAAGAAAGAGCTAAATAAGCTAATAGAGGCAAGCATTATATTCCCGATCAAGCACTCAAGTGGGTTGCTAACTTGGTTCGGTCGGGAAGAAAAGCGGAGAAATCGGGTTGTGTGTGGACTTAGAGACCTCGATAGAGCATCTCTCAAAGATCATTACCCGCTTCCTTGATGGAACAAATATTGCAAGTAGTATCCGGTTGAGAGATTCTCTCTCTAGATGGCTACTCGGGGTATAATCGAGGTGATGGTGAAAGAAGAAGACCAATTCAAGACGGCCTTCACAACTAAATGGGGCACATATGCTTACTGAAGATGCCATTTGGGCTGTCAAGCCTTTAGTTTACCTTTGAAGGGCAATGGACATGGCATTGAAAGGCTTGATCAACAAGATAGTCTTTGATATATCTAGATGATATCTTTGTCTTCTCAAAGAATGCGTGAGACCATCTCTTTCACCTCGGGCAAGTGTTTGAGAGGTGTAGAAAGTTGGAGTATCTTTGAACCCCAAGAAGTGCATCTTTCTTGCACATGAAGGAAAGCTCCTTGGCCATGTTGTCTCGAAAGAGGGTGCGATTGATCAGAGAGGGTTGAAGCCATAAAACCTTTGCCATTGCCGAGTCACACGAGAAGGCTCTTCAAAGTTTCTTGGGAAGGATCAATTTTGTCCGCAGGTTTATCCCAGATTTTGCAGCCCTTGTCAAGCCCATCACCAAAATGTTAAAGAAGAGCATGGCTTTTAAGTGGACAGCAGAAGGCAAGGAGAGTTTTGAAGCAATCAAAGAAGCTATCTCTCAAGCACTGACTCTCATCTTGACCCAGACTTCTCGAGGATTTCATCCTCTATGCATTTGGAGGTGATGACACTATTTCTGCCATTCTGGTACAACAGAACAAAGATAATGATGAGCAGCCGATTGCCTTTTTTAGCCAGAGCCTAGATGACTGCGAGGTGAGGTACTCTTTTATTGAAAAGCATGTACTTGCGGTGTCGAAGCTTGAAGAAATTCAAGCATTTAGTCTCAAACAACAAGGTCGATTGCTTTGGTCTCACATCTTTGGAGTTAAGGACTTCCTCCTCAGCAAGGATTTGAATGAGAAAAGGGAGGTTGGATCACCGTGTCATGGAGTATGACATTGAGATCAAGATCACCAAGCAAGTGTGTAGAGAGGAAAGGGCTGTGTGAGCAGCTGGTTTTAGGAAGCAAAAGGAAGTATGCTGACGAAGAAAGAGGCTGTTTTGTGAGTCGGGACAGCCATGAGCAAGTGGCGATCATGAAGAAGACAATGCTTCCCCCATTCCTTTTGGACCCAGGTATTATGCACTTCTAGAGTACGAGGCCTAGTGCCCCGAGAGATGAACAAGACCCAAAGGAGACACTTGATTACGAGGCTGTCCGTATGCCATTGTTGATGGAGTTTTGTTCAAGAAAGATGTAAATGGAGTCTTCTTTGAGATGCATTAGCACGGAGTCAGATTCAAAGGGTATTGGAAGAGTTTCATGGTGGACCAGTGGTGGCCATTTTTGCAAGAGTGACAGCTCTAAAAATTATGAAGGCTGGTTATTATTGGCCTAAAATCTTCAGCGATTGCTACGCATGGATCAAGAGGTGTAAGAATTGTGCATTCTTCACGGGAAAAAGAAGTTTGCTGCCCTTCCATTTGCATCGATCTCGGTTGACCAGCCATTCATGCAATGGGGTTTGGACTTCATTGGAGTCATTAATCCCAATTCAAGCCAAGGGCATAAATGGATTTTGTGACCACGGACTACTTCACCAAATGGATGAACGTAGCACTCGAAAAGAGGCAAATGAGTCTAGCATCTTAGACTTTTATGAGGGAATAACAACAGATTTGGTGTACCTTACAATAATCTACGATAATGCATTGGCATTCATTGGATCTAAGGTAGTGAGTGGGCATCGAGAATGGTATTTACCTAAGCACTTCATCGAACTATTACCCTCGGGGTAATGGCGAGCGAGTCTACAAAGCAAGAACTTGTTGAGGATCATTAGGAGAACTCTTGATGAGAATCGAGAGGTCTTGGCATACCAAGTTGAAATCAGCCTTATGGGTGATAGGATCACTCCCGAAAAGATCCACGGGTAACTCTCCATTCGGGCTTGTCATGGAAGAGAGGCAATCTTGCCCATGTCACTTGAGTTGCCAACATTGGAACTCATGAAGCAGTGGAGTTACTTGAATTTGAGCCCATGGAGGTGAGGTATGCGAGTTGATGGAGCTGCGGGAGATCAGAAATCAGGCATCCCAAGCGATGGAAAAGGATCAAGCTTTGATCGAAGACCTTTGATAGGAAGGCCAAAGATAGATCTTTTCAAGTTGGAGATCTAGTGTTGAAATGGGATGTGGACGGAGAGCAAAACCGGGAAGGCATTCAAAATTTGATGCCATTTGGAGTGGCCCATACATGGTCACGAAGTGCGAAACAGCAATGCTTTCGATTGGCCTCATTGGACGGTGAAGAAGCTGCAGATTCGAGTAAATGGAATCTATCTCAAACATTATTCTTCTTGAAAATAAAAGGTTCACCCTTGTAAATATTAGCCTAGATTTGATTCCTCTAAGTGCGTATGCACATTGTCTTGTTGTAGTTAGGTTTGGTTTCCCTAAGTGCTTTGGCGTAGAGTTTTGTCGCTCTAGATTGAGTTTTTCTGATTCGGCGTGCTCTCGTAGTAGGAGTTGCAGCATCGAGGCTCATTTGAGGTTATTGCTTATGACTCCATGCCCGATGGATCGCTAAAAGGCCAGCGATCTTCTACTAGCAGGCGAGGTGACCCGAAAAGTCACCAAATTGTTATCAAATTTCACCCCGAGTTAATTTGATAACATGCATCGAGTTTTTAGTTCAAGCAAGTAGATTGATTCGGGGAAAATCGTAAAATTGGCTAAGTCTGCTCAGAGGCCACCTTTGGGGACAGTTGGAACAATTATACGCGGAAGGCGCGGATCGGCGAAAAGCCTCGAGGCGGCCCCAAGCAGAAAAGGGACATGCTGGGACAAATGGGCGCGAAATGCCGAATCGGCAGAAAGAAAGAAAATTTGTCAAGTCCTTTCTGGGAGCAAGCGGGACAAGAGTGCGCGGAGGACGAGAGAGTTGCCAAAGGAAGGCCTTGAGCCCGATCGGCAGAAGCCAGGAAGAATTTGTCCCAGAGAAAGGACCTTTGCTTTAGGACATTTGGGACAAATGGGCGCGAAGGGCTTGTGGCGGCCGGGATCGGCAGTGAAAGCAGAAACTTCAGCACTGAGACAACAAGTGGGGAAAGGGCGCGGGGCGCGGATAGCAGAAAGGCGAAAGCCAATCGAGATCACGCCACGTGTCACCAGCGAGAAAAGGGCGAGGAAGCCCATTTCGGGCGGATCGGAGGATTTTGTCATGAAGCTTTAGGACATCATCGGGAAAAAGGCGCGGTGGACGTGAAAATCCGGCGAGGCCGTGGACAAATCACGGCATGACACGTGTCGCGAGGAAAAAGGTCAAAAAGTCAAAGGGGCGAGTTTTGAGCGAGTCGAACGATGAAATAGTGCCACGTGTCCAAGTTTAAGGGGCCCAAAGAAAAGCCCGCGAAAAGGTGGAGAGAGAAAATTGCTCGGTGAATCGGGGGCTGCCACGTGTCGTCCGGATGGCGGAGCGCGGGAAAAAAATTTAAAAATCCGTTTTTCTGTTTTGTGCCCTAAATCTTGAGACCTTCGTATCTTTCGATCGAGCTCGGATTTGCACGTTCTTTATATCAGCGGAAAGCTGTTGAAATTCTCTACATGATTAAGGATCAATCTTGCATTTTGGTGTAGTTTGGAGGAGAAAATTAAGAAAACGTCTCGACGCGTGGTGATAGAAGAAGTAATGCTTGACAATGACCAACTTTAATGCGGCGAGACACTCGCCGCTCTGTTAGACAGACCCGCCGTTTTTCTTTAGGATCCCACGCTTGTCATAATGAGATGATTTTAAATGCTACCGAAGTGGTTGGGGCGGATTCTGGATTTCCTCTCTCTTCCCTCTCTCATTTCTTGATATATATTGTAAAAAGAGCTCCTTTAAGGGTCGGACATTTTTGTTTTGCATCCTCCCTTATTCCCTCGCTTGCTTGAGAGAGAAATTTGTGGAGCTTTGAGCCTCCCATATGGGTTGTAATGCAGTCTTTTTGCCTCTTAGCCCTTTGCTGATATCTTGTATCGACTCTTGAGCAATAATATATGTGTTGTGATTGACTCTCGACCCTCTCATGTATTCATTTTGTCATTTTGATCTCTTATTGCAGTTTGGTTACTGTGCATGGTGTTTGTATTGCATCTATGTAGTACGTGTTAAATTTGCAAAAGAGTGTCTAACATTCCTCGGTGCATCACCTTTGTAGTTTAGGTTTTATTCTATGCATTTTCTTACCCTGTCTCCTTGGTGAGTTAGATTAGGTTTTAGCAAACCCTCTGCATTTTTGTGATAAACATATTGCTTAAGAGAGATGGACTGATCACATAAGTTAGCGATGATTGATCAAAGTGATGGGTTTGGAGCCTGCTGCATATAGATGGATATCAGCATGGTGGTATAGGGCCATATTGATGAGTGGTAGCATGTGATATCACAGTGCATGCGAGAATGAGGGGACCAAATGCATCGAGGAGGATCCAAATACCGTATTATTTGATTGGGGCTAGCCATACATTGTAGAGTGGTATCACCACATCGCGTGCTGCGAAATTTCAACATTATGAATGATATTCCTATAAGCCATCATATATTTGCATGGATCGCATGGGAGTTAGAGGACCGGGGGTGCCGTGTTTCAAGTGGATGTGGCCAGGTCATTTTAGATGATGTACATGTTATCCAATGGGCACCTTTATACCGGGTGGAGGATCCATGCTGGTTGTGTGGATATGCTTGAGTGGTGGGCGCAGAGATTAGGTTGACCATTTGATTGACACAACAACTAGGTGGGATGAGATTTGTGCACAATCCCGATAGGTTTACAGAGGGGATGTCGTAGGGGTAGGTAGTAGTGGTCCATAAACCACATGCACAAGTAGAGGAGGCACAACGGGCACCACCTATTATCAGATTGGGGGTGCTCCAACCCAACAACCAACGATACATTCACATGTACATGATCTATCTGGTGTGAAGCCCAAATAGGCATGAGGTGGATGTGATGGAGGTGGATGGTTCTACATGGCCACTATAGACAATTATACCACCATGATAGATACAACAGACCATCGGGTACATGTATGACATGTACATGAGCATTAGGATCAGCGGCAGTGTGGGGTCGGCTTGAGATAGTGTCGAGTTATAGACTTAGATAGACAAAGTTGAGACAAAGGCTCATGCATGGGTCGTAAAGATAGCAGGGTCATGAGCGAGAGGTGTATCTCACTTGAGAGAGGTACGAGATTTGAGATCGAAGCAAGCATGATGACAACGCGATGGGGTAAGAGATAGAGCAGAGGGATGTGAAAATTTCTTGCCTACAAGGGTGGAGCTGACTCAGATACAACAGGTGGTGGAGAGTTTGAGACAAGAGTGAGATCGGGCCTTACGACACTGGGATAGGTATCACCGTTAGCATGACGTCTATAGAGATAGATATTTCCCTTTAGATAGAGCAACTTGAGAGGGAAGTGAGGCACAGTGGTGGTTCGTAGGGAGAAGGGCCAACAACACCCCTAATATGTCTCGTGGAGAAGGACGAATGGGACCTCCAGACATAGTATCATTATGGCGTATCAGCCCGTAATGGAGGATATGAGATATTATGAGGGCCTTGTGGCTCATCAGCCATTAAAGGCACAATGGTATGCAGAGTACTTAGCCGAAAGTAGATCGGGACAACCGATAGGCTCTGGGAGTACCGCTTAGTGTGTTACAAACCACGACTAGATGACGTAGGTGATGATATTGGTAGCTCAACACAGTGATGATCATCATTTTTGTAGATGTACATATGTGGATGATAGTGGATATTTGTATTGTACCATGTGTATTTTATTGGATATTTGATGATGACCAACATGGTCACATTTTTGATGTATATGTATTGATGATTCATGATGTATCATTTTTTTTTTTGATGAGGTACATGATGAGTTACATAAAGTGATATATTATTTTGTTATTTTGCATTGATGATATTGATGATTTGAGTTGATATGATTATGATTAATTGTGATTATGATTATGTTGATGATGTTGTTGATAAGTTGATTGTATTGTATTTTGTGTTTGATGATATATGATGATGGGATATGGTTATGATGTCATGGATGAGATGATGATTATTTTATTTTATTTTTGTTATGATGATGTATGATGATGGTATTGTAGTTTTTAGTTTTTATTTGTGTATCATGATGTGATGGTTAATATAGACAATGTGATGACTTTTGTTTTTTTGTGGTGATGATTTATCTTATTGATGTATAAATGATGTTTCAAGATGATGTATTGATGATGTTGTTGGTGATATGTGTTTATGATGGATAATTATTATTTTTGATCATGTTAGATAATGATCGTAGGATATGGATATGATGATGATGATGGTAATTATATTTGTATGTATTGTGAGATGATTAGATGTGATAATGTTTATGTATGATGACGGTTTTTAATCTTGAGATGGATAGATAGTTGGATTTAATATGAGATATATTATTGTGGATAGTAGTTTTGTAGTACTTTAATTATGATGAGTTTATTTACACATGCTAAATGTAATGGATTAATAAAAAGTTAAAAAAATGGAACTTTGATTTGTACAAATATTTCCAATACAATCATTACGTGAAACAAGGTGGAACAATAGAGAGAAAAGTGAAAGTAACTACGAAGGGAAATGAATGGAAATAACAAGTGGATGGGGGAATGGAGAGAAATGAAGGCCTCGGGATATTACAAGGGTTACACTTATCTAAATTTGACTTAGATTTTGTTGGATACAATAGTTCCCAAAATGTGATTATGTGCAATGCGACCTTTAGCTAGGATCAGAATAATGGACCTAGTTATGATAGATTTGTTAGCTTCACGGTCCAGGATTAGAAAAAGTATGGATTTAGGAATATATGATGTGGATAGGGATGAAAATATAAGTAGGGATGAAGGGATTTTCCCAAAGGTGTTTTTTGTGTTTTTAGGTCACTTAGTGGACATGGGATTTGGTTTACCATAGCGCCTTTAAACCGGTTTTCACCATAGTACTTTCCCAAGGCACCACCAAAGTGGTTTTCACCATCGTGGAAGGATTATTATTATTTTTGCTTTTTTATTGATTTTTTAAAATTTATTTTTAATGTTTTGAGCGATGGACACTTAGGCATAAAAATCTTGAGATACATGATGTTCATAGGCTCGCCCAACTCATACCCTTCCTAGGTAGCAAGCTTGTAAAGCACACGTTTCGAACTTAGCAATGATGACGTGAGATCCGAGCCAATTGGATTTTCTCGATCATCATTACTATTACGCCGGTTCTTCTTAAGGAATAGGTCACCAACGTCAAATTTGTGGGTTTTGATGCGGTTGTTGTAGTGTCTGCGGAGGTAATTTTAGTAAGCTTTGGGGTTGTCTAGGGCATGAAGGCATTTCTCATTTAGCAACTTGAGATGTTGTAGGTGATTTACACAATAGTCCTCATCATCAATGAGGTGTCAGAGAGAAAACAAAGGCAAGGGAGCTCGATCTCAACAAGCAAGTGTCAGAGGACCGAAATGTGCTAAGAACAAGCGGCGTGCGAGAGTTTGGGATGCGCGCAAGGCATGCACAAAGGTATATGCAGAAGTAGAATAAGAAGCGCGTGGAAGTTCCCACCCGAGTAGAATACATTCGAGACAACCAATTTTGAGGCTACAGTAATAAAAATAGAGAGTGATAAGATGGAGTGGCGTTCAAGAAATGTTCTAAGAATAGAGCAAAGTATGGAGACTGCAGACGAAGGGATGTCTATTTTAGATAGAGCACATACACGATGAGACAAAGAGACATGTAAAGACTCAAGTTAATAATAGGATTAGATTAGGATTTAATTATAGAGATAATCTATTATTAGGAAAGCTTGCATGCTTTGTAGTTATCTTTGTATACACGCATGACTATTTTGAGCATGCATAATATTTTGAGAGTGCATGGGCGGTGAAGGGAAAGTCCTCACCCCTATATATGTAATGTATTTCATTGTTTGTAGAGATCATATTGATTGTAGTTTTTCTCATTGGTATGAATCTACGTGCATGACTTTATGATAGTACTATGATGTATTTAGCTATTGTTTTGTGATGGGTTAATATAATGGATCGTTGTGGATGGATATTGGTTGTTGATATCTTTGTTCATGGTACTTGTATGGTAAATCTAATCTTGATCCTTGTTTGATTCATTATGCACTATGGTTGTGATCTAATTCATGTTATGCTTTGCCTTTAATTACTTGATCTGGTTATGGAATATATGAATATGCATGCTAACATCTTGACAAATCTCACATAAAAGACGGACTTGGCACCTTTTATGCTTCGGGTGAGCATCCGTGATATGTCTAGATGAAGTGCCAACGCGTTCCTAGGCTTATAAGTGTAAAAACAAGACTACATTTTGGAATCTGAGTAGGTTAGTCCTATGGCAATAAGCATAATGAAGGATGAGAGGATAAAGATTTGCGTTGACTATAGAGAGTTGAATGTTGTTTGTGTGATTGATCATTTCCCCACCCCATTTACCAAGGAGATCTTGGAAAGCGTTGCAAGGAGCAAAATATACTCTTTACTCGATAGATTTTATTGATATCATCAAGTGCACATTTCTAAGGAAGATCAAGTAGAGACTACTTTCACCACTTAATGGGGAAGTTTTGCATATAAAATTATGACTTTCAGATTGAAGAATGCACCTGCAGTCTTTTCGCGCATTGTTGTGCAAGCATTTCAGGACTTGATTCACAAGTTCTTACATGTATACTTGGATGATTGGACTATATATGGGTTCATAAAATATCGTTGTGACAACTTGAGACTTATGTTTGAGAGGTGCCGGATAAGCTAAGTATCTCTCTCAACATTAAGAAGTGCATATTTGATACACCCTTTGGAACATTGTTGGGGCATATTATATGTAAGGAAGGCTTGTTGGTAGATCCGGCTAAGGTTGTAGTTATCTTGGGCTTAGAGGAGCTTACCAATTAGAGCGAGGTGCGTAGATTCTTGGGACACACAGGTTATTAGAGGAAGTTTATTAAGGAGTATGCTAAGTTTTCCACGCCCTCATGGAGGAATTATCAAGAGTAAGGGAAAGTTCCATTAGGATGAGGCCCAACAAAAACGTTTGAGACATTGAACAAAAAGACTTATTCGTGTGCCCATTTTGCACTTTCCTTCATGGAACAAATCATTTCATGTACAATGGGATAACTCGCACAACCATTGGTGTTGTGTTAACACAACCCGGAGAAGGTATCAGAGATCATCCCATCCGTTTTGCAAGTAGGAACTTGACCCCAGTTAAGCATAATTATAAAACTACTAAGTGCGAAGCTTTATCCACAATCTATGTGTCGCATAAGTTTAGACAATACTTGTTGGCAACTCCATTTATATTCTATACAGATCACATGGATCTTAAGTATTTAGTCAATAAGCTTGTCTTGTAGGGGTGCATATATAGGTGGATACTATTGTTTCAAGAATTTGACTTTACGGTGGTTATAAAGCTAGGAAAAATTAATTCAGACCAGATCATTTATGAATAATTAACTCAAAGAGGACACACATATCATTGAGGATACAATGCTTTGGATGCACAAATCTTTAAATTAAACTATGTGCCTAATGACTTAGAAGGTATTATAGTGTTTTTACGCACTGGTGTGACGCCTTTAAAGGGGTAAAGACCTTAGAGAAGAAACAACTTGTTACACGTGTGGCGCCTTACTCCGTTAATTGGTGGATATTTATACAAGTTAGGACATGATGAGATTTTACGCCGGTGTGTCCATGAGCATGATCATGAAGCTATTCTAGAGGAAGCTCATGGTGGGATTGTAGGTGAACATTATGCAGGTAGTGTAACCGCGCACAAGATTTTAATGGTTGGCCTTTGGTGGGAGACCTTATACAAGGATAATAAAGCATATGTCAAGGCATGTGACCATTGTCAATGCCTTGGGAAGCCTGGGCATAGGGATGAAATGCCTTTGTGGCCTATTGCAAGTGCATAACTTTTTGAAAAATGGGCTATTGACTTTCAGAGGTCCTATTTCACCACCGCACGCAGGATGGGATCACGCTATATTATTACTTGTACATATTATTTGACAAGGTGGGTAGAAGCACAAAAATACAACAACAAGGTTCTTATGGGAGAATATTATCAACAAGTATGGATGTCTCAGTTGAGCTTGAAAAGTGATAATGGAACTCATTTTCTTAATGATACTATCGAAATATTATTGGTAGAATTTATGGCGGCACACCATAAAATCACCCCTTATCATCAACATGCCAATGGAATTGTTGACGCTTTCAACAAGATTCTACGAATACATTGACAAAAATTTGTGATGTTGGAAGGAAATATTTGAATGAAAATATCTTTGTTGTACTTTGGGCATATAGGACTACTTACAAGAGATTGAACAAAGCCACACCCTTTCAGTTGGTGTTTGGCATGAGACTATTTTACCCGTGGAGTTTATGCTACCCTCTATGTGTATTGTGCACGTTGGTGGATTGAATGATGAACAAGTTGTAGAAGAACGCATTGATAAACTAATGCAGTTAGATGAGAGACACGTGATTGCAAGTTAGAGCCAGAATATTGAGAAGGCAAGGCAGAAGACATGACATGACATGCACATTAGGAATAAGAAGTTTGAAGTTGGAAATATGGTTTTGCTTTATGAATATAAGTTTGTGCACCACCCAAGAAAATTGAAAGTGCATTGGTTGGGACCCTTTGTAGTAACAAATATACTTGATTCATGCACTTGTCATTTGGCAGTGCCGGATGGAAATTTGTTTCCGATTACTTAATGGGGTAGTAAAGTCAAGCCCTAGTGTAAATAAGTCTTCATGGTGTTTGTAATAAGGCAATATTGCCACTTAGATTAGATTTCCTTATATATGTTTCCTTTCATCGTTGTTATGCTTTGTCAATTTAGTTTAGTGTTTTGTTGTAATAAGTGTGCTTGTGCGCTAGAAGATGATTACTATCTTTTAAGCTCATGCATGCAAAGGACCACACATAATTTTAGTGTGGGGTGAATCAAGTGTGGAGAATATAATTATTGGCTTCCATCTTGATATCGGTTGGATTGTTTCAAGGTGTCCCCGAAAGGCTAGCGTGAGAAAAAGGTGCTACATGTGATATGAATAAAATTATTCGGGTTAGAAACCACACGGGAAAAATGATCATGCAGTGTAATGTGAGGTAGGCAACGACATGATAATCTACTTGGTATATGGCGCAGTGGTTATGCACTTTGGCGTAGGAAGGTGTGCAGAGGAGGTATGTGACTCAGTAAGTTGTAAAGCGCACTTTGAAGGTTACGATTGCAATGCATGAAAGTAAGAAAAAGACATAAAAAGGTCCTTTATTAAAAAAGTGACTTAAAGCTTGTGTTAATTGACAATATGGGTCGATGAAAAAGTATAAATAAGGGAAAGGGGTAGTCATTTTTCTACCTGTATTCAAAGAAAACTTAAGAGCGAAAAAGCTATCGAGCAAACCGTATGCGAAAGAACAAAGGAGTGAAGAGAAAACCAGATCGGTGCGAGAAGATGGGTGTAGATCCTTGAGGAGAGACAAGTTGGAACCAATGGTAGTGCATGAGAAGAAGGGTTTACGATGCGATTTAAGAAGCTAAGGTTTGCAACGATCCGGTAGTGAATAAGATTGTGTTGCAGAGTACTAGGGCATGAGAGCACGAAATTAAAATTTTGCGAGCAGAAATGACACCGAAAGGGAGAAAGCTCTGGGAAAAAGAACGGAGGTCGTAGCAGAAGAACCTCGAAGTGATTTATTTAGAAATGCAGTACCCACCGGTGTGCATAAGGTCGAGATATGGAAGTCCAAGCTCCTCAAGTGAAATATCACCGAGTATAATGATAGATCAAATGAGCACGAGAGGAGATTAAAGGAAGATATGGGGAAAGTGGCGATTGAACAAACAAGGAAGGGAATCCTCTAATAGACGAATATGTGCAGAGACGGTTGGAGAAGACTGAGTTTTATAGTTGTGGAAAGTCACACTTTTTCACCTTCACTACCCCAAACTTTCCCTACGGGATAGAGGATAAAGGGGACACAAACACATGACCCCCTCATCAAGAAAAAACTTTTCTTCACTTAAAAATTACAATCTCTTCCCTTCGGATGCACTATCTCACTCCGTCAACTACCCAATTTCATGTCTCCTCACCCTCAGTTCACACTTTTTGCCTCCTTCTATTGCAAATATCCCCCAGGGGATAAAGGGGACATAAGGGAAAAAAATTGTGTCTCCTCTCTTCCCATTTAGCCCATGTTCACCAGTGGGAACCTCATTCAACCCTCCTCCGAGCTCATTTTCAACCCCTCACTCTCCCAAGTCACAATTTTTGTCTCCTAGTTTCCCAAATATCCCAAGGGGATGAGGGGAAAAGGTTACACAAAAGTGTGGCCTTACCCCTCTTGTGAAATTTTTGCTAATTCCAGTTAGCTAACTGTGGTCTTTGTGCAGTTAGGAAACTCACATACATTGAAATTTATCTCACTCTCCAAACACTTAATCATTTCATCATGTAAAATTGATGGTGAAATATCCCCAAACTCCATTTTTGTCCGTAAATCATGCACAATTTATTCCGACATCCATAACCATCAAAAAAATATTTTCTTGTATCTCTTCAACCATGCATGCATTTCCAACAAAATTTTATCGATTACCTTCCTCTCCAAAACACATTTGAGAAGACTGTCAAATAAAATCCATTGATTCTTCATATTTTTATAGGATCTAATGTAAAAATATGAAACCACGAACTTTATTTTTAGTTATACGGAGATTTAGGAGACGGAAAAACTTAAGATTAAGAGCATAAGTTCCTGGTGTAAAACTTGATTTTTTACCTGTGCTTTCATTACAACCTAATGCATGTAAGTGAAATTTATAAAAATAGAGATTATTTAGAGTAATGAATGTCTAAAAATAGTAATCTTCTAAAAATACTAAGTTTCGACATTTGTAAGCTTCGAATAAGAAAGAAACATTAGAGAGCAACAATACTAAAAGAGAAGTCCTAGGAAGGACCAACTAAAAATAGAAAGTTTTTGATTTGAGTCAATAAATTTTATGGTAACACCTATCCTTCCTATCTTCATGCTTTTGAAATTATGAAGCTCAAATCCTCAGGTTTAGAATCCATTTCAACCCTGATCTCCAAATATCTTAGTGTAGGCGATAGTGATATCACTCACATGGACTTGGAGGATTTAAAAAGTAGGATGCTTGATGGACCTTGTGAACCAATGGAGGAGAAGATATTCTTGACGGACTATTCTCAACAAAAGGTCACCCACTATATATTGAGCACTTGAATTGGTTCTCGCGTGTGCATAAAACTATAAAGTTGACTCGAGATTGTGGAAAGAGACGACAATTCAATCCTTTCACTCCTCGCTCCTCGAGGCATCTCTCAATGTATGTAGATTCCCACTAGAAGTAACATGGTTATCATTACCAAGGAATTTTCATCGTAGGAGTGGGAAAAGACCGATGCCTGCTTTCAAGACTTCAAACTTGGTTCATGACTCGAGCAAGGAAGAAAACCTTTGCGTGTTCCCAAAAGTGAATTCCATGAAAGATATTAAGATGACATCATCATACCGAACAAGGTGATGGGATAGGAAACACCAAAAGAGTTTCAATATCGATAGGTTAGTTCATCTTTGTTGCTACCAAAGGGAACCAAGTGATAGATTGGGGGAAGATTATCAGTGATAACATCCATCAGCAATTTCTCCAGTTTCCTTCCACCAAGAAGTTCACCATGAATTCTTACTCCGGTATACACTCTTGCTTTCACAATACATTTCATGGGTATGAATTCCTCTCTCAATGTATCTCATAAATCACCTTGCCTATGAGAAGTATCCACAGCTCATGCACAGAGATAATAACATCCGTTTTCCAAAGGTGAATGATACATTCACCATGTTCATCACTAGATTCCTCGAAGGTAATCCAAAGTCGAGGATCCCTTCTCAAGTAGCTGCACTAATCGGGAAGTGCGAGAGCCATTTCATTCAATGTTTTATTTTCACCTACCACAGGATCTCATGCTATGTTCTTACACCTCGTCGGCTACCTAGGTACCCAAGTGAAAAAATCATTATGTTTGAATCATATATGCAACTAGCTCATGTGCATACTAGGTGTAGAAATAACAAAAACAAGGGTGTATCTTTTCCCATATCTTTGGGGATTTGTTCATGTAAGAGTGTCACTGGATGCATCAAACATTAAATCCACTTTCTCTTCTCTCAATATCTATTGTTACACATCCAGGCCTGATTTTGATATCGAAAAATACTAAAACATTTCACCTTCCTGGGATTACAACACACACCGCAAATTGAGGACTAGTGTAGTCATAAAATCACACACATACTACTATTATTCTACTATCAAACATGTTTTTATATATGGATATCATCTAATAAAAGTATTCACTAGTGACCCATCCCTTGGTCTGGTCGTCCGTGAGTTGGTCATCGTTGTCGTGTGTTCTCTACAATCGTCATGTTTAGTTAGTTATTATCGTCATTAGTCATACTTGGTCGTCAGTTATTTCTATCATTCTAGTTGTCTCTCAAGATGTCTCAAAGGTCGTTATTAGCTCAATCACTGTCTCTGGTCCTTGTCTAGGCGCCAGGGGATGAATTGAGGAGCCCATGAGTACCTTGGTCCTCATTTTGGTCCTGGTTTATGTCATTCTTGGTTTTCTAATTCTTGTTTGAGGTCGGCACTTTCAATATTCTCTCCCATTCCCCTAGGTATTAGTTAGTCTGTCGGGTCATTAGTGTTGAAATTTGAGAAAGAGAACCCTATATAAGCACAACGTACACACCCTCATAAGGGCGACAAATTATTCTATCAAAGGGAAAATACTACTAAGGAAAGGGACTGCATTTGGGCTTCTACATCTGAATCACACTACATAAGAAAGGGAAAGTCTATTCTATTCCATCCAAAATTTTGCATTTTATCTAGCTATCGTCCACTATCATTGCATCATTGGAGCTAGGGCACCTAGGCACATCATTACACACACAAAGCATGGGTTATGAGATGTAGTGCAATGCTTAGTTGTAAGTGCACCATCGTGGCAACTAAGGACAATCCGACCTATGCATATGCATCTTTCTTTATTTAGGTTTCATGCTTCGTGCGTGTATTTTGTAGGTGATTCTTCATTGCGTTATTACTTGTGTCATCAACGGTTATTGTGACACTCACCTCGGCAAGGACCGACATAGCGTAAATATTCAGAGACCCTATCGAGCTAGATCCCGAGCTTTTCGCAAACTACAACAACCGTACAACACACCAAAGCTCCCGTGGGCACACTAGTTCAACCACATTCTCACTTTCTACCATTTTCTAAGGAGCTTTGACACAACCCGCCCTGCCATTCTAGCACACATTCTTGTTCCAAACACTGCGAGGTAAGTACTTTTCAAAGTTAATATCTTACCCATTTCATACCACTTATTTTATTTAATTTAAAATACCAAAATTAATATTTAGCATATGTATTTCAGTTTATAATAGTCATTTCCTTGTTGTACCTAGTTATATTAGCTTTAAAATTCAAGATTTTAGTTAACCATTTTGGTGAACCCGTACTTTAGTTTACTTTTTCCTTAGGATTCACTACAACCCTAATGGCCGATCATCCTTCTCCCTTTCACCCCATCATGTATCACTATAGTGTTAATCCTATTTATGATGAGGCTGCCATCACCGAGCTTACTCTCTTTATACTAATTGTACTATGCCCACTCATACTCAACAAGAACTTTTAGCTAGCTAATGTTTTGTACCTACTAGTTTTGAGAATTATCCACTTGGTATTAGCATTGTTTATTATCCGATAACATTTACTCTCTGTACACCTTGCTATAAAATTGCTAATGATCCACCTTCCAACATTTCTAAACAAACCCTAGATTATCATGACTTTGATTATATGTTCAGTATTGACTCACAAGTACCCACCAATTCTTCACCAACTCTAAGTTCATCTTAAGCCTCTCTTACTTCTCTTGATTCATCACATAGTCACGCACCTCCACATTATGTTGATGATCCTATTGATTACATCTTCTTCTCTAAATCATTATCTGATGAGGATGAACCAACCGTCACTCATGATTCCACTACTTTTCATACAACCGAATGTGATTCTCCTACTCCATCTTCTCCTTAAGAGGTTTTTACCACTCGACACATGATTCCACTCCATCTCCAACCTTTATACAATTGTCACTACATCTCTTACATCTACATCTATTACTATGACATTATCTCCATCTATTAGTACTACTATTTCACCTACTCTACCAATTAGTGTAGTATCTTCTTCATCTATTAGTACTCCTATTTCATCTACTTTACCTATTAGTGTAACATCTTCTCCTTTATTAGTATGTCCTCTTCTCCATCTATTGGGGCTTCCGAAGATAGTCCTACCATTTCCACGGATATACCATGTTCTATGACTCCCATTATTTCTTCGACACCTTCTACTAGGGTACATCTAGCATCAACATCCTCCTCATCCGTTGTTGACATTCCCATGATCACACATAGCGGAAAGTCAGTAACCAATCAATATGCCCTTGCATTCTCCTACAATTCCTTCACATGACATCTTATCTCTCATGCATGTGGTAGGTCAATTATTGTCACATGTCCATTTACTCACTTTAGAAAGTAGAGCTTGTTACGCCTTGATCGATAATAACTCATTATATGGAAACCCTATACCAAAAAAAAAAAATCCATAACTCACAATTTCCAAAAGACTTCATCATGCCTACTTTCACATGCTTTGATGGTACTGGTGATCCTCATTTGCATTTACAACACTATCGTTGGGCTATGCATGCATATTCTAATGATAGGTTATTACTTAAGGCTTTTAGACATAGTCTTATAGGTGACACACTACAATGGTACACTCATCTTCCATCCGGATCCATTAGTACATACTATGACATGGAAGATTCCTTTCTATGAAACTCCATTACCAATAGCGGCCATAGAGCTACATATGACAACCTACAACATTTACATCAAGATCCTCTAGAGCCTATCAAGGATTATATATTGTGTTTCTAACACATACATACACCAATTAGTCTTTAAACCCACTGAATTAGAAACACAATTCATTTTTTTGTGGTAGCTTGCTCCCACCTTTCAAAGAACGCTTACTATACGACACTTGTGGATCTTTTATTCTATTATGTTACAAGGTTATTGTCTTACAATAAGACCTTCTATCTCGCACATGCCATTACTCCATCACAAATTACTCCCAACATCACTACTACATCTAATATCCCTCCCACAACATCGGTGGCACATCCTATACAACCTCCGCCACCACCTAGAAAAAAAAAAAAAAAAAAGGAACCACATTTTACTACATCACCAAAGCATAGTTCCATCCCATCTCCACACAGTGCTACATCTACTCCTCCTCTACAACACCATCTACTCCTCCTCTACGATAGGATCCTTATCCTTCTCCTCCACCTATCTCACATAAACCATTGTATTTTTCAAATCACGCTCGGCGTCATGACATATTACATGCTTTACTTGATAGGCATCTTATTCGTCTACCCTCTAATCAACATCATCCTCCACATAGATTACAATGCCAACGAGATTAACATTATTGCAAGTACCACCACATCACCTGGTTACTAAGATAATGACTTCCTAACACTTCAAGAGAGGCTCATACAATTATAGGAACAAAGTGTTATATCTTTTGGCCCTTGCTCACATGAGCGGTTTATTTCTCCACATAAGTATGCTAGAGCTCCGGTTCCCTCTCACTCATCACGAGTTTCTCACTCACGCACATTTTCATCGCATCCATACACTACTCCATTATTGCCCACACCGCATCATGCAACTATTCACATAGGCTACCACCGCACACTCCACATTTCACCACACATACACTTGACATGCGGTTTGGTTCATACGCCACCGCTTCTCCCATTCCAAATGCTTCCATCGCTACTCACGCACATTTTTCATCGCATCCATACACTACTCCATTATTGCCCACACTGCATCATCGCAACTATTCACATAGGCTACCACCGCACACTCCACATTTCACCACACATACACTTGACATGCAGTTTGGTTCATACGCCACCGCTTCTCCCATTCCACATGCTTCCATCGCTACCCACCGCCTTGGCCTCTAAAAGTAGGTGGTCATTATCACCTTACTCCCCAATGATGTACTTGTGTTCTTATAGCTCTTACACAATTGTTGAGGGTTATATTATAAGAACCTTTCATCATCACTCACTTTATTGCTTCATCTAGCACACTTAATCATTTCTCGATGACACACTCTCGCTTACGCGAATTATTTTTGATTCGAGGTCCTAACTCAATGAGCCTATTCATATACATATGGGGGCATCGGTTGTTTCCCTCCGTACTCCTACCATTCTAACACATGTTTCATTATATGTTGACTATTCTTACAACTATTGTACTAATTATACGATACACAAATCATCAATTCGATTACATCGTTATCCCATTGTTCTTAACATAACGCATACACATTCATCACATAAACAATGATACGCCGCACTACATCATCACATATTCCGATGCATTTTTGATCCGTATAAGCTACTATCATCATCACACTAATTTTGCGTTATAAATTCAAAATGCCCATATCATCATTCACATTACACATTTTTATCAACATTATACATATGTATCCACTAAACAAACAAAATACAACACATTAACCATGCAATATCGATACACAAAACATAAATCAATCCATATATATAGTATATGATCATCATTACAAAACATGGTGGGGGTTAAGGACCCCAAAGATCATATGCAATCCCATCGGTCACACCTTCATCACTATCATTCTCGCATACTGCGATATCCCTAGAACTAGATGCCTCTCCATCGACTCTACGCTATCAAGCTCGTGGCCTTGTTAATGCTCCACCTTCCTCCACAACAGGTCACCTCCGTTGATTGATCTAAGTACTGATGTTGTAACTCCACATACCGTGTAAACATGTCTTGTGCCAAAGGACCACCACCAACAACCTCTCGGGCTTGTTGAGCCTCCTCATGGGCCTCATCTTTCTTGCTTAACAACACTGTACATATAGCCGCTTTATGACCCCGACTCAAATAAATGGGCATGCTACATGTATATATCGTCCACATGCTCTAAGATACCATCACCAAGAACATTTGTAGGCACATTTTGCGTGCGTCAATGTGTGGATGGCCATATCCACTATCAACGACCAATATGCGTCACCAGAACACATATAACACCTTGTGTTAGATAACCATCGATCAAAACATATGCATATAAGAAAATATACAAAACATAAACCACACATATACTTACGCTCCGCTCTCGTTGCCGCTTATAAGATTGGGGGCATGAACATCCCCCTCTATTCCTCCTCCATGTGCTACACTTGGTGCATCACCAATTCACCGGATACAAAATCACCCATCGATGTGTTTCTGTTATGTTTGTGGAGCCTGTTTTCATGTTAGAGTTTGGTACACCTTCCATGTGTTACACTCGGATATTTTTACGGCGGTGTTGCAAATTTTTCATGGGTGGTTTATTAACCCATGGGTAATGGGTAACCGTTATGGGTTGTTTTTGGGCCCATGGTTTTTTCGGTACCCATTGTTTTGTAAAACCGTCTCTTCGGCTACCTATTGATGTACTTATAAATAGATGGACATACAATAGGATTGAGATGAGTATGTTTTGTGAAGGTGAATAGTGTGTGCCAATTCAAGTGTGAATTTGGGAGGGTTTATGAGCGTGACTCCAAACAAGATCCGATTATTGTAATTGTGAAGATTGTTGGCTTGTAATAAAATATGAGCAAGTGTTCTTAGTGGATGTAGCCCACATTGGGTGAACCACGTTAAATATTGTCTTCGTGTTGTGCATTTTTCATTTCTGTAATTCTATTCATACTTCTTATTATTGCGATTCTGAGGAATTATTCCGCATTAGATATTATTAATTCCTAACAATTGGTATCAGAGCCTGGTTTGGTTTGCTGAAGTGTTGAATCGCAGGGAAAGTTTTTAGCTTGAGTGGGAGCTATGGTAGATGATGGAAGATCTAGGGTTGATAAATTCAATGGGCAGAATTTCAGTCTTTGGAAGATGCAGATGGAAGATTACCTTTATCAGAAGGATCTTTATACTCCGTTGTCTGAGAAGGTGAACAAACCCTCAAGCATGACAAATGCGGAATGAGATTTGCTGGATAGGAAGGCACTTGGGACAATCCGGCTATGTCTTGCATCTTCGGTATTATTTAATGTTTCAAAAGAAAAGACTACAAAAGATTTAATGGATGCATTAGGGAAGTTGTATGAAAAACCCTCTACCTCTAACAAGATATTTTTAATGAAAAAGTTGTTTAATATGAAGATGTCTGAGAATAGTTCAGTAGTAGATCATTTAAATGATTTCAATACGGTTGTGAATATGCTAGCTTCGGTTATAATAGAATTTGATGAAGAAGTTAGGGTTTTATTAATTCTGTGTTTTTACCCGAAAGTTGGAATAACACGATAATGGCGGTAAGTAACTTGGTTCCAGCTAACTCGAAATTAAAGTTTGAGGATGTCAGTAGGGGTGATTCTAAGCGAGGAAATGTGAAAAAAGCTCCGGGAAATCTTCTACTTTAGGGAATGCTTTGTTACAGTGGAAACTAGAGGGAGATAGAAGAATAGAGGAAACCGTGGAAAATCGAAAGATCGAGCAAGGTCAAAATCTAAGAACAAGATTGTATGTTGGAATTGTGGAAAGTCCGGGCAAGCGCAAGGAAGGACTGTTGGGAGCTTCGGGATAAAACCAAACAGGAAGAAAACAAAGAGGCAAATGTGGCATCGGGTAATGTATGCCAGGATGCTTTGATTCTTTCTTTGCATAATATTACTGAATCTTGGGTTTTAGATTCAGGGGTTTCTTTTCATGCTACTCCACATAGGCATTATTTTGTTGATTATGTTTAAGGGGATTTTGGGCATGCTTTTCTTGGTGATGATGAGCCTGCAAAGATAGTTGGAAAAGGTTCATTCAGTTAAGATGTAAAATGGGAATACATGGCTATTGAAGGATGTCGACACGTGCCTACATTAAGGAGAAATTTGATATCGGGGACAATTAGAAGTGATGGTTGTACTTGTGATATTTAAACCGACTCTTGGAAGGTTACCAAGGGTGCTCTTGTGGTGGCAAGAGGTAAGAAGGTTGGAACATTGTATTTATCCACCGATAGTACTAATGATTGTAATCTTGTGGCTTCAGATGTAGATACAACATTATGGCATTATAGGCTCGGGCCATATGAGCTATAAGGGCATGGACATCATAAAGAAAAATTTGCCTAGATATACGAGAAACAAGTTTGGGTTTATATGAGAACCGCATATATGGGAAGCAAGCGAGTAAGGTTTATCAAGGTTGGACCTACGAAGAAAGAGAGTAAGTTAGAGGTGGTACATTTCGATGTGTGGGGGTCACTCAAGTATCATTTCTTGGGGTTCAAGTTATTATGTTACTTTTATTGATGATGCAACAAGGAAAGTTTGGGTTTATTGTATTAGAAACAAATCTGATGTATTTGATACTTTTGTTAAATGGAAAGCCTTGGTAGAGAATGAAACATGTCTTAAGTTAAAATGTCTCAGGTCAGATAATGGAGGGGAGTATTGCAAAGCAATGAATTTGATGATTATTGTTCTAAGAATGGAATCCGCAGGAAAAAGACGGTTCCAGGAACCCCGCAGCAGAATGGGGTGTCAGAAAGGATGAACAAAACAATAATGGAACGTGCTAGGAGCATGAGGATACATGCAGGACTACCTCTTTATTTTTGGGCAGAAGCGGTGAGCACAGTTGTGTACTTGATAAATAGAGGACCCTCAAGTGCCTTGGATGGAGGCATACTGAAGAGGCTTTCATTCGTAAGAAAGTCGATTACTCATTTCTTAGAGTCTTTGGATGTGAGGTGTTTGTTCATATTGACAAGGATGATATGACTAAGCTAGAGGCTAAATCAGAAAACTGCACTTTTATTGGTTATGGTGGTGACTTTGGATTTAAATGTTGGAGTATTAAGGACAAGAAAATCATTCGGTCAGGGATGTGGTCTTTAATGAGAACGTTATGTATAAGCAACAAACAGTTAGGAAAATAGGGAAGAATCCAAGAAAGAATATGCAGTGGTAAGGATCTTCTAGATGAGACAGGTGACCCATGAATCGGTTCAGAACCTACTCACAGAACCCCAAACTCCTATAGTGAGGAGGTCTTTTAGGGTAAGAAAAGAACAACGTTTTTCTCCTTCTCTTTATTATTTATTACACACCGATAGTGGAGAGCCGAGAGCTTTGATGAAGCAATGCGGGTAGATGCAAGTAAGAAGTGGGAGCAAGCCATGGATGAGGAGCATAAGTCTCTCATAGAGAACCAGACTTGAGATTTGGTGAAGCTACCAGGAAGGCAAAAGAACATTGCAGAACAAGTGGGTGTACACAGAGTTAAAGACGAAGAAGGATAAAAGAAAAGATATAAGGCTCGGTTGGTGGTCAAGGGGTTTGCAGAGAAACAAGGTATAGATTTTGATGAGATTTTTTTCTTCTCGTAGTAAAATGACTTCTATCGAACTGTTCTTGGAATAGTGGTAAGAAAAGACTTGCGCTTAGAACAGTTAGATGTAAAGACCGCATTTCTCCATGGTGATTTAGAGGAGGAGCTATATATGCAACAACTGAGGAAGGATATGAAGTCAAAGGTAAGGAGGAGATGGTGTGCAAACTGAAGAAGAGCTTGTATGGCTCGAGAAACAAGCTCCACGTCAATGGTATAAGAAGTTTGATAGCTTCATGATGGAGCAAGGTTATATTATATGTCATTCGACCATTGCGTGTATACAAAGATATTTGAGGATGGAAGTTATATTATCCTATGTTTATTTATTAGTATCTCCTAAAAGTGAAACCTTGGTAAATGTGTAGGCAACACGTTTTACACCATGCACATTATTAGACCACAATCCATTTAATTACTAAGCATACCTTGAAAGAAAAAAGCAACGAAGATTTAATAATATTTCTAAAAACATGTAATTTTGAGTACACTATTTTCTTTACTTAAAATAAAAATGAGGCTCAAAAGTATAAGTAGCTTTAAACTTGTAATCTTTAATTTTGAACATTGAAATTTTCAACAGTTTGAAGTTATTAAGAAACATATAAACTTTCAACTCACCTATTAGGAGTTAAAGATTGGAACAAAGCAACATTGAATGAGGTATCAACTTTCAAATGTAAATTTTCAATGCTAAAATGTTTCTTTTTAATAACTCTCACTTATTTTATTACTTCATTGACATAATTGTTACGATGCAAGCACCCATCAATGTCTTAACAATACCACCTAATCATTATTTTTCATTAAAAATCTAGTTCAACTCTTTTGAGTTTAGTTGTATTTTAAGAATAGTAGAGAGTTTAATGTACCCCGATTTTCAGCCATTATTGAACACTTGAAAAGTTCCAAATTGCAAATTGTGTGCATTTTAGTGTTGTTTCAAAACTCTATCAATCCACATTTTCTAGATACATCTCTATTACAATACGTGTAATTATATTTGAAAAAATATTCTCCCATTATGTTTTGATGGATACCTCTGGGTTAGAGAGCCTTATCCAAGCACGCTCAAATTGTTGTCCGTGTTGTTTGGGTAGAAATGAAAAACATTTTTGGGCAGCGGTAGATGTACATGAAATTAAAACAATTTGGGTAGAAACGAAAAACATTTTCGGGCAGTGGTAGATGTACATCTCTATTTTCAAAAATTGTTGATATTTGCTTTAGTGGTAGGCCTATGATTTTGGTTGGGGATTTAGAACAATTAACTCCACTAATAGATAACTCTCCATATGCAAGTACAACACAAGGAAATTTATTATGAAAGACCTCTAGAATTATTGTTTAATTAAATATGATTTAATTAAGACAACAAGATCAAACTGAAGAACAATGATGGTTTCAAAAACTTATAACAATTTAAGAGATGCATATCCAACCATTGAAGATTGGAAGTTGTTGATTATTAGAACTAATGCTTCACTTGAAATAGTTCAAAAGCAAGAATCTAACGAACATATGCATTTATTTGAAAGAAATAAACATACATGTCAACATAATAAAAGAAAATTATATGCACTCTCAACCAATTTCTTGATGCATTATAACTAGGACATAAAACAATATTGTTGTGGGATTGGATGATGAACAATTGGAAGTTCAATTACCTATTTGTATTGGCACAATGGTGATGCTCACTACGAATCTATGGATTGAAGTAGGTGTTGTCAATAGCGCACTTGGATATCTTCAAGTAGTCTACAAACTAGGATTGGGACCCCTTCAACCACCTACATACGTAATGGTTGAATTCGATAATTACGCATGTACTCCTTTTGATGATGCAACTCCAACTATAATTCCAATCACCCCTATAGAAAAGTGTCTCGTAAGTAAATTACCTCTGAAATTGGCATGGGGATTGACAATACACAAATTATAAGGCTTAACTCTTAACAAAGTCACAATTGTTATAGGAATTATTAAAAAGTCAAGGTTTCACCTTTATTACTATATCATGTGCCAAATCATTACATGGATTTAGGATCTCACTGCCTTTTACAAATAACTAGTTTGAAAAATTAACGAATAGTAAAAGAGGACGTGAAAGAAAAGAGGAAGATAAAAGACTTCAATTCTCTATAATGTTTGAATATCATAAACTTATTGTTAAACTTCAAATATATCATATATGTATAGATATGTTATTTATGTTTTACCTATATTGTGATACTCTCTATTCTCCAAATTAATATTGTATTAAGTAAAATTAAAATGGATGTGAAAACTACTTATATTAAATGTGTTTTCATGAAAAATATATGTTTACTTTTACCTTCGCATAGTGGCAAGAGCCACTAATAACCTATCTCGAGATAAATATATGTGAAAACCTTGAGAGGTTTCCTTCTCAAGGTGCATATATTGAATTTGAGATATATGTAGAATATCCACCTCAAGAATGATAGGTCTCTTGACATATTTTACAAACACAAATAATTAATAACATAACAATTGACTAATCCACTAATAAAAATAGATATACTAGTTTTAAAAACACATAAATAATTAATAACATAACAATCAACTAATCCACTAATAAAAATAGATATACTAGCTTTAAAAATACGTAAATAATTAATAACATAACAATTAACTAATCCACTAACAACATTGGATATATTTCTTTAAAATATACAGAGAACATATTAACTATTCAAATAAATCTAATATAAATATTAAATGTATTTAATCACTATAAAGCACTTCTTCGTTATTTCTAAAATGAGAACGGAAGGGCCTTATTTTTTGGTGGAAATTATAGTTCTAATTGTATCAAGATATGATTAATAAAAGGTATTATGCACATAATCAAAGTTGAATTGATGTAGGAAAAATAAAATATTTTATAAGTACTTATTGTGAGTATAACACCAACATACTAACAAGAGCAACAATGTTGCTAAGTACTCTCATAGCTAAAATGACAATGTACATGTTGTTGGTATACTAGAAAAGGTGAACCGATTGGACTACAAATCTATTGCTTGCATTTGGTGAAATTATGTAAATGTCTCAGAGAAAATGTGTCTTAGGTACACTGCAATGATCATGTTCCATAACATGATCTCATACAATCATTTTGTCAAACACTTCACATGCATAAACTAAACTTCAACACTTACCATACATGCAATAAAAGTGTGTCGTAAAAGTTTGCATGTGGGAAACTTGGATTCCGTGTTATTGATGTGGGAGAGGATTTTCTTACCCTCTAAAATGGTTTCTTTGAAGTGCAGGTATGCAATGGTTAAATATATGTGGAAGAAATTACATGAAGATGGTGAAGTACAGTTGTAACGACCCAAAAATTTCACACCCAAACAACACAGTAAAAAAACAGGATAATTTTTTTTTTGACGCATGACACGACACAACATGCCACCACCAAGGTCACAACTAACTCCGTGGGTAACTCAATACAAGGATGACCACAAGGGTAGCACGGAAATGTTCACACACGCCAAGGATGATTCACTTTTCTATCTGAAAAAACAACATAAGAAACCACCACATAACACACCTACAGATAGGGCAAGCCACAATGAGGAAATTATTGATGGTTATTTATTTTTAAGTAACCTCTTTCGATCCTTAACTACAGTTTGCTAAGACTCTAGATATGATTTGTACAATGCTTCTTACAATGCTAAGTTTTCTCAGGCTTATTAAATCTTATCCTCTTCTAACAACTAACAGTTCATTTCACCTTAGAGTTATTTTACAAATTTCACCCCAAAAGGAATAATGTTCACTAGAGAAGCTAGGGTTAACATGTTATATAATTCTTACTCTCAAAGATAGTCTCGCCTATGATTTCTTTAAAGAATTCCTTGCTCTCAACTTGGTAACCTCTACATTAATTTATTTAAATATAACTTTTAGTTCAACTTTTATAAGTATTAAACGACCCACATTATTTTACTTTTGTCGCATTATTAATAAGTCATAGCAAGATTTACTCAACATTTCTTTTCAAGGGTAAAGTTTAATAACACTCATTCACCAGAACAAAACAAGGTTACATCCATACTTAAAATACCAATAATCCCATAAGGTCACTCAACAAGCAGTAACCAATATTTTAATATTTTCAATGATGGTCAAACAAACCAAGGTGTCCAAAGTTAAGATGACAAAGTCCACAACTACATTATACCAAGACCAAGATCCTCTCCTACATTTTCCACTGTATGATCTCAATAGCTGAACAATATAAAAAGGATTCAAGTAAGAACTTCTCAGCTGAGGTTGATGCACAAGTTTACAAGTCTATCCCTCATCTACTCGCTAACATTCCATCTGCAGCAAATATTTACTAGAGTCAGTTCGCTAGAACTGAGCATGATAAGATATAAACCTCACCTAATAACTTATGCCATCTAGCATTTAAATAAATGAAATTTTGCAATACTCCCTATCAAATAATTCCTAGTCATGTATTCAAAACTTAACTGCACATCTCATGATAACACATTTCATACCCATCATTGAACACTTCCCTAAAATCTGCTTACATATGAACTAAAATTCCAAGTGGCTAGAAGATAAGCAACCTTAACCTTGCATTTAATCATAATTAAATTACAGTAACAATAGTAACGCTCACCTAATACCCTCAACCTACTTCACATATAAAAGTGTCCAACAATATTATCTCTCAATTAAATACAAGCACCAACGACATTAAGCTTCTATAATAAATACAAGTGTCAATCATATGATAATCATCAATATTACCCAAGTATCAACCTTTATAGAAAATCAAGGATATGTAAGTATACTTTTGATATTTATCTCACAATTTAAAGAATGTACATAAGTAAACAAGGGTTCCTCCAATCAGCAAATTCATATATTATTTAGATATCCTATCAGTTGTTTATTATCTTGTCTCTATATGCCTCCATTAGTATAAGAGTCCAACTCAGAGGGATGAATTACGAACAACAATACCGTCATACTTCGTTAATGAGTAGAAGGTACATTTGGCTAGCTAAAACAGGTAAGCGTGGTCCAAGCCACTATAAATGCAAGTATCAACATTATCTCAACTCACAATTGAGATGCAAGTACCAATTTTTAGCTAACATAGTAATCATCATAAATGCCAGAAAATATTCCACGCGCTAACCAAGGATTGAAATAACATATTTATTCTTACCGGTTGCCTGATAGCATAATATATCATATTATATAATTCAACCTCCACTCGCATATCTCAATTTATGGGTATCAATCATTGTCCTATATAATGAAGTTAAATAATTTCAGGTCGACTTTTATCCTTAACGTCATATAAGGTATGAACAGTCCCATTATGTTAGTTGTCACCTTTACTTAAGGCTGTGTAAGAATTCTTTTTAGGGTAGTTCTCATAACTTCCCTATTCATCTGTTTTCCTACCAACAAGCATTTCAACCAGCTTTGAAGTCAAAGTATAGGATAAATTTATAATCTCATATTTCAAGCATTGTATCGAATTCATATGCCGAGGGCCATCACATGTCAATCAACTTGCGAATATACACATTCATGAGGGTTCGATGTATCCATTATTACTTTAAGCGTTCGAAGATCTAAGAAGCGCCTCAAACTTAAGCCATATAGTTATCCACACAAACTAACGTCTTGAGGCTTACCGTATTCACAAGGGTCACAAAATAGAACCCCATTAACACATGTTTCAGGAGCGTTCCAATCTAAAAGTAAGCTCATAGTAATAAGAATAGTATAGGGCCTGGAGAGGGGTGTTCAATAATCCCCAAAGTAACGATAATCAAAGGAGTCGGATAGTATCTAGAAGGACCAGTAAGAGCCAGTACGACTCTCCCCAAATAGAAGCCTCCAATCCTAATGGGGGGTTATACTATTATCAATCCACATTAAAAGACCAACACAGTCTTTCGAGAAAATTTCCCGTTTTCACGCCATGTTTTACATAATAAAAACAAGACAAGAAAAATTCTAAATCTCATTCACACACCACAATATTTCCTACAGAAACCACTGTTCAGAGGAGTAATCATGGCAAAATGATAAACTAACTTTATAAGGTCAAAAAGCGAGAATCACTGGAGAGAGATCAGCTCATGCAAATTGTGATTAAAAGTCATTCGGAAACCCATTTCTTTTGGGCATCTCGTTCAAGAAGGAGTCAACATATATATATGTAAATAAATATTAAATAATATCAAGAATCCAAGACGTTACTAACTTAGTAAAATAGAATCACACATCAACAATCCAAAGGAGACATCACATATAGAATTCAAACCAAACTGCAGAGATTGATTTATCTAAATGCTAAAGTAAATAAATTATTAAGAGAGAGGGTTAGGGCTTATCATGCCTTTAATGCGCTTCCCAAGGCAAGAGCACGCTGAAACAGGCCCTTGAAGGTAGTAATGAGCCGAGGTTGGCTGCTACTAAGAACACCAATTTCGAAGACCAGAATCACCGTTCTAAGCATGCATAGTGCCCAAGAATACCCCAATCAGACCAGTAACCAAAGGTGCCTTTTCTGAGTTCAAACAGATATCATTCCAGCCTGTCAAAAAAGCAACTCCTAACGCTAGTGCTGTGGCAATCGAACTATTCACTAGCACTTGCATCCAATCCCGTTGGCCTCCCTCCTTGTATTCAACATCATTTTTGCGCTTCTTTTCAGTACCAAGCTTTGTGAGCTTTGAGGATGTGAAGAAAAACACGAGGAGAGCTCCAAACCTGGGCAGCAGAATGGCCCATGCAAATTCAAAACTTCCCCTAATAAGTTCATAATTGCAAAGCAAATTGTGCTTCATGAATATTCTGATATGAAACAGATCCTCCTCTATGAGATTCTCTTCCATGAGTTGCATCGAAAAACAAGTAAGTCTCAATAGAGAATCTTTGTAATAAATTTCATCAGGTTTCCTGGAAACACTCTTACTATCACTTAATCGATTTGGATAAAATAAATAAAAAAAAAACTTGAAGGAGAATCCCAAATTTGAGGATGCATTCAATCTGAGCAAGTAACAATGTTGGATGACTGTTTGTTGGCGGCGCTCAAAGGGGCTTCTACTTATACTGTCACGCCGCTTTGCTGGCTAAGGATCATTGCAGCCTGCTGTGGATCCCCAACAAGAACACAACTCGCAGCATCCAATGAAACAGGAGGTAACACGCCCTCTTCACTGGCTTGTAGCTTCATCTAAAAACCAGCATAACAGACCCACGCGCCAGCAGGAGGAGCGCCCCAAGTCCCGCGCACTCAGCAATCTTCCTCCACGTTTTCTACACCCCCGAGTTCCAGGCGAGAACAGGATCCAATGCGGCCAGGGAAGGTGGAGAAAAACAAAAGAAACAAGGGACAGGTGCGCAGCAAGAGAAAGGCACGCATTTCTCACGTTTTTCCACCATTCACAGACAAATCCGCCCAAGGAGATCCCTCGCCGCCAGAGCAGGAAGTTGCAGGTTTGTGGAAAAGAGAGAAGTGCGGCCAGCAAAGTTAGGGCCAGTTGGAGATGGCCAGCAACAAGGAGAGAAGACAGATCTGCACAGAAAGATCCCACACACAGCCCCAAAACAAAAAAATGCGGCCAGGAGGAAAGAGGCGTCCCTTTCCAGCTAAGAGGTCAAAACATGATTTCAATAAAGCTGACAAAGAGCAAATTTAGGCGGCCCAAGGCAAATTTGCACTTCCTCCACCAACAAGTCAGGTAAAATTACTTATCCATAAAATAAATTTAAATCTAATTAATCACAATTTCCTTTTTTTTTTTTTTAAATAATTCCGTTAGGTCGACAAACTGACGACAGTAACCAACTGCGAAGGATAACCGACGTCCATTCTTTTATTATTCATTTTTATTATGTTTTAAAATGCTGCGACCCGACGGGGTTCGAAAAGTCGCTTAGGACTTAGCACAAAAGTGACAACAATTAAAAATAATAATAATAATAATAATAATAATACTAATTATTTAATCGAGAGGTCGAGCATGAGCGTGACCAAAACTACGGCAAAAATATCTGGCAGGCAACAAACAACAATCAACAGGAGGTTCGATATAACAAGAACAAGGTCTTCCTTTAATAGGATAAATCGCGAGGGATGCTGCGGGCCAGCAACCAAAACATCGACACTGACGCAAGCAAGAAAGCTCAACAAGACGACGACACCAACGTTTCAAAGGGAACACAACGGCGTTCAGCCCTTAGAAGCTCGGTCGCCACAGAATAATAGAGCAATGACGAATGGGGGCATTACATACAGAGAATTTGAGCACCTCATTCAGCCGACCTTCTCTACATAATGTTGTGAGATTGGCAGTTGATGAAATCAGCATTGGCATTGTGTGATTATGATTAAGGTGTTTGTGCTTTGTTAAACAATCTATTTCTAGTATAAGAAGAAGGAAACGCCATCAATGCCTTTGTCCTACAAAGCGGTTTTGTGTCCATCTACTTATTTCTATGAATGATAATGGCAATGATTCAAAGATGTGAATGTTGATGCAAAAATATTTTAGGAAATAAAATGATGAGGTGTGACTCCGTGTGAGCAACAAACAACAAGGAAGCAAGAAGATAGCCCATTCAAATGGAGAAGCGAGGATTGAATTGTGATATTGTGGTAAGAAGTGTGACTGTGTTTCCAACTTCCCTATCTGCTCTGCTTTATTTGATGGAGACCACTCTAGTTTAGACATAATCTAGTAGTTTGTTGTCTCCCCGCTTAATTTAGCGAGAGTTTCTAAACATAATTCTCAATCAAACATCATGTAAACCTTTATTGGCTCTCTCATCTAAACTGTAGAGTGGAAGGCCGGGTTTCATTAATCACAGTGGGTGCGTCAGGCATTGGAGAAGCCACTGTTGTGTTGTTTTTAAGACACAGATCAAAAGTAATCATCGCAGACATTGCGGACGAAGATGGACTAAAATTAGTCGAATCTCTTTCGCCGTGTGCAACATTTATCCAATATGATCTCACCAAAGAGAAAGATGTCAAAGAAGCTACGGATTTAAACACTAAAAATTTTTAAATGCATTGCACATTATGATTCACATGAAGAAATCATTGATATCCAAGAACGGGGCGCATCGGAGTACGTCATGGAAGAATTTGTGTATGTGATGAATGTCAATGTGAAAGGAGTAATGCATGGCATCAAGCACGCATTCCGCGTTATGACTCCAAAAAAAGGGATGCATTATTTATACAGGCAGTATTGTAGGGGTATTAGGAGGACCGATGAATTATGTAGTTACTGAGCCAAACTAAAAGTGGTGCGGATTTGAGTTGGGAAGATACAAAATTAGAGTCAATCGTGTTTCTCCTTTTGCCGCACATATTGAAAGTCACTTTTTAAAATATGAAATGAGGGCCATGTTAGAGGAAGATAGTAAAAACATAGCCAACTTGAAGGAAGTGGCATTGAAAGCGAGAGGATATCATGGAGGTTGCATTGTATTTAGCGAGCGCGGAATCGAAATATGGGATCGGCCATAATCCATAGTTGATGGAGGAATCAATGTTGTATTGCATACTCTATCTAATGATGGCTAAGAGAATTCCAAATACCAACAAAACCTAGAAATGTATTGAAAAATAAGAGAGTGTTTACGAGTAGTATTTTTATGTTGAAGGTGTAGATATCAACCAAAATTGGTTGTTCGATGAGCTCTCATTGATCACGATTGGATTTTTCTTTGTACCACACACATCCACAACGGTCTTATTTTAAATGATGTAAATAAATTGCAATAGATACTTTGACAACCTGCTTTACTAGAATGTGTTAAAGGTTGTAATAACATCTAAATTTACAAACCAATCAAATTGAAGATAAATAATTTTTACAATTATTTTGTTAAAAAATGTGCAAGTTTGTTAATGTGAAAAGTGTATATTTGTTTAGATAAAAGTAAAAATAATAATAACTATTTAAGAAAATGTGAAGCCTATAGTATACTTGCCTTTCATAGTACTAATACTAGCAATCGCATTGATGTTGATAAAGGGTGTGCCCAATTCAGACGCACCATCTGTTTTGGGGGTCAAAACTGTGTATTCTTCCCTTGAGTCTTTAGGAAAAATTGTATATTTTCATGCAAGGAACATTTGGGTATTATAAAGGGAAGAAGGCAAGGTTGCGCTTCTAAGGAATACATGAATGGAGAAAGCTGATTAATAGAGATGTGATTTGATGTTTTTTAAAATGGGCCACAATCTACCAAAGTCATTCAAAGCCTTCTAAGCACCAACAAATAACAACAAAGGTAAAAGGCATGAAGTTGGAAACACCAATGGACACGGTAAAGAATGCAAAGTAGAAGTATTTGCAAATAAAGAATTTAAAAAAAAGTAAACAGGAGGGGAAAAAATTAAGCATTATAACTGAAAGCTTGGGCATCTAAAAAGGATTGTTTTAAATGGAAGCAAGATGTGGTGTCTCCTCATAGGTATGAAAAATCATATTAAGGCAATGTAGCAACATTTGAGCTATGTAGTGGGAGATGGCTACATAGGGACTTAAATCCAAGTGGACTATCCATATGAGTTCAGATGCTTTATGTATTGTTAGGATACATAACAAGGTTTTATCAACACCAATTGACAAAATGGGTTATGATTGTATTGTGACTTCAATCATGATGGAGGTCTTCACTCTACAAGGACATACACTTTTCTTTGATGATTATTAGGGATGATGTTTGGGCAATTAATCATCCATAATTTATAAAGGAATCGAGTACATTAGTGAGTTATAGCAAATGTTAGGGATACAAAGGGTCAAATAGGTTATACAAATAAGATTAGGTGTTGCACAGGTGTGGAGTCAGGAATTTTGAAGATCAAGAGACATTGTGTTGTATTTTTCAATTGTGTTTTCTGTAAAAAAAAAAAAAAGGGTTGCGCTCCATTAGGGAGCTAACCTCAAAAACCTGGCCTCAATTCGGAAAGGCTAATGAATTTATTACATATTATGTCCCATATTGTTGTGTTTCCCTTTGCTTATTTTTATTGTATGTTATGGATGTTTTGATCTCATTTTCAGCACATATATGTATGCTTGTGTAAGTATCATATTAGGTTTCCCCTATTCATGTAGGTAACATCATTATACTACGAGTCATTAGTAGTGAAATTAATCAATGGGACCTTGAGGTCGTTGGTTAAAACTTTCCTTTGTGTTCTATGTCACTTTTTACAAAGGATATTTTGAGTATGAAAAAACATACATTGTAAGGGATTTTTTCTCCTAAATATATTTTAGGTTTATCGTGAAAAGTTTTTAAGCAAGAGAATAAAAATACCAATCAAATGAACTTTAAGGCCCAACACCTTCTAACATGTACTTGTAGAGACTTATTAATTAGTTTCATGAAGAACGTATATATTATAAAAGATAAAACCCAAACATGATAGCCTGATAGGTATAGCCCTTCGAATGATATCATTTTCTAATCCCACAACATCAACAATGATCAAAGTGGACCACACAACACATTAGGGTCTTATGGTATATACTTTTTCTATAGGAGTTGTATTTTGTCTCAAAATCTTTCCATCATCAATATACATTACGCATGCATTCCCACTCAACCAATTCAATAGATTTTGTTACTGTTGAAGCCTTCTCACCATCACAAGATCTTGATCATGCCTTCAATTGCAAAAATGGTAAAAGGGATATTGTTGTAAAACCCCATATGGTATGTGTAGTCTTTGTTTGTAGAAACAATTACGATGATCACCTATTCTGAACATCAAACCTGGTAAAGCATTGTCGTTGTTGAATAAGAATCCAAACAATTGATGCAAAGAGTCACAAAATTGCTCAGCAAAACAAGGAAGCTCAGATTCCATGCAACAGTTCTCTATGAGGACCTCTAGTTCATCTCATCCCAAAAGGGATTTTTTATGTCTAGAACCTGTAAAAGTCATTTGTGATGCATAACGACCTCTAAAGGTTGCAATAGATATCATTCTGAAACAAGGACTCAAGACGCTTGTTATTCCTCTAACAAAGGGCAAAGTCATTTGTGATGAATCTCCCGGACCTCTGCACTAAAAAGAATGTGCGCCAATATCATTCTAAAAGAGAAAACAAGGACTCAAGACGCTTGTTATTCCTCTAACAAAGGGCATCATAGAGTTTTGAAGGCCAAACATCTCCACTAGTTACCTAACTTCCAAAAAATGTGAGCCAACCTTTTTAAAGGATAAAATACATTTTTACTACAGTGGAAGAGAATCCAATATAATGTGCAATAAAATGGAAGAATGCAAGGAATTAACCCAATGCACACCATGCAATGTGATGTAACAATATAATGGAGAGAGAGAGAAAAATAATGGGTCACAGACTCACAATGATGCAATCTAAGATAAAAAGACACCATGGAATGCAAGAATACAATAGAAGGGGAAATTGTTGATACAGAAGTTGCAGCAACCTGCAGGATCTTGGGATTGTAAGAAAAATCTTCAGTTGGCCTTGCTTTGCACCAAGAAATGGCCCTCTGATCGACCCACCATGCATGATGTTGCCGAGTTCTAAAGTCGATGTTGTCAATGCCTGCTCCTAAGCAAGTTCCTAGTATCCAATCGAACCAACTGACCCCATACAAATGTCATATTATAAGAAGAAAGCCAATAAATTGAAAAAAGAAAACCAACGAAAGATTATTTCATAAAAGAAAATCCTATACATTTTCTCCTCAAAAGAAATATTAAAAAATTGTTCTCAATGGCAATGATGTACTATCTTTAAACAATAGAATTCATTAGATAGATTGAGAAGCCATGTCACCTATCCTTAACATTGAACATGTGATGACTACTTATGCACTGAAAATCTATACACCATAGTATGATGGTAGATCTTCCTGGTTTGTAAACTGTATTGGGAAAGTTTGGGTGGTGGACACCATCAGGGAAGGTCTGGGTCTCCAAGGCCAAGGCTGAATATTTCCCATAGATTGCACCTCCTTTTCCCACAGTCATCTTCAACATATTAGAATAGTGAAAATTGCAAGCTCGGAGTAGTTGTCCACAAATTCAGAATCCTGCCACTGAAATCATCCTTCACTCTAACTGCATGTCTCAGACAGGGTTCTTCTTTGGAGGGTCCAGAGCCATATTTATATCATACCCTCCAGGCACATTATTTATTTTGCTCCCAACAGTGGTCTCTTTATTAAAATCATAGGGTGTTCCTTTTACAGGCACAACAACCCCTGTTGGAATAAGATGTTGATCCACCGAGTATAAGAGGAAGCCCATATTTTCACTTTGTTATCAAGTATGGTTCTGCTACTGTTATGGCCTGCAAGGTTCCAATAAGTATGTTGCACCAAGCACACAGGGGTGGGCTTATTTCTAGGTATCGCCCTCATAACAAGTGCCAACTCCTTATTTCGAGTTATGGTATATGTAGCATATACATCAAGGGAATCCTAACAACCATCAATCAACAAAATTTACATTAAACAACATATAAATCAAGATCATCAGGAATCCTAACAACCAATCAACAAAATTTACATTAAACAACATATGAATCAAAATCACCATGGAATCCTAACAAACATCAATCAACAGAATTTACATTAAACAATGTAGACTTCTTGCCAAAAATATAATCAATTTTATTTTGAAAGAAATGAAAGCAGGCACTAACTGACCATGGAGTGTATTATTCCCATCATTGGCAGTCAAATGGTTAGCTACTCGTCCCACAATTGCACCAAAGTAAGGGTCCAAAGTGCCATTATGTATGCATAGATTTAAATAGTCCTTGGAAGGGATAGAGAGAAAATTTGGAGTCCAAGGGCTTTCCCAGCTCCACCACTTTTGAGGCTCAAGGAGGTTCAGGACGATGGGGGCATCCTTCCCTTAGTAGTACTTTTGAGGCTTTTTTTCCCCTTGGGGTCAAGCCTCTTCATTTTGTTGTTGTAACGAGGATCCTTTTCTTCATCTTCCTCCCTTGGTGTAGCCTCTTTGGGAGGATCAAATTCCTTTGCTTTAGATTCTTCCTCAACTGCAATCAAAAGCTCATTCATGTTCCATTCTCTTGAAGCTCTTCGACCTTTGCTTCTTATTTTGGAGGATTGTTTACTATTAAGTCCTAAGAAGTAGTGATACATGTTTACTGTTGTCATGATAGATTATGTGTACTGAACACCTGGATTGGTTTCCTTCAATGCTTTTGCAGACGTTGTTGCTTTGATCACAATTCTTGCCTTGTATGACAAATACGAGGATCATGTAGATAGATTTGCAGAAACTGCGGAGACAAAAATTGTAAAGATTGCCAAGAAATTTGATGATCACATTGGAAGCAAGATTGTGATGGTTCTTTCAAAGGAGAAAAAGATGCAGTGATACAGTGTTTCTTTGTTTAAAGCATGGATGTGCTTTTGTTGGAATTTGGGATTGGTTTTACAAGTAAATATAGCACCTAAACAACACAACTTCCAGCTATATTGACAGGTTGATAAATAGCACAAAGTCAAGGCCTGTATAGAGTATCATTTTTTTAGGGTCGGAAATCATAGAAATATTTGCACATTCTAGTCTCATTGGTTACTTGGCTGAAGAGCAATTGATTTGGAATTGACATTCTTTGATTAAAAAGTTTGGTACTATTTCGGTGTTAATTTGTTTAATTTTTAGATCAAAAACATTATTCAAGCTGCCCATGTCTAGGGGGTCTTTTTCTTTTTCTTCTTTTTGGAATCAGAAGTGCCTCTTACATTGTCCAAATTATCATCTTCTGGGACAGAGACACCGTGAACATGACCACTTACAGCACGAAATTTCTCGTGTTTGCCCTCATTTTTCTTCTTTTTCTTGTAGGTTTTCTCGGATGAATTCTCACAGGATAATACATCCATTTCATCATGTTGTTTACTCTTTGCATCAATTATGCTGATTGATTTATCTTCATTGTTTTCTTCAGCATGTTTGTTTGCATTTTCTTCATCTTCCTCCTCCTCCCCCTCTTCTTGATCTCGATGATAATAATACTCAAGTAACTTATTTTTTTCCTTCGTTTTTTTGGGTCTGTCTCTCTTGTCGAAAGTAAGAGATTCAGAGAAATTTTTATCAGAAAACATGCGCTGAAACCTAAAATCGATTTGTACCTTGGAGTTGTTCCTGGGAAGCCGTGTAAAACGAGGGTCTGAATGAAGACGAGAAAATCACTTGTCTGTAATGACTCCATCCATACTTTCTTTTGCTGGATACACCTTCGCCATTTTTTTCTTCCTTCCGTGAACTCTAATTTTTTGTTAAAATCTTTAGCCCGATTAAAACCCTGAATGGAACTGCAAAACGTAGAAAAACACGAAAACATTTGGATGCCCATCGAAACCGTCAAAATGACCGTCTAAATTAATTACTTTGCAAAAACATCCAAACGGACATCAAATTTAAAATAGTTGCGAAGCGTCCAAGGTCCTTTACCATAGGGGAACGCCTTGGCGTAAATATAAAAGTAAAGGTCTGATGGAGCTAGCTTGCGATCGATCACAATACATTTCAAAAAGAAAAAGCTGGTGAGAAACCGACTTACCCATAAAAGACAACAACTTTCTTTAATCAAATCATTACCAACAAAAAATGGCGATCTTAGGATTCATGGCTTCAATTTTACTCCGAAATTCTTCACCTTCCTTTAACTCCTCTATGAACGCATTTGTTCTCGTCCTTCTAAAGTTGCACAGTTTCAGACTTCTTAGGAGCTCCAATCCATGTGGAACTTTCTTCACTTTGGGAGACTTACATAATAGAAGTTTTTCAAGGCGTGGCATTGCTCTCTCCTCCAAGTTTGGCAGCTCCTCCAACAGAGGAATTCAACCATATGCAAAACACGTAGTTCTAGAAATGCCCTCTGCTTTCCAAACCCTTATGGTAAAATCTTGCAATAATCATTCTCGGTTATATGTAAACTTTTAAAATTGGACATCACCTCTTATGCTAGATAATGAACACAATGCCATCTAAAAAGCTTGAGTTGCACGAGATTTGAGAAATCGCATATACAAGCTGTTGCACGGTAAACCAAGTTACATCAAGGATTTCAAGATCCTTCATACCTAACATTTTCTTTGATAGATTTGGAAGATGAGATTCATCATAAATAACTCGTTCAACATGATTGCCTATGGTTAGATTCCTCGTGTTCAACAACGAGAGAAAGGATCCCTTATTCTATTCTTTCCAAACCTTCCACATGTTCAACACGTATGGACACAAGGTGGAGGTTGATCAAATTGACGAGATGCTCCAGCTTTAACAACTTCTCATTCCCTTCATTAGGGATTTCAATATCAAGTCTTGTGATCTCAAAGTACTGCAAAGACATAAACATTGATATTTACTTGGGGATACACCTTCTGATATCTAGATTATCACTACAATCCATATTCACATATTTGAGGTGATCAAGCTCACCTATCCACACAGGTAGCTGTTGTAAACTATAACATCCAAAAATGTCAAGGAAGCGAAGAATCTTCATATTTCTAACACACTCTAGTACCACTTTAATCCATGTATTTCTCAAATTCAAAACTCCGAGGAGTTCCAATTTTCGATACATGAATGCAATGCAAAGATATGAGTAGAACTCAAGTCTAGAACCCGCAGTGCTCTCATACCGGTAAACAATTTTGCCGGAATATTTTGAATGCTAGCATTTTGACACAATGATAGAGTGTGAAGGCGTGACGCAAAATATGCCCCATTGTTGCTTGTTATCACATCATCATATATGCTTTTCTTTCCCAACAAAATTCTGCGGTGTGGCATGCTATTTGTTTAATCTTTGTTGAATGCCTCCTCCACACTGAATGCACTTTGACCTTCTTTTGATATACTAATGGCCAAATCCAAGCAACAAATCATGCATTTTACACTTTGTTAATGTCTGATCATCGACGTGTCCTCTATTTGCATCAAACATAGATTGGCAAGTTGATTTATATAACTCCACCCAATCTCTAGTTGGTCTCTAGTCCGAATAAATCCTTTTCCTATCCAGAGATGTATAAAAATTACGGATCTATATACTCATCCTTAGGAAAGAAAGAAAAATATGCAAAACAGGGCTTGAGAGGAGCAGGGAGAGAGTCATAACTCAACTTTAGAATCTCCATAATTGGGTCCTCCTTATTAGATACCTCTTTTAGCTCACGCAATTTCAAATCTCAATCCCTTGATGTCTTGTCCGCGAGAGATGCAACCATAGTTTTAACACCCGATGATGAGTCTTCCACATTCATTTTCAATTTGATGAGAAATCTCCTAAAGTTGGCGAGGTGGTTGATTTTGTTCGTAATCTGGGAAGGCAAAAGCACAAAATAGCTCCCAACTCTCTTCTTGGACAAATGCTTCAATTTCAAAACATGAGCATACATACTTCTGCAAACATCCCAGCTTCTCGTGGTCACCGCAATTTTGCATTGGTTGTTATTGCCAGTTGGAATACGAAGTCTTGATATCAAAGCATCTTCCCGGTTGCCCTCCACACATCATCAAGCACAATCAGAGACCTTGTGCTTTCCAACCGGCTATGAATAAACTCAAGCTCCTGCACCTCTTTTATTCTATCGTTAACAACCTCATTTAAATATATCTTGGTCATCAAAGTTAGTCTGTGACCTTTAAAGAGAATAACTTTGAGAAATTGCAAGCTAGATATAATTGTCAAACTTGTTTTTTATTCTTGTTAGGGTTTATAATGGAAGATTAATTAACAAATTATAAATCCATAAATAAATTCAGAGAAGATTATAGATTATGAAGTGCAATGAAATTAAACATAGATTAAGATGTTTTATATTGCACATTACATAATGAAATAACATTAACAGAAGTAAATAAACAGTAAATGCAAATGACACAGAATACAAGATTTAAGTGGGAAAACCATAAAAGGTAAAAAACCCACTAAACAATCAATTATCTTTGTTGAGAATAACCTTTCACCTAACACTCACTATTTCACATGCGATTACACCTTGATAAGGTATTACCAATTGCCGCATACATTTACTCATGAGTCTTACCAATCTTCTCGCCTATCTTAGCTCGCATACAAAGGATCACCATGTTAAATACAAGGCGGGTGGTCATGATCCACTTTTAAAAGCCAACCCGAGTCATTTGGTAGATTTAATACACAATTTCCCACTTAATATTATAACCCCAACAATTATGTCGAAGACGTTCTGCAATAGAAATGTCTTCCCAACGGTGCCCATGCCAACAACGGCAATAACAGGAGCTGCAGGGTCATCTATTAACCTCAGGATCTCTTCAACCTTGGGCTCTATCGCCACAGGTCGTGCATCCCTCTCTAACACACTTGGTCTCTTCCTCTGTACATTTTGAGATGTACTCGTGGAGGCTTGCTCTGAATGAGTCAAATCAACAACAAACTTCAACTCATCTGCATCTTCCATGGCGTGCCATTTTATACCGAAAGAATAATCGACAATAATTGAAAGGATATCATATAACACAAGAGGATTGAGTGTTACCACAATTACCATGCACAGATTCAACGGCACATTCTTCGAGTATGTCCTCGGCATCCCAAGCAATATCTGCAACATTAAGAAGCCATCTTTTGACATATTTATTTATGCACACTCTGCACATCTGCATCTTTGAGAAATGTGCTTACAAAGATGAGCTTCTTGTTCATCCATTCAAAGTCCTTTCCGAAGTTAAAGAAAAGTGAAGCCTCTGGGTTATCTGATCCACAACCATCCCACCAAGTCTTCCAATCACAACATCAATCAGATTTGTTGTTATATTTGATTTTCTTCTTTACACAAATGAAAAACCTGAAATACGTATTAAGTTATCGAGAAGATAATAACCCAAATTGTAATGAATGTGAGGATACCAAAGTCAACAAATAAATTTAAAGCAGTGTGCACATATGTCATGCCCACAAACTTACACACCCAAATACAACAATAAAATTATCGGAGTATTTTTTTCCTTTATTTTCTTGTTACATGACACGACAAGAGCCCAAATAGAGTAACTTAAGGTCACAAGGACACTAACACAAAACATGGACCCATATAGACAACATGATAACACCATATGCACGTCGATGTCACACTTTCCCTAACGATCAATTACTAGAAATGATCCAACTACAAAAGGACCCAAGGTTTGGCAAATCCACAACGTATCATTACAATGGTTACATCCTAGTTACGTTTAAAATTCCAAGAGCATTTATTGTGTGAGGATAAATTCCCATTCTCAACCTACATATTCTTAATTTCATTTAAGATTCAACTTAAAAAAAACACTTTTAGTTTGGCTCTTTCTCCCTTACCATAGTTCCCATAACTCAATAGGTTATTTGCCACATCTTCAATGTATACAAAACTTGTGATGCTTGTTTTTTTATGTAAGGGTTCTCAAAAAAAAATTTGTTTAAATTCTACCCTCATTACACAAGGGAAAAATAACATGAAGTCAAGGGGAAGAAATGTTAATATTTAAAGGAGATTTAGAGTCAAGTTACCTCTTCCTATTAACTTCCCTCCACTAGGGTACTTTATATTCTGTTATAGTTGATTTAGTTCACTAGTTGGTTTGAGTCTATATATAAGAGTTTATGTTTGCTCAAAAGTTTTATCTCACCAAGAGCAATTCATATTCATTTTTAACATGAGAATGCCTAATTAAGTTGTAAGGACTTCAAGTATGACATTATTCCTAAACAAAAATCTCATTTACTCTTATACTCTTTACACTTACATCATACTTTGGTCTCACTATTAGCATTGTTTTAGAACAATTGTAAATAAAATAACACATAATTTACACTAATGGATTCGATACTACAAGGAGTGTAACCTAACACGAGACAACTCATTTCATTTCTCTTAGAAACTCAAGTATTAAATGCATATTACAAGCGAGACATCTAATACAACTTTCATGCATTTCAAATACCTTCCAAGGAACTATTTCAATTGTTGGGTAAAAATGCATTAGAGTTTCTTTAAACAATAACCTTAAGAGAGGTCCCACAATCTATTAACTTCAAAAGCATTCCAAGGTGGACACTACACCCTACTACAAGATGATAAAAGAGAGTTCTAATATCTTTAACTCACAAAACCTTCGAGCAACACGAGGAAATCCACTACTACACACTAAGGGAATACTTTTATCTAAGGACAAAAGGGGTTCAAAAACAAGAGTTTATTATGTAGGTACTTTGACACGTAGACTCCACTTGTGTCATTTAAATCTCACCATGAGATCAATCGTAGGAACTACCTTTGCTTGGTTTTCGCGACTCGCATTAGGGTACTAAGGGCAATCACGCACATGGGGTTACGAGACCAAGTTTTCAATTTCCCCATTTCTTTTAAGTCTACATCTTCCAAAACAAATTCGTTTGCTAAGAGTTAGTTACAGATTTCCACCCACAAGTTAACCTCTTAATTAGTCGAGGTTTAGTTTAATTCCAATTGCACTTAGGGATATATGCCCAACTATAGATTAGTTTAAGGTGAGAAAACATATTTACCCTATAAAACTTTCGTAAAAAGACTAATGTGTTATGTTGTTACTAGCCAAGGTAACACATTTATCATCGTGAGAACTAAAGAGATCATTAACACGAGTTTAATGCATAATACAACTAGTTCCTAACTCCACTTGTGTCATATGGATCCCACGAAGAATTCATTGGATGATGAAGTTAGTCATAGATCCGATTTCATAAGAATGTGGTGGTCCACTAGGATATTAAGGAAGTGTTAGTTCTACTTACCCCATATATGGTAAGGTCACACTGCATAGTCGTTGCTTTGAACAAGAACTCTTAAGTTATAGAAATGGTCTTTGAAGACTTTTCTTAGGTGTAGTACAAGAAGTCTAGTTGTGAGGATTAAATTATTTCTTAAGACGTTAGAGTTTTGCAAACATGGATGCAACTAGATTGAGAGGGAGGGTACAACATAGGTTAAATACTAACTTCATTTATATGGTTTAATAATAATAAGTTACTACCATACATTTGAGTTTATGTATGAACCAAAATAACTATCTAGAAAGTGATTGCTTCGATCATCTAAACCATAAGAAGTACATTTAAATCCAAATGAACTTAACACTCATGAAGTAAACAGTACAGATTTTGGAAACCCATTTACATTGGCAATTATCTTCCTTGTTTATCTAGCTAACATAGTTTGTCCTACATTCATTATGTGACACTCCTACTAGTATTCAAATGTTAGCTTTAAAACAAAGCAGAATACAAACCACATAGTTTTCTAGGTATAATGCTTGAAACATAAGAATCTAAGAGGAACAAAGGTTTTTGACACAATAATTTTAATAATGTAATTCTCTTTAATTCACTTCTAACATTTGAAATTTATACTAATGTACAATATTTCACTAAGTACAACATATCACACTCTTAATTCTTTTAGTTCGAGTATCTCTGACCAATGTTGTGTTAGTCCTAGGTGCAGTATGGAAATTCCTTACATTCAAGCATGAAATAACAAATTCATCATTTCAAATAATTTCAAAACAAGGCAGAGAAAGAAATAGAGATAGGGGAGAGGGGGAGAGGTCATTGCGTCACAAATTCACACTTTCACATTCCTTTGTACTTTTTCTTTTTCAATTATAAAGAGAGTAAGGAAGAGAGAAAGTATAGAATTCATTTTCTTTTCTATTTTCCATATCATAACCACATACATCACTTATCCATTTTCATTTCATTTCAAATCCATATACATTTTCAAAACCAATCAAAATTTCATAATTATTTCTAAAGAGAGAGAAGGGAAGAGAGAAAAAACATTATAATTTTTAAAAACCATTCATGCAAGAATTGACCAAATCATACTCTATAAAGTATGAGATGATATTAAAAAAATTCCATGAGTAATTAGAAGCCAAACGGGGCCCTCAGAAGGTTGGTCTAGTTGAAGTTACAATTTTGTGAAAGTTGGCCGCAACGGTTTAAGTGTTTATAACTAGGCCCCAAACATGCTCGTTTTAACTTCAAACACAAATTTTAATGATTCCTACTTACTCACATGTATAAATAGAATTCATCACATCCGATGGAAGTCATTTACAACGAGTAAGGCTCAAGATACCAAGGCAACTTCAGGTTTGTTTATCGTAATAGTGTCGAAACTCTTGTCGCACAACTACCGGTGGGCCCCAAAACCCACTTGCAAAACTAACCTCTGAAATCATATTTTTCAAATTGAGGGTTGGTTATAGTTCTCCTAATGGAGGTCTCGAGGTAGGTAGGAGTAGTTTTTCAGTTTCGCCAAATTGACATGGTAACCGTAAGCCAAAACTGATCGCATTTACTTAAAAACTGAAGCGTCACCCCAAGTGACTAAAATACAAAATGGAAACTGAACTCATCTCTCCAAGGCATCAAATTTAGTTTATCAATTATATTTATGGCCCTCAAGGTGTCCTAAACCAATAAGAATCATATAGGAGGTTTGGGTTGGTAAAATGATTTTTTTGGCGCTCCATGCGCTAGTGTGCAGGGTCATTTTCATTTTTTTTAATTTATATTTTTTTGTTTTCAGGAAGGGTAGGAGTTATATTGTTCATTCAAGTTGCATTCTCTATTATTCTACACATTTAACACCCAAAACAAGAACGATAAAATGTGAAGTTTTGATGCAAGAGGAAAGGAGATCTATACCTTTTCTCGCGCTTGTTGGTGACATCTACTAGGGGATTTTCACCATGGCTCTTCACCGGAAAAAAACATTTGGTTGAAAACTTTCAATTCCTTTTCCACAACTCCATTTAGTGCATATCTAACAATTAGGGCAATCGATGAAAACAAAGCTCCGTCAAGAATTTTTTTACAAACAATTCGCATGTTTTGTTTTTGCTTCCTCTCTTTCAATGTTGTGATAGTAATCATACAATGCCAATGTCCTCCACTCCCAATCTCAAATTTCACAACATTATGTATACAATTCAAAAGGGGTAGGTACTATAAATTCTACCTAGTACATGCAAACACCTGTGCCATCATATATTTATAAAGGCCCAAATCTGGTTCCAAGATCATGTTTTTCAGAGGCGGGCGGGATCTTTGACAAAAGAGGATATGGGATTTTATCCTAACACTGTCCGTCGCATTTTATTCGAAAGATTCTAAATCCATTTTAACAAATATATTTTGAACATACTTGTAGTTGAGGCAAGACCGCATTGCCTCAAGGCATTCTGCCTTGACCGTTTGTGTGCCTTGTTTAGTCTCCCACATTTAATATATGAAAAGGGGTATTTGTGACTACAACATCGACAAATTTCTCTTTTTATTTACAAATGTTTTGACGTATATCCATACCTTGCTGCGGCCTCGACCTATACACAAGCTAAATTCATAGCGGTAGAGCTACATTGCATCCGAGTTTGATAGAGACCTTATCTCAAAAACATGCTGCAACTCAATGAATCATATCTATCATGGGAAGCTCTATTCCCATTTAATATTCACCACGAGGTTGTGGATCCTCATCTAAATTGAAATCTCCACGTGACATTTACCCCTTCTAAATGGTGTTGGACCCAATACTCTTCTTGATTCAACATCCCCAAGTCAGTGTCCTCAGCTCGGTCGTCAATAAATCTTGTTTGGTAATTTTAGAGCCATCCTCTTTGTCACTGAGACCTTTGGCGAACTCCTTTGCAGCCCCCTTTTTATTTTGAGAAAATCCTTCACTCTCGGTCTTTGGATCTCTATAAACTTGGTAATGGAATTGGCATTGGTTAACTCTTATATAAATCTCCCTCGGCGGCTTGATCTCACGCTTGATGGAAAAGACATCCTTATTCTTCTTGTGCTTTTATGGATGGTCAAACTCGTCATAAATCTCCCATGGCAACGCAGGTTGGAAAGGAGATAACAAGGTCTGTTGTTGTTTTTGGTTGTGCCCTTTTCCGGACGTCCCTTTTGGAAGACCAAACCGTGTTCCAAAGCTTTTATCTTGGCACGAAAGGTTGGATAAATGTTGGCGTTGTGGAATCTATCTTTACTCCTGTCAATGCATTTTTATGGAAGTTTTAATATTCTTTTAATATCTCCAGTCTACGCATAGCTTGTCACTCAATTTTTTTGAAAAAGGTTTCAAAAGTTTTTCAACGAATTTATGTTGTGTAGATCCTATAGTCGATGCGAATCCAAAAATCCATTGCCAAAGGATATGGTGTTTGGCTCAAAACTAAACTATGGTGCTTTGATAACCGTCCTCACTTTTTCCACGATTCCCATATTGCCACAAGCTATCGGTGCATTGGTAAAGGAAACCTCCGCTAGAAACATGTTATTGATATGGTGAAACAATGTGAATGCTTTGTGAGGATACTTTTGTCTTTTATGCCAACGTGGAGACAAGAGGGCACTACATCTCCCTCCCGTATAAAAGCATTGTCCTCGATGTGACATAATGCTAAGTAGAAAGAAGGATAAGAAAGTCAACAATTCTATTTAGGGACAAGGCTAAGTCACTTAAAATCCAACCTTCAAAAAGTTAAACACATTTTAAATTTTTCTCAATTTCTCAATGTTCTTGTTAGTTTGGCATTACTCCTTATTTTATCACTCAATTAATTTGTTCTGTGATACCTTTTCTTAATTTCAAGATTCATAAGATTTCATTGTTCAATAGTTCAAATCCCTAATGAATTCAAATGATAATTGTTTTAAAACACGTTCGCTTGTGTTTTCTCACAAGGACACTTAAAATTTATAATTTTAGTGATTGCACAATTCACTAGCTTAATTTTCACGTTGTTATCACATTTTAAGAATTTCAATTTTAATTGTTGTTTAGCAGGTTGCCCAAAACACTTGACATCACAATATCACACAAGGCCCAAAGCACAACACTAGTGACCCACAAAAACACTTTTTAAACATATTTTCATGACTACACCACAACAAGATTGCCAACCCTACCATGGGAATGAAAATAACGGTCCACACATTATAGAACTCAACACACTTGCCCCAAGCTTGGACCCGATATACACAACACGTGCCTAATATACAATAAGTCGTCACGGAATATGTGTTCAATTAGTTTTGCATGACTCAAACCCATTGCTATAACCACACTATAACAAGATAAGATCCGATAGCACATACCAACAAGGAGGAACATCAAGCCTCCAGCGTCACTATTCCTCACCAAGAGGAAACCACATACCTATGAGGGGAATGTAGCATACCACCCCAAACACATTCCCCAGAACATATAATCCATACAAATAGGTATATCTTAGGAAGTGGGACATTTTAGTCCTCCCTTCCCAAAATTGCTTGCCCTCAAGCAATTCCAAACTCATGTGTCAAAGTGTTATGCACAATAAACAAAACATGTTGAAGTGATCCCAAGCTTGGCCCCTGTAACTATCAAGTGGGCTAAAATTTGCCACCATCTATCAGTCACATAATGTTCATATATACAAGGTTACATCCAAGGTATCACATAATTTTGATAGCGAATTTCATCTTCTAGTTCATCATTTTTCTCAAAACAAATCCGAATATGCAATATATATGACATTATCTCATTTGTCCCATACCTTGTGATGTCTTTACGATCAACAAAGAGTTGAATTACTTCATGAGACAACTACTGCAATAACATGCTCTTTGCTCTTCCCTCCTCATGTTGTGCAATCTACCCTACTTGTAATGATCCAACCATGCTCTTGGCTACCACTCTTTGAGGAACTCCCTTCCTCATACCTTACAAAACAATTTCTTTTTCTTGCACTTTGAACTTCAACTCCATAGTTTGATAATTTGGATGAACTCACCCAAAGATTAAAGCCATTGCACACCAAGCACTAAATCCAATCCATTAATACCAACAATATTAAATTCATCACTTGCCTCATGACCTCCCATGGTGAATTAAAGTTGTGGAATCTTCTTGGTGCATGAGATTGAATAGCCATTAGCCACAATTATATTGAATCCTTGAAAATATTCTTCTTGCAATCCCAATTTGGCAACCAAATCATTATCAGTGAAGTTATGTGTTGCTTCACTATCAATCAATATGGTAATCTTTTGTTTATGAATATCACCTTTAACATGGAAAGCATAGAAACTAGGCAACACCGTCAATGTTGCTAATGTAGCACCTATGACAATCACCTAACATTTTTTTGCTTGGTATTTTGGATCAGCATTATCTTCATCATCATCATTATTTGAAACTACCTCAATGTAATGAATAGATCCCTTACCTTTGCAACGATGGTTGGGTGTCCATGGGTCCTTACAATCAAAGTATAATTTCTTTCTCCTTAACTCACTCCTTGCTTCAATTTCGGAATTGTTTCTTTCTCATTCTTGTGTCTTTCCTTGTTGCCCCTTGCTTATCAATTTGAGTTTTTATTCGCTGCTCAAATGTATTCTTTTGCTGCCCAAAAAGGTGATGTTCGTTCTTTACCCAAATTGCAGATTTTTATTCTTTCCCGTTATAAATTCCAAATTTAGTTATATTTTGATGGCATCTTGAAGAGATGGAGGCTCAAAAGCCTTCACCAAACCTCTAAGGGGTTCGGTCAAGCCCTCCGTAAACAAAACAACTAACCTTCTTTCACTAATATCCGAAACCATGACTGCTAGTTTCTGAAAATCAGCAACATACCTTTCCACCAATGCCCCTAGTTTGAGTTGTGCCAACTCCCTCAAATGTACTTTTGGATACTTCCTGTCAAACCTTTATGTTAGCCTTTTACTAAACTTTTCAAGAGTGTCAATGGAACCATGTCCTTGTGTCACTAGACCATGATACCACCATTCGTGAGCCACACCTTCTAAATGCAAGGTCATACATAGGATTTAGTGATAAGCAAGTATCTAACGTTTCGCAACTAGGCCCTAGATGAACATTTATCTATACCATCAAATGTATAAGAGTAATCTTACCCAATCTATGTTGGATATCTTTCCTTGGCTCTTGAGGATGAATCACCTTCTTCTTTGGTCTCTCGCTTCTTCTAAGCTGGCAAAAGTCTATGAATAAAAGCAAATCCCTTGTGTTGGGATTCAATGATGCATACTCTTCTCCATATAGGTCCATTTCTTCAGCAAACCCATGTGTTTGTGGTTGTTCCCTCTTCTCTTGTGGCTCGATTCCTTGAAGGAAATTAGCACGAAAGAACTTGGAAGTTGTCTTGTTTGAAACTATTTTTATCTGATGAGTAAAGGCTTCCTTCACCTTGATTGCCTTGATTCCCTTGAGATTTTTGTCTGTTAGTACTTATCCCTTGTAGGGATCTACCCAAATCAGCAATGGCTCCTATAAAGGAGTCTCTTAGATCTCTGTGTGACTCCATCAAACGGTTCTGCAGCTCTCTATTACCTCTAGAGAATATCTCATTCATATAACTCAACTCATCATTGGGAGGAGGTCTTCGATCATACTCATCCATTGTCACCTTCTTTGGGGTGTTTCTTCTTTGATAGACTATATGGCTTTTTGTTGATTGCATTCAGATCTGATTTTTGCTTCTTTTCCTCACAGGCTGGGAGGATTAACTGCTTTGATACCATTGTAATGTCCCCAAATGGACATTTTTACCCCCAATTGGATTTTAGGCAAATCCAAACCCCAAAGTGTAGATTATAAAATATATTCAAAATTTATTACTGCAGATCTGAATTTTATCCTAGAAAATGTGACTAGGGTAGGAGATGAAACTCATAAAAAACAACAATTAAATTATGATATTTCCACCCTAAACTGATCCACTGAATTTATAAAGCCAATATACAAAGAAAATTCCAGATTTGAGACACAAAAGAGGCTGAAATAATTTATTATAAATTATGCAAAACTTGCCTTCAGACACAACTGTAAAAATGACAATTTGGAGTCAAAATCCCCTCCACAAAAGCTGATTCAGATCTCTGAAAATCTGCAATGAGAATAATGATCAAATCTGGGTTTTTAGCAGCTCCAAACACATGCAAATCAGCCACTAGGCAAGTCACACCACCATGAAAAAGGCTGAAAACAAAGGAAGAACACAGCTCCAACTTTCTTTTCAAACCCTCATGAAAATCTACAAAATTACAGCCCTCAAAATGATTGGAAAACCACTGGAAAATCAACTAACTCTGTTATGCACAATGGAAACCCTAAGGTGGAGAATCCTCTCAACTAGAGGAAGGGTTTTCATCCTTCTCTAGATCTCTTGGAGGGTTTTTGTCCTCAAGAGTGAAGATGCAAGAAAAAATGCTCAACATACAAATCTGAATAAGAAGATAAACAAGTGATGCCCTCCTTAAGCAAGTCAACTTGCTTATATAGAGAAGATGGGCCAACTAACCTCCCTCAACACCCAATCAAATTTTCCTCCTCATTTAATGTTTTCCCCACTTGTTTTTATCTCCTAGGGAGGTCGCATTTTCCCTTGAATAAATAAAACATTTCCAAATGCTTTTCCCTTTTTCTATTTTTAATTTATCATTAAGTTCATAATATTTTATTATAAGTGCTTATAATATTTTTTTTTTTTATTTGCACTTTATAATAAATTATTATAACTTAAGTCCCCCTTGAGTTTATTCCTTAGCCGTCGGGGAGACAAAATGGGCTAAGGGTCTTCGTCATGATTATCTTAGGAAGTGGGACATTTCAAACTTTTTGGATACTATGAGGTGGCTTAAAGGGCCCCTTCTCCAAGAGGCTACCTCCAAACAACTCTATAAAAAATTGCCTTCTCCGAAACCTTCCACGGGCCTCGATAATAAGTGGAATGTTTGTGAGCCCATTAGTAGATGGACTCATAGATTTAATGTTTTGTGGTCTTCTTGTATTTAGGCAAAGAAATCTTGCTTTAGATGGCTTCTGATTCATAATAAGCTTGTTGTTGGCTTCTAATATTTTATAGGTTGCTGAGACTATAAGCTTGTTGTTTTTTTAAAATATATATATATATATATATATATATATATATATTTATATTTTTACTTTTTAAAAATATATTATATGAATGTACCCACAACGTACCATACTCGAGGTTTTTAAAAAATTCCATTTCAGCATACTGTACCCTTACCCGTACCCGTACTGAAACAGTCTAGGTATAATGATATCACACTTCCTCTACCATTAAGTTTTCACTAAAAACAATATGAACACATTATAAGATTGCAAACAAAATAAAATATTTCTAGAAGGCTTTGATAAGTAGTATACAATGGCACATTGGCTACACTTTTCTGCTTGAGATTTGCACTAGAAACCACAAAAATCATGTACCCATGCCCCAGGCTCACATCTCGGTAGAAAGAACTAAGCATGAATGTCACGTGCAGCCTCACAAAGACAGACAAAAAAAAAAAAGCAGGAACTGGCACTACTATACAAAACTTTTAGAAAATGAATATGATTGCACCCAACTAGGAGGTAAAAAATTACTCTAGACTACCTCTAATCAGTAAGGAATAGTGCTTCGGCTCTTTTATCCTCGCACTTCGCACAAAAAAAAGCAAGAATTGGCATTGCTATACAAAACTTATAGAAAATGAATATGACTGCATCCAACAACTAGGAGGTAAAACAATTACTCTAGACGGCCTCACCTCAACAAGGAATAGCGCTTCAGCTGTTTTATGCTCATACTTCACACAAAAATCAAAATGCCACTTCTCTACCTGCAGAAGTTTTTTATTCTTCTTCTTCTTCTTCTTTTTCTTTGTTAATAGCTTCTTCTACCTAGACTCCACAGAAAAATAATATCTTCTTCTAGCTAGACACTTTCTCTCACCTACAAGCTAACTGAGGATAGAAATCCTTCTAGACAAATCCCGACTTCCTTGCAAGCTCTTCACTACCAAAGCTCTATAACATATGAAATTACTGTGCAATCCATTGAGAGTACATTATTGACTAGCTATTATATAGCCCAAGGAGTTCCTCCAACAAAAGAAGGATTTTAATCTACTTAACAACCTATGTGTTAAAGTTAGCACAAGCACCTACGTGAAGTAAAACAAAAAGATGCCTCAAATAATGTTAATTACTAGCCTATCTACTAGCCTACAATACCAATCTTATCCATGTTAACACTTAATGTTACTTTGTTGGATATTACATGAGCTAAATGCTCTAATATCTTTGTATTATTAATCATTGTGCAGGGACATTCAATCAAACCAGGGACCTTGTGACATGAATCTTGTTTTTGGAAACATGTGGTTATTGCGTTAATAGTAAATACCATTCTCCTCCAAGCAGGTAGGATTTGTATTGGTGAAGTTCATTTCTAGCAGAAACTTCCACCTTCAAACGCCTCTTTTGGAATTAGGAATGGGGATCATAGGATTCGCCATTTAATGCAATAAATTTGGAGGGATGTAGTACCCTGATTTCAGATGTTAGATTCTAATATAAAATAAAATGAGAAACCTGCTAACAGGTTGACCATACAAAATATGTTTAACAGACCACTTCAGCCACCAAGGGAACTGCAAATGTTATAGTCATGGTGAGCATGATTGTCTCTGGTATCCATGGGCCTACATAATTTCTTCCTAGAAGGTCTATGGTGTCATACCAAGCTAGCATGCCAAAGTAAATTAAAAAGCTTTCCTAATCCATGATTCCTAATTTAACTGCTGAGCTCACCCATTATAATCCTAAATACTTCAAGACATGCCTTGGATGATTATTTACATGGCCCCTATGGTGGATTGACTCAAGACTTCAGTGATTTGTTTTTCTGTCCACTATTGATTTTATGAAAAGTCTATCTACTTCTTAATCTTCTACGGTGGTAATGTTTCATTGTATAAAGCGTTAGTTAAAACGTGATATTTAGCCTGCTGAAACAACTCTGTGTATAGAACTTCGATAATGAAATCTCCGGATTTGTTTGACTTTGGAGTAATGCTGAAAGGGGTTTCATTCGGCAACTCTGTGTATAGAACAAGGGAATGATGAGGAAAGGGGAATTCATTCTTATCAAACTGATCTCATATTTTACTTGACCTGTCAAATATATTGTAAAATTTCACAGTGTGACTACGGGAATCCTGCGCTTTAAAACCTTCTTGTCTGATCATGAACTATGATGTCATTTCTTGGATAAAACCAACATTCCAGTAACAGTGGGAAAAAGGTAGACTAACAAGCTTGAACATATTGTATTTACTTTGCAAGATATGGAATCTTATTGTTATGGACTTCAACAAAATTATAAGTTTGTGGCGGATAAGGTTATGTGAAAGATGATCGTTGTAATGTAGTTTTGTTCTTGTTTAAGAAGGTTAGTATTTCCCTCTGTTCAAGACAAGACTTTAGATCAAAAATTTGCATAAATTTTTATGACTGACAAGGGGATAATGTTGCTCCTCTTTTCTGATTTGGCAATGTGGGACTAGAGCTAGAAATCAAGTCTTCCTTTTATACGTATGAAGTTGGGAAGATAACTGGAAATAACTACCCTAGATGTCGCCTTTCCTATGCATGATAGACCTACTCTTCCTTGATAACTAGGATGTCTCGAGGTTATGAGAGGTGAGGCACTTAGGATTGGAAACTGACATTGAAAATCTTGAGCACCGTATGGAAACTTTGTCTCATAGAATTCATCTTCCAATTTTTTTAGGACATCCAAAATTAGGGAACTCTTTGCTAGTGTCTCGTGTATCTTGAAAGATAGATATGAATAACAATGCAATACATGTTGAATAGAAATGAGACGTAGTGTTCTAGGGAAAACCAAATATGTACGCCCTAACTATTGGATTTACAAGTCAAAATATAGTTTCAAGTAGTTTGAATTAACTATCTAAAGAAATCATAGCGGGTGTCGCTGATAGCAAGAGTACACTCTAGGTAAATGTGATAGCTAAGACGTTCTATCTGTCAAAACCAAGTTGACACTTCTTTGATTAATCTGAACCTTTGAGGTGAATGTGCCAAGAAACTATGTCGACAATGGGATGGAAACTCAAGAAGAATGAATCATTGTTACCAGCATACTTATAAAACCATGGATATGAAGGCTGCAACAATGTAGCTGATAACTCTTTAGTGTATAGATGTGAATCAGTCGGGCAAGAATAGAAAGAACTATAGAACAAATGAATTTAAATACCATGGTTTAACCTAGAGTTTTATTTGAACCCTTGGGCATGGTGATTAATTGTGTGCTCAGATGTTTGGGGATATGTGGGATTTTGTTATTGCTCTCTTTTACCCTTGGTTCGAAAAACATACCTTGTTAATATTTATCTTCCACCTTTTCAAGTATGTGAAAACTATTAACAATGCTTGAGGTAAATTTCTTGAAACCATATGTTTAAAGGTCATTAGTAAGCAATAGAACCAGTTAATCTTCTACAAAGATCATTCGTGCATAAGCAATAGAGCCTAGTGTAATATTGTACAAAGATTGCTCATGCATAAGAAATAGAACCAAGTGTAGTCTTGTACAAAGATCTGAATCCAAACATCAAAGGAAACCATGATAAAACCAATCTACTCCATTGTCAAATAGTATCAACTTGATCCAATATATTCTATTGTCATAGAACATCACTCTAATTTACCATGGTTTTCTTACGGTCATAGGGAGTGTAGTTGCGTGTTTATATCAAGAACACACACAATGCAGTAGCAATTTTCATTAAAAAATAAAATGTGATTGAGAACTAAACGGACAAAAAAGCTGTATATAGATATTTTTTCAAACTATAAACATTTAATTTTGGTTTAATTGCTATGGTGCTAGTGTATTTATGTGTTTATTGATTATCGGTCTAAGTTAGACTCTTGTTGGCACGTGTTCCTTGTATTTTTGACCTTCAACTTGTTCCCTTTTTGTTTTGTGTAACATTTGACACTCTCAATCTTGTAATATTTTAGGTTATGACTCCTTATCTCTCTTTATTTTGTCATATTTGCTCCTATCTACTTCCCTTTTTCTTTGGTTTCTTATCTCTTCAATAGTATTCTCTCTCCTCCCCTATTTCCCTGTGCTCTAGGCTTTCTTCTAGAACCGTGTTGTCGGCCCCAAAATTCCCCTCTTTTTGGAGTCAATTTTCAAAATTTTTGAGTCTATTCCTTGGAGTATTGAGTCGCGTCGGGCCTGACATTGTTTGCAGTTTTCCCATTCGTGGAGAACAGTTTAAAATCAGGCATAACGTGGAGTCTTTTCCCTTCTTTTTATTTTCTTCCCGCAGTCGAGAATGGCAGGCGTATTTTCCCGTTAATTTTTGCCCCAGAGTCCACAGGTAATACGTGTATATCTTTGATTGGATGTGGTCTAGCCATATTTCGAGGTTCAACGGAAGCCTCCACGTGTCCAAACAATGCAACTCTAGGGGCAGGGTCCAAGGGACAGTCCTCAAATAAGCGCTAGCTTGCGCGTGTCCTAGGTTCAAAATGAAGGTAAAACAAGCTAAAATCGGCTAAGTATTGAAGTTTCAGCGGACAGCGACACGTGCCTCATCGGTGCAGCTTCAAGGGTCAAAGATGAGGGCAGTTCTCAAACTTGCGCTGGTCCTCCACGTGTCCCAGGTCCAAAAGGGACAGAGCCGATCGTTAAAATTGACTAAGTATGGGCGGGTCGGTGGAGGCCTCCACGTGCCTCAACGGCGCAATTTCAGAAGTAAAACCAAAAGGCCGGTTTCCAAATGAGCACCAGATCGCCACGTGTCTAGGGTCAATAGAGAGACAGAGTTTTCCGTTAAAAAGTCTAAGCCGGCGGAAGGAGCCACGCGTGAGCTTGGCACAATTTTAAGGCGCTTCCAAAGCGGAAACTCAAATCAATGCCAACTCTCCACGTGTCTAGGGGTCAACATGAGTCAAATAGGAATAGACCTCGAATCGGCTAAGTTTGAAGAATCAGCGGAAGCCTCCACGTGTCAGCCTGGCGCAACTTCAAAGACAAAATCTAGAGGCAGGTTCCAAATGAGCGCTGGCCTGCCACACATCTAGGGTCAGATATACGGCCCCGCCAAACAAAAGGCAGATAGTCAAGGTGTTCACAGCCCGCTCCAGTCAATTTCTCCCATGTGGGTGGCCCAAATTTGAAGTTGTAAAAGCAAATCGAACGGCCCAGGTTTTAACTAGAAAAAATAATGTAACGGCCGTATATTTTTGAACTTGTTCTTCCGCCATTAACGTTTCTCTGCGAATCAAGAATTTGAAGGGGCGCAAACGATTAGAATAAGTTGTAACTATTTCTTGCTTGTTTGAGGAAGTTGTAACCGTCTCTTGTGAGCTATATCATGGGCTTTCAAAGCCATTGTACGGGTTGGAATTTTGATTATTCTGGAACTGTAATTTCGAATTGGAAGAAATCAATACAAAGGTTTTTCCCTTTTTCTTTTGCTTTCTTTTTCTTCTGGTTCTAATCTATGAATCATCTAATCCTTGTGTGCTTGGAAACTTTGTGTTCTAGTTTGTACAATTTCCAGAACTTTGAGTCTGCGAATTGTGTCTGTTATAAACGTGGATGGTTCTATTATGTATCTCATTTGCACAATACATATAAGGGTTTTCTCTGCCATCTCTTTTCCCTAAAAGTATTGTCTTCTTTTGCCTCCCTCCTCTCTTCAAAGTCTTCTATCCTCATGTATTGATAACTTTCTAGGCTTAAAACACATTTCAGGATATCGGGAAACCACCATTGAATGAAAGACTGTGCATTTGTACATAGGTTTTGCCCCTACTTTCAATAAGGGAACCTCTCCCATTAAAGAGGAGGGACTTGCTTGTCCCCTGACTGTGGTTTCATCCTAAGTGCTAATCTGAAACCCAACAAACCGTATGTGTAGAATTCGGTGTCCTACTTTGTGGACCCCTTTTGTCCCTTGTTTGTGAATTCTCAAAGGTTTTGTGCTCACTTTGTTGGCATTTTTGGACCAATGTGTGTATCAATCAGCTGCTTGCGCGTCAAGAGGGGCCTAATTTGAATTCAAGCATTAATGTGTTTAGAAGTTTTTAGAGAGCATCTAGCTATTACCACTTATTGCATCCAATTGAAAGAATAAGGTTTGGGACACTTGCATACTCTAGGCTACCTCTTGACTTGTGAGTTTCAATTTCAAGACTATTTCATCGAAGGGGTCCGAAAGAGATAATTCCCCTAATCTAAACCTCGGTTTTTTCTGCTTTTAAAGGTGTTGAGGCCAAATTAGGGATTAGAGGAGAGAGAACTATTTCCCGGTGACTCATAGTAAATTTTGGAGAAGTAAAGGTTTGCATAGTCCAAAGACATAGGATTAGATTCACCAAATTAGTTTAAGAGTTGCAGTAAGAGGGCACGATCTCCATACTATGGTTTTGGCAGGTCCAAAACCATACTTGTATGTTTATGGTTTAGGTAGTCATACAACATTGTTTTTCTAGGTTTTTCCGCCTTGCTGCCGCATGTGTATATTATTGCCTGTTCTTTGGTAAGTGTCTACAAATCAGCAACAAATCGAGTATTATCCTAAAATCTCTATGTAATGTCCCTTTTTGGGGACTCTCCGGAAATGACCCAAAGCTGGTTATGAAGGACTGAAATCAGAACTAGGGCAGACTGTAGATGACTGAAAATTCACTTTGAAACCCTCAACACGCTGCCAACACTTTGCTCCTAGGGTGGTGACCTCTTAGGAGAATTCAAACACACTTTTCTAAGCAAAAACTCACTCAGATCCTCAAGAAATATGCTCAGAATTTATGAGAAATAACCAGCAATTATAAGACGCAAGAAAACTGATTTTTTTTTATCATGAAACCCTTCCACTGCAGATTTAAATAATAATTTTCATAACTGAAATAACATTCATATATGCTCAAACAATTGATAGAAATAAAAGATTTCACCTTTATAAATTATGGAGAATCCAATCATGCAAATTGATCACATAAAAACCAGCAACATCACCCAAAATACTCTCCCAAGCAAGTCGTTTAGGGCATAAATCAGTTATAACCAGCAATGAAGTGTAGAAAACCAAGTGTAGTGTGGGGTTTCGTCCACACCAGCTTCTCCACAAGGGTTTTCGTCCTTGGGAGGGTCTCAATCAAGGGTTTTCATCCTTGAGAGAGATGGAAAAGGTGCTTCACAAGCAATCCTTCACCAAGATATGAAAATTCACCAAAAGCATGATTCACTAATGGCCAAGTGACCTCCTTTTATAACCATAAGGAGTGCTTTTACAATGCAAAAATGATGGCCACCCCTTAAGAAAAGTACTTTTAAATATCTAATTAGTATTTGGAGCCTACATGCTCAAAATACTTTTATTTCCTAACTAATTAAGTTCTTCTATTGGAGCGTTAGGCTTCCCAATAGGATACATGATAATAATAAAAATAACAATAAAAATGTAATCTAGATCTTCCCTTTAAATCTCCTTTAGACCCACAGAGAGAAGAATGGGTTAAGGTCTTAAAAAATCAGCCTTCAAAAAGGGACATGACAGACCCCCGTTCCCAAGATTGTTTGTCCCCAAGCAATCGTAAATTTGGATGCTCCAAGATAGTTGTTCCTTCCCATGTAGCATCTTCAAGTGGTAGATCCTCCCAATGTATCAAGTGCTCAAAGATACTCTAGTTCCTTAGCTTCCTCTCTCGAACATCAAGGATGGTTTCTGGAACAAGAATGATCTTCCATCTAAAGGGGGCAGCTATGGTGAAGGAGTAATATGCTTCCCCAATGCCTTCTTAAGACAAGAGACATGGAAGACATCATGGATCTTGCTCTCAGTGGTAGCTCAAGATGATATGCAACCTGTCCTATCTTTTCCTTCACCTTGTAGGGCCCATAAAACCTTGGTTTTAACTTCTCAGCCCCACTTTGTTTAAGTGAGGACTGTCTATAGGGCTGCAACCTTAGGAAAACCAAATCTCCCACTTCAAAAGATCTCTCTATGCGTTGCTGGTCTGCATATTGTTTCTGCTGATTCTGAGCTTGTTGGAGGTTCTCCTTGAGTGCTTTCAAAATGTCTTGACTCTCTTGGATCATATTTTTAGCACCGGGAACCCTACTATCCCCAATGATCAAGTCCATGAAGGAAAAGGCCTCATAACCGTAGAGTGCTCTAAAAGGGGACATTCCAATGGATACATGAAATGTTGTATTGTAACAAAACTCAGCCAAGTGAATCCATTTTATCCAAGCTGATTGCTATTCGGAAATATAGTTTCTCAAATATCCTTCCACCCATTTATTCACAATCTCAGTTTTCCCATCTGTTTGGGGATGGTAACTAGTGCTTGGAGTGAGTTTGGTACCGGTTAGGCGGAAAAGCTCTTGCCAAAAGATGCTCATAAAGTGGTGGTCCCTATCATTAACAATGTTCAATGCGTAGGGGCATCATACTTGGTGGGAAGTGGATGAAAGTGAGCATATTTTGTTAATCTATCCACTACAACATATAAGCAACTCTTACCTTGGGTCATGGGCAGCCCTACAAAGTGAGATACTTTCCCATTTTTGAGAAGGAATGGGAAGAGGTTGTAACAACCAAGCAGAAAATTGTGTTCTCCTTTGTTTTGTTGGCAAGTCACACACTCGAGATGTGTTGCAAGACATCCTCCTTGAGCCTTTTCCAAAAGAACCTTTCACAGATTTGCTTGTATGTCTTAAAGTATCCTTGGTGACCAACTATTGTAAGCTAGAAAAATACACTACTAATAAGGAAGTAAAATACCAATAATCATATTACATATTAACAACATTCTCTGCGCTTGGATGCGATTTGTCTCTCATATCACGAGCCGCTCTCTGCTTGTCTCTCGGTCCTCCTCCTAATGCCGGACTGTCCTGGTTGGTGGGGTTCTTTGATGGGTCCCCTAGCAGCCTTTCGCTTGGTCAAAAGTCGTGGAGGGATATAAAAAAATGGGCTCGTTTAAAATGGCATGGGCCCTAGGCCCCCACCGGAGGATATAAAAAAATGGGCCATGTAGTGCGCTAGAAATAGCGGCTATGCCAAATGGATTCATCTTATTCTCCTTGACTTGAAAGAAGACTTCTGCAAAGGCGTGCTTTTGCTTGGTGGTCCGTGGTTTTGGCGGGCGGGGTTTTATCTCGGGAAATGGTCACTGGTTTGACCCACACACGGAATCCATGACCCAAGCCCCAATCTGGGTTCGCCTCCGGGGCTCCCTCTGGAGTTTTGGCACCCGACAGTTATTGAAGGTATTGCTCTTTCTATAGGTTCTTTGATAGCTATAGATCAAGCCACAAAAGCAAAAACTAGATTCATTCATGCTCGTTTCTGTGTTAATGCTGATATTAGTTGCCCCTTGCCAAAGGACATCGAGCTTATCTCGGACTTAGGAACTGGAAACAACCCATTGACTATGAATACATTCCTCAAGCTTGTTCCTTCTGCAAAAAACTTGGCCATAGGGCCTCTGGCTGCCCCTCTAAACCTCAACCGAAACCAATGTCCCAAACCCTCTCCCCAAAATACAAGAAAAAATCTGTTCCTAAATCGTCCTCCATTGAGATCCCGATCATCCCCACGTCTAATTCCTTCGCTCTCCTTGAGGATGGAGAAATCAACCCTTCTTCTGATCCTGCTTCTGAGATCCTCCCCTCCTCCTTAGCCCTCCATCCCCTCTCCCCCCCTGGCTCCTTCGGCTCTTCCCGGCTCTTCGTCTCTTGGTGAGGACCTTCTTTTGGCTGCCTCCTCCCCTCCCCCTTCGCGCTGCATGCTCCTTTTCCCCTCCCCCTTCCTTCGATCCCCTCTTCCCTCGATCCCCCCACCCTGCCTCCCCCTCTGCACCTGTTTCAGGCTCTGCCCCCTCTCCTTCGGATCTCTCCACCGATGATTGTTTCAATCACCGTTCCACTAGAAGCAGCAACAAGAAACCCGATATTGGCTTGGAAAGGTTAGGCGAGAACTCAGCGAGTGTTAAGCCATTTGAAAGCACAAATGTGGTTGAGGAACCCAAAGCACTATCCCCATGGTGGTGGGGAGTAAACCCAAACAAAAGAAATGAAGATCATTTCTTGGAATATAAGAGGGCTCAACTCTCTTCAAAAACAAAGAATCATCAAAGACATCAGGTTTCAGAACTCTCCTGATATCATCATGTTGCAGGAAACCAAACTAAAAACGGAGGTTAGGCTCCATAAAATCTGGCCAGCGGCTGCCTTTGAATCTCAACCTTCAACTGGAAACTCTGGGGGGCTTTGTACCTTGTGGGATCCCAGAAATCTTAAAGGGGATTGCCTGTTCAAGCACCCCAACTTCATATGTATCCTCTTCCAAGAGATTGGTGCTGACTCCTCTTGGATTGCTATCAATGTGTATGCCCCAAACTTGGAGACTCATCGTGGAAAACTTTGGAGAGATATCACTAACTTCATCATCACTTGTGGTAAAATTCCCATTCTAATAATGGGTGATTTTAATTGCCCTCTTTATCCTTCGGATAAACAGGGGGGTATTCTTGCTATGCCGTCTAGCATGGATGCTTTGGCTGACTTCATAAGGGAGAATGCACTTCTGGACATGGATCTCCACGGCTCATCTTACACATGGTCAAACCGCAGATTGGGCAGGAACCACATCCAATGCAGATTAGATAGAGCTCTTGGCTCTCTGGATTGGATTTCTCTCTTTCCGGACTTTTATCTCAGCTCCCTCTCAAGGGCTGGCTCAGATCACAGCCCTCTTCTGTTAAGCGCCAATCACAAGGTAAATGCCAAGAATCCTCCCTTCAGATTTGAGCTGGCTTGGCTTGAAAATAACCTTCTGACTCCCCTGGTTGCAAGCTGGTGGAATATCGAGATTGAGGAACTAATATGTTCAGATTTTCCAGCAAACTTAAAGAAATCAAAAAACAGCTCAAAATTTGGAAGTCGAAGGTCTTCGGTAACATCAAGGTTCGCAAGAAGGAGCTTTCTCAGAGCTTGGTTAAAATTTCCGAACAAATTGAAAGCTGTTGGAAGGTTGGATCATCTTCACCAACAAGAAATCTCTCTCCTCAGTGATTATCACAACACTCTTAAAGAAGAAGAATCCTATTGGAGGCAGCGTTCTAGGGCCCTCTGGCTTGAGCAAGGTGATCGTAATACCAAATTCTTCCACATCACTGCTGTAAACATAAAGCTAGAGATAAGATTCGTGAGTTGGTGTCGTCAGCTGGGAACTTACTCACAGCTGAATCTGATATATTCAATGAGCTTATATCCTTCTACTCAAATCTTCTCCATGCTGATCTGGCCCCTTCGGAACAATCTATGAATGAAATGCTTCAGCACATTCCTCATCTGGTTTCTCCTGAGATGAACAACAATCTTACCAAGCCTTTTTCTATGGAGGAAATTCATAAAGCTGTCTTTGCTATGAAGCGAGACAAAGCCCCGGGTCCGGATGGCTTTCCGGCTGCTTTCTTCCAAGTTTTTTGGGAAATCATCAAGCAGGACCTTTTCCTCGCAGTCAATGAATTTCAGATGAATGATAATCTGCTAAAGGAATGGAACACCACTTTCGTGGCCCTGGCCCCAAAAGTGCATAATTCAAGGATGTGTCCAATTTTCGGCCCATAAGTTTATGCAACACGTCTTACAAGATCATCACTAAGATGCTGGCTTCCAGGCTAAAACCTCTTATGCCGAACCTCATCTCCCACAATCAGAATGGATTCATAAAAGGTCGGCTTATTCAAGGCGGTATAATTACTGTCCATGAGGCCATCCACTCGGCTCTTCTTGCGAAGTCTCCTGGTATGATCTTAAAATTGGATATGCAAAAAGCCTTTGACAGAGTCAGCTGGCCTTTCCTAATAAAGACCTTGGAAAAATTTGGTTTTGACAAAAAGTGGTGTAGCTGGATTTTCTCATGTGTTTCGACCCCTTGCTTCTCTATTCTTATCAATGGCATTCCTGCGGGTTTCTTCAAAAGTAGCAGGGGTATCAGGCAAGGCGATCCTCTGTCACCTTTTCTCTTTGTTCTTATGGCGGACTCCCTCAGCAGAGCTCTGGATGCGGCAAAAAATCAATCCATCATCTCTGGCATGAAAATCACCTCAAACTGTCCCTCGGCCACTCATAGCCAGTTCGCTGACGACACCTTATTGCTGAGTTTGGCTTCTGTTATTGAAGCCAGGGCTATTATGGATATCCTCTCTCTTTATCAATCAGCCTCTCAGCAAACGGTTAACTTCATCAAGAGCAGCATCTCCTTCATCAACACGCCCCCCAGAGTCCAGAGGAAGATTGCTGATATCTTTGGTTGCTCGATTGTGGATCTCCCAGCCTCTTATCTGGGCATCCCCCTCTTCCATGGAAGGCAATCAAAAAATATGTGGAATCCGGTCATTGAAAGATATCAAAAAAAGCTCGCTGCATGGAAAGGAGCTCTACTCAGCCAGGCTGGCAAGCTCCAGCTGGTGAAAGCCACTCTTCAGAACCTTCCTACTTACTTCCTGTCTTTGCTCAAGATTCCCAGCTACGTTAGGGAGGTTGTGGAAAAAACTCAAAGGAACTTTCTGTGGTCTGGAACTGAAGAAAAGAAAAGGATTCATCTTGTGGCCTGGAAAGAGGTTTGTAAACCAACTGCTCACGGTGGTCTCGGTCTTCGGAAAATGAATGAGATGAACGGGGCCCTCCTGGCCAAACTTGCTTGGGAGGTGGCTAAAGGTGATTCTGTTGGGCCCACTTGCTCGAGCTAAGTATTTAGCAAACAATGAAGACTTTATCACTTCCATCCCTACTAGAGGCTCAGCCATATGGAACTCTATATGTAGCTCGCTTCCCATCATTCGGGCTGGCACTAAATGGAAATTCGGGAATGGGCGTCTCATTGATTTCTGGAGGGATACTTGGATTGGAGATGTTCCCCTTGACCTCAATCCCTCTTGGGATCCTATCAAGAGAAGTATCATCAATATACATGGCAGATTAGCTTCGGGCTATTGGCAGAGGTTAAACTCCATCCCCTCATGGGATATCAAGGAATGGGAGGATATCAGCGTCCTGCAAAGAAACCTGTTGTCTTCACTTAAAGCGTTGCTCTCTTCCATATACATCCCTTTTTCCCATAATGAGGACGAGATTATCTGGACTCTCTCTTCCTCGGGCTCCTTTTCAGTTAAGGCTGCTTATCTCTCGATGCATAGTGCTGACATAGGCCCCCCTCTTACAAATTTCTGGCCTAAGGAGATCACCCCTAAAATTGGTTTTTTCTCTTGGCTCTCCTCTAAGAACGCTTTCCTCTCTGGGGAGAACCTGAAGAGAAGGGGTTTCTCCCTTCCCACCAAATGTGTTCTATGTGCCAATGAAGCGGAGTCCTCATCTCATCTCTTGATCCATTGCTCTTTCTCGCACGATATTTGGCAGTGGCTCTTTTCGAGATTCGGTGTTTTTTGGATCTTTCCGGATTCCATTCAGGACACCCTCTCTCAATGGAGTTCTCCCTTCTCTCATCCGATTCTAAACTTGGCTTGGAAACTCCTCCTCCCGCATGGTTTATGGGGCATATGGAAAGAAAGAAACAGAAGAATCTTCAAAGAAAAAAGTCTCAATCCTGGTCAGGTGGCTACTCAGATTGCTCTGGCCCTCCAAGAAAATATCAATCTGACCACGTGGTCCAAATATCAGCAAAAACTACAGTTCTGTCACACCCAGGAGTGGCAGAAGTTTTTATCCATTCCTTGTAAAAGAGCTCATACTGATCGGAATTTGGTCTGCTGGCTTCCCCCTCCAAGGGGCTGGAAAAAACTCAACACGGATGGAGCTTCGAAAGGAAATCCAGGTATGTCCGGAGGAGGGGCCATTCTCGTTGCTCTTCGGGTTTAATTGTTGCTGCTTCTGCTCATAATTTCAATTTTGGCTCCAACCATCGTGCGGAGGCTTTAGCTATCCTCAAGGGCCTTGAGATGGCTATAAATCTTGGCAATGATCCCCTTCAAGTTGAAAGTGACTCCCTCAACATCATAAACCTCCTCCGATCAAATGACCCTGGCCATTGGTCGATCAGGAACATCATTGCTGATATTAGAAATTTACAAAGATCTTTCCTTCAAGTCCAATTCCAGCATGTCTTCCGGGAAGGAAATAAAGCGGCGGATCTTCTTGCTAATATGGGTGTCATCATCGAAAATCAGCAAAATTGGACTGATAACTTCCCGAATGACCTCTGTCAGATTGTTCAAAACGACACATCCCACTGCTGACTGGTGGATTAAAGGGCTGACTCGGGCTTCGGCTTGCTCGCCTTGGCCTTCTCAAAAGGCGGCGGTGAATATGGCGAATTTAAGTGATTTGACACTTAACACGGGTTACTTGATTAAGGTGCCTTGTAATGATGCGGCAAATCCCCGCACGAATGAGCTTTATTCACACATTAATCATCTGAGGAGGTGGCGGAAGGGTTTTAATAACATTGCCGGTCTACTGTTCAAGCTGGTTTTCGTCCTCTCCTATTTCCGCCTCTGTGACTATTCTAATTCTCAGCTCATGGGGGGTCAATTGAAGCGCCTAGAGCCCGACAACTGCGAGTCGTTTAAGAATGATGGCGAGGTGTGGAGCATTTTAGTGGAAAATGGGATTGCCACTTTTCTGGAAAAAATGACTGGTTACTCGGCTCTGGTTTCTTATGCTGTCACTGCTTCGTGGTCGAGGGGTCGTGTCCAAATTGGTAGCACTCGGTTCACCATTTCAACGAACGCCATCGCTGATGCCACCGGGCTCCCTGCTGCGGGCGATATTTACTACAGGCGCTCCCTTCACGCCGAAATTCAAGATTTCAACGCCCCAGGTGACAGGCCAAAGAAGTATCTCTCTGGCTATACCCGTGACTCTCTGCCCTCTCCCTGGGACAGAGTGGCGGAAATCATTATGAGGTACTTCACTATCGACGGAAGATACCGTCTGGTCTTCGGCCCCCATCTGTTCATTCTCTCCCATCTCCGATGGGGGAGAAAAATCAATTTGGCTGCCTTCCTTTTTCAGTCTCTGGAACATTCTGTCATGTTGGCTCGGGAGGGTGAGGGTGTCATCCTCCACCAAGGTTTACTTTATCTGCTTTTTTCCGTCGCTGCTTCCCATTCCGACCTGCTCCGTTTCCCTCCCAAAATGGGTCGTCGCCGCCGCTCCCCCTCCCCTTCTTCTCGCCCCTCCTCCTCCTCCCTCCGCTCCTCTCGGCGCCGTCGCCGCCTGCTCCTCTCCTCTGGTTCGGATTCCGACGTGGCCATTGTGAGCCCCCCCGCGACGCCTCCATTCCCACTGCTACCCCCTCTTTTCCTACGCCCATCTCATGTCTTTTCTTGGAGGACACTAATGCCAGTGGCCATGCTCCTTCTCCTGTCTCCGGCCCGACTACTCTAGCGCGGCTGATCTTTTGGGGCTTGCTCATCTGTACCCTGATTCCCGGAAGCGGAGCAGGATGATATTAATCAACATGTGGCGGAACCCTCTTCTCACTCTGCGGGTACTAAGGACCCCTCTGCTGTTAAAGATTTTGCTGCTGACACTCCTCTCTCCCCTCCTGTTATGGACTCTAATACTGCTGATATTGAGTCTGCTGTTGCTAAAAAAGACCATAACAGAGCTGATATCATTTCCTCCATCCTAAGTAAACTTCAGCGTGCCTTCAAGGCTCTGAAAGCATGGGAGGACTTCACGGATTCCACCAGGGCGGCTTTGGCGGCAGCTTCTTGATCTTCGGAGCTTCTCTAAAGGTGAAGAAGGTGATCTTTGTTTTTCAACGACTCTGGCTCTCCTAGAGCTAAAAATGTTGTCGCTGAGCTGAAGAAGCTCATCTAATGTTTCTTCTCTTTTTCACGGCTCGGTTTTTCTTCGTTCTCCTTTTTGGAATCTTCTCGGGTATTTTTGCTCTGCAAATTCAAATGCTAGATCTGGCCTAATGGGCTTTTTGTATAAAGGTTGTGGGAGTGGTGGTAAAGATTGGGTTATTTTTTGGATTTTGAAATGGATAATTAATCAAATTATATTTGATTAATTTGAAGTGTATTTTTGTGGGAAATGAGAAAGGGAATTAATTGATTTAAAACAGATGTGAAATTAGGGTGTCTACATTTGCCCCTCTTTGGAAGGGTACTATGAAAGTAGTGTCCTTTCAAAGAAAATAGATGGGATGGGAGAAGAATTCAATCTACTTTTCTTAAGCAAAAGGTAGAGTGAATGTTTGTTGGGGAGAATAGAAAGTGGTGAGTGACGGATGTCATAGTATCCTCCAAGACAAAAATGTCATGAGAAGAAGTGATTGTGGATAGACGTGGGGATGCCCCCTTAAGAGGCGCGAGAATGAAATATACGACAGAACTCTTGAAAAGAAGAGAAATGAATTCTGCGGAGAAGAGGACGATAATGGAGTGGAAGAGACTGGAATGACCGCACGACACAAATGGAGAAAGGATTCAATCAGCCTTGAATGATAGGTGTGAAGGTGTGTGGGAAAGAGAAAAGGGAATGGATAGGATTGGGGGTTGATTATGAGAAGAGTAAGGGAGATAGGGGAGGGGAAAAAAGGAATGAAAGAGGTAGAAATAAGAGAGAGGGATGATAGGGGAAGAAGGGAATGATGGACAAACAAGGCAAAAACAGGAAAATAACAGAGTAGAGTGTGAAGGGATAAAATAGAGAGATGTGCAAAAATGAAGGAAGCAACAGAGATAGTAAAGAGGGATGCGTGAAAGTGAAAGAAATGATAGAGCTGAGAAAAGTAGGAAACGTGAAAGGATAAATAAGGAGAAAACGAGGTGGGAGTAAGGGGTGAAATGGATGAAAATGGAAAGAGGATGAAAGAAGTAGAATGGAGAAAAACAGAAACTATGAGGGGCGAGGAAAGTGTGAAAACAATAGAGAAAAGAATAGAAACAGATCTGAGAATGATCAAAAAGATAGGGGTGGTAGAGAAAAGGATAAGTGGCTAGAAGAAACGTGAAAATTAGGGGAGAGGAAAGGAAGATAGAGCGAATACAGGGAGAAGATTGAAGGAATCGTGTCATTGCGAGGAAGACCAAAGCAAAGAATATGAAAGAGACCGTATGGAAATGCATGTGGAGGGTGGTATGATAAAAAAAAAGACAAGACAACGCGATGAGCCAAGTTATCGATGGGGAAGTAAGAAGGAAACGTGATGGAAAAAGGGGAAGAAGACAATACAGGGGAAGGGAAATAAGACGATGGGTGGGAAGGAGAGAAGAGGAAAACAAAGAAAATGATGTAGAAAGAAGGAAATACGTAAAGGGGGTAATAAGTGGAAAGGGAACATTATAAAGAATGTTCAGAGAAGTAATAGGTAAGGAATGACATCGATTGGAAAAGATGCGGATATGCATGAAATGAGGATACGAGGATGACGAGAAAATAGAAAAAGGATGTATGATGAAGATAGTAAAGATATTGAAGAGGGCGAAGAGAAGATGGAGAGATGGTAAGATGCGACAAGAAAGGGTGGGATTGAGGGAAACAAATAGGAGAGAAAAGAGAATGGGGATAGAAGAGGATGCCAATGAGGGACGTTAGGGAAATCCCCCTTACAATGAGTGGTGGGGAAGGGTGAGAAAAAATGAAAAAAAGGAGAAAGCTAACGAGGATTGGAAAGGGTAATGCCAACAAAGGGACGTTAGGGAAATCCCCCTTGATGAGTGGTGGGCTTAGAGGAAGGAATGAAGGTGGTGTACCCAGATTTCATCCTGAAATCTGTGACTACCCTATTCGAAAAAAATTTGTACTTTTAAAATAATGGGTCGTTTTGTGTTTTTATTGCCTGAAAGTTCTTGTATTGTGTCAGGATATTCCCAAAGAGCCATATTAGCCTTTTTCGCCAAATACCCAGATGCCCAAAATTGTTATATTCTGTCGTCGGGATTTGTCTGTAGGAAATTTGTATTTAATTATTTTGAGCCCCATATGAGGCTATTTGCGCTCCATTTTAACTCTGTTATGATCGAACATATCATTATTCCCTTGTACCAGAAGGATTTTAACAAGGAATAAGTTCGGGCTTTATTTGTGACTTTTGGCAATTTTTCGTGTTTTGTGTTTTTCTGTTTCGTTTTTTGTGAAATTTCTTTAGATCAATTCATTTGCGGTTTGGCTTGATTCTTGGCACAAGTAATGGCGGGGATCATATACGCACGTTGTGCCGGAGGAAGTCACCATCGGAGGTGTGGTTCTTGGAAAAAGCGAAGTCGTGCACTCAAAAGCCCCTACGGGGTCAACGCATTTTTGGAAAACAAAGGATTTAAGGCGGGAAAAATAGAAGCGACGAGGAGGGGAGAATTTTGTACCTGCCTAACATGATACTTTTTCCCATGATAGAAAATTCACTTAAGCTGCAGTGGGAAAATTAGAGGAAGCAGGTAGGTGGGAATTTATTGCTTGCCTTGCAGGGTAAAAATTTCCATGGTGAAATAAAAGAAAAGTGACTTAAGTGAAATCATGGGATTTTATTCCACTGTACATATGCAAAGTAAATAATCCCATTGTCAAAGTCAAATCACTTAAGTGGATCATGGGATTTCGGGGCTGCCTTGCAGGTAAAATTCTCATTGCCATGTGTTTTTAAAAATAGAATTCTATTATTCCAAAAGTGCGACCCACTTTGGGTGAATAATAATGCATTAAATAAATATTTATTAATATTTATTCACCCAATTTTGGCACCCAGGGTTGTGGAAAAGTCAACAAAGGGAAGTGGACAAAAGGAATTTAAAAATAGAATTCCAAAATTAAATAAATTTAATTTATTTAATGCGACCCCTTTTGAAAAGGAAATAATACTTTTTAAAGTATTAATTGATTAAATTAAATTCTATTTTCAGTGGCTATGGTCAAAGCACACTGTGAAGCTTAAGTGAAGTGAAGAGTGGATGATTAAATTGATTAAATTTAATTTAATGGATGGTTGTCCTTAAACATGCTATTTTTAAAAGAGAGAAGCATGATTTTTAATTAATTAATTGTCGAGAAATATGAAGGCAATTATTAATTATAGAATTATGAGGGTTATATAAACATGGGCTGCCATAAGGATGAATTAATTAATAGGTAAAGAAGTGCAGCCGGAGGAAAAGTGCGCCCCATTTGGAGAAGGATTTTGTTCAAAGGAAGGTGGATTTGATGCTGAAAACTTATAGTTTTGGCGCATGCTTTGAAGAAGGCTGATTTGTGTGTGCATAATTGTTTGTAGAAGTGATACTGGTGCGCGAGTGATGTTGGTAAAATTCATGTTTGCTTTGCATGCAAATAAAACGTCAAATTTTGGGGTAAAGAGGCTTGAATTATGTAGATTTTTGTCATTAAAATTCACTTTGCAGAGTTGAATTATGCTCAGGTTGCCATCTTTATCTGAATTAATTGTAGGAGTTGGATACAGTGCATTTATAAAGATAGATCTGCGCGATTTTGAAGAATTCCAATCAAATAAGAAGAAAAAGATTGTTGAACAAAGATAGACAAAGCTATGGCAAAGAAAGATGAAAAAGAAAGAACAACAGAGTCATGCATCACTTCTAAATTTGCAGATATTGGAGACACGGATATAGGCTCGGAACCTTTTGCTGTATTGATAGACAAATCCAGAGCATGAAAGACTTCACTCATGCGTGCAGGAAAAACTTCACTCATGCGTGCAGATTAAAAGCAATGGAATTATTCGAGCTGCAACTTTTCCATCTACAACCGATTGCGGAGTTTGTTATGCAGTGCAGATCCATATCCATATCCGAGATGCAAATCCATATGCAGATCCCATCCGAGATCTCATAAGTTGCAAAAACTTAAGCACAAAGGCTTCATCTTCTTATTTCAAATGCGGCACTGTGAAGAAGTCGAGTGCGTGGAAAATTCCTTCCAAGATCTTGTGCAAATGCTCCCATCTTCCAGTTGAAGCCTTCATTGAAGTTGCATTCACCCGGAGTGCTTTCCAGAATTTTTAATTGTTCATATGCAATTAAAAATAAAGAGTTATGGCAAACATTGCACTGATGCATGTACTGGAGAAGAACTGCAAAAGCTTCAAGGATAAAAGAGAAGACAAGGCGAAGGCAAAATCTAACTCACTTTGAGATCAAAGCTTGTTGTTTCAGAGATTCATTATTTCCAATTCCAACCGTTTCCAATTCCAGCTTGTTTCCAGATCCAGCTTGCTTCCAGATCCAACTACTCCCAGATCCAGTTTGGTGAGAATCAAAGGCAAAAGAATCAGCTGCATGCAGACATGAAAAAGGACAAAACTGCAGCTCTCCTCTTCCTTCTTCTTTCCTCGACAAAGTAATTGAGCGATCGATTAAATTATATAACTTAAGTGATTGGTTTAAAAGTCAATACTTGAAGAAGTCAATTACTTGGAGATAGGTGGTAGACGTGCGCAAAATAAAGGTTTTATTTTCAGTTCGAAATCATACATGTCAATGAAAGAGGAATTCCAGGAGGGAAATTGTCAGTTGTTTCTTTTCCGACTTCCACATGTGCCAGTTCAACTAAAAGCTTCCGACTTGTAATTGCCCCTCTACATTCTATAAGTAGAGGAAGAACCTTCGGGTTAATGATCGAGAATTTGTAAGCAACAATCTTGTGTTCTAGACTTTGTGTTGAACCCCTGAGAGCCACTTGGAGCAAAGGAATACAAAGGAGCAGGTTTCCGGAGAACTTTGTGTCATGGTGTACTGTGTTTCTTGCTTTTAATCTTTAGATCTCTTGATAAACTATGTTATTTTAGATATGGATCTAGAGCTACCTTTGTTTTAGAATTCTGTGTTTATATCTATTGATTCTTCTATGTGCATGCAATCAGCTCCTGCCATCTACTGATTGGGATGCACATCTTCCCCATTTCTTCTATGTGTTTATGTAATTACCTTCTTCTATAACTTTTCCTTTTTTAAACAACAACATACTGCTTTGTAAAATATTCGATTATGGTTCATGAACTGAGTAGTTAAAGTAAAACCCCATTTAGATATTAGTATACTTAAATTGACAAATCGACACGGTAGCCTCACCGGTTAAATGAGGAATTTATCTCATGACCGCCTAGGTTTTGTCTTTATGCACGAGAAAATCTAGCCAACGAAGGAAACTCTAGAAGGTCAAGGGAGTGAATGAGGTCGAATGGAATGAGGATTGATGATTTTAAGGAAATTTCACTTACAATTATTAGCGGGAATAGAAGATGATGATGAAACAATGATAGAGGAATGTTAACAATAATGGCGAATGCGTGTGGGTAGAAATGTGGTGGGGATTTGAGAAGATGAAGTGGAAAGAGTAAAGAAAATGGGAGGAATGAGTTGGGACTAGGTGAAAGCGAGGAGAGGATGCGGGTGATGAGGATGAACGAGGTGAGGATGAAGAACTAAAACATGAAAATGGGAAGAAATGGTATGAAGGATGATGGATCAAGAAGAGGAAAATGAGGGAAAAGAACGAGATTGTAGGCGGAAGAGATTAGATGTATGTTGTAAGAGGATATGTGGAGAAAGGATAATAGGAGGGAAAAGTGGGTAGTAGGAGATACTAGGTGGAAGAAGCGATCAACAAAGTGAACGAAGAATGAGGCGGGGAGAAGTTCACGATGACAAGTTAAGCGTAGGGAGGACCCTAACATAAGATTGTCATGTGACGGAAGTGGTTAAGTAAGATTGCCAAGCGAGCGAAACTAGAGATGACAAGTGGTCAAGCGAGAAGTGGTGTTTGCGAGAATGGAAAAGGAGGTGAAAGGATGTGATAATGGGGAATGCCGAGAAAAAGTGAAGGGTGAAGGGTGTGTAGTGATGGGGAAAGGCAAGGAGACAGATCATCCTTAAGAGGGACTCTTAAGTGAGATCACCATGCCGGGTGAGTGGTTAAGTAAGATTGCCAAGCAGAGGAGGGTGATAGTGGTGGTAAAAAGATGTGATGATGGGGAATGAAGAGGAAAGATGGATGGTGAGATTGTAGGGTGATGGCGAGTGTAAAATGACATGTCATGCTTAAGAGAATCTCTTAAGTAAGATCGCCATGTTGTCGGAAAGGTTTCGTAAGATCATCTAACCGACAGGATGATATACTGAGGAGAAAGACAAAATGATATATTGGGGACGGGGTGGAATGGTAGGTTGAAGATGATGATCGCGACGAGAGGTGGGAGAAATAAGATGGGGGAAATATGATGGGATGATGGGATGGGGAAGGCCATAGGCAAAACAACCTTAAGTGGAAGTCTTAAGTAAGATTGCCATGCGGCCGAAATGGTTAACTAAGATCGCCAAGTGAAGAAGAAGGATGATGATAGAGTTGGTGGGAATAGGGTATGACAAAATGAATCGAAGGGGAACCTCAAGTGAATTTGCCTTACTATGAGTGTCAAGTAGGATGACCAGGCATAAAACGGATTTGGGGAAGGATGAGAAAAGTGTGAGTGAGGTATGCCTGATTGGAATAGGATACGAGATGAGGTGATAACAAGAAAGAAAGGAAACAAAGGAGTGTAACATGAATGGATGAAGGAATATATGTAGTGAAGGGCGGAGAGTGTGAGGGAATCCTTAATTGGGATGCCCGCGTGGTGAGAGTAATGATGCGAGAATGAGAAGCAGAAGAGGTGGAATAGGAAGATGTGTGCAATGGTGAGTGTTGTTTGATGAGAGGGGAGGTGGTGAAGAAGCTTCTACAACGGGAAGATCTTAGGGAGAGGGTAAACCTCCATTGAGGATTCCATATAGAAGGGGTTATCAAGTAAGATGTGTGCGGTGGTGAGTGTTGTTTGATGAGAGGGGAGGTGGTGAAGAAGCTTCTATAACGGGAAGATCTTAGGGAGAGGGTAAACCTCACCGAGGATTCCATATAGAAGGGGTTATTAAGTAAGATTGTCAAGCGGAAAGCAAAAGGGTGAAAGGAAAGAATACAAATGGGTGAGAGGGGACGGGAATGGTGAGAAGGGTAAATGGGGATAAGTGGTGGAGGAGTAAAAATGAGGAGCGATGATGAATGGATCAAATACATGGTGAGCATGGTGGGGGAGGAGCTGCTTTAGATAGTGAATGCTACTTGAGAAAGATCGTCAAGTAGGATTCACAAACCGCAATGGTAATCAAGTAGGATTCCCAAACCTGGGAATGTATTAGTATGGGTGAATGGATGGGGTGCAAAGTAAGATGTTGATCATGTAGGAAGATACCCACGTGACGAAAAAGCATCTTAATTTTAATATAGCACATAACAGGATGCATCGTGATATAAAAGATCAAGATGACTAGAAGTAATATGCGTGATAGCATATACGGGGGCCATAAAAAGGTTTGATGCCCCAAAGATGATATGCAAATGGAAGAGAGCATAGATAGAGGCCATCAAGAAAATATGATGCCCCAGTTCGACATACATGCAATCAGATAACATAAGAATATTAGAGAGAACACCAGGATACATAAAATCAAGATGCCCCCGTAATATATCAAGATACAAGAAAGTAATTAATAATTTATAACTAATAATGCAACACAAGAACCAATAAACATATCCCTAACGTGTTCCACAGTGAGGATTGATCGGATGTGCCCCTAAGCAGGGGTACGAGGACATAGTAAAGTATGGGGTCATTGTCTTCAAACAAGGAAGCAATGAGACCCGATTTCATCCGTTGGGGTTAATAGTTCAAAGATTGAATTGTGTTGGTATTTTTAGAGTTTTTGTGATTTTACAACATTTTTGTTTTTTGTTTATAATATATATATATATATATATATAATTTTTTTTTTTATAATCGTTTCTATTTTTTTATTTTTATTTTTTATTTTTTTATTGTTTTAATTTTTATTAATTTTTTTTTTGACGATTTTCAAATGTGTTCGGATTTTTGACGATTCTTTCTAATGTTTTTGGATTTTTGACGAGTTCTAATTTTTTTGTTGGATTTTAGACGATTGTTTCTAATTTTTGGGTTTTGACGATTTTCAAATGTTTTTGGATTTTGGATTTTACACTGCTTTTGGATTTTTGACGATTTTCACACTGTTTGTGGATTTTTACACTGTGATTGGCAATTTATGGACCAGAGTGCAGACTTATTTTTGAGAGGCGATAAACCAGGATATTATCTGTATGTACCGTGTTCCGTGTGGTAACTTATGCTCAGAATAACACAAATTCTCTTTCCATTGGCAGGATATGGTGGTGATGATATGATGAAAAGAAGTCCAACTCCATTTTTGACTCCACACAACTAATAAGACGCGTGGGCTCATCACCGAGAATCAAGAAGGATAAAGGAGGTAGATAATGAATATAGAGACAAATGCTAACAACAATCCCTTTGGGAAATTGTGACTCCATTCTTCATAACGGTATTGAACCAGTTTCAAAAATGACTTTCACTTTATGAGTCACGTGCTAGACTTAGACAATTATGTGGCCTGTTGATTGGTAAGATATGAGGTGAAGGGATAGTTCTCTCTTCACTTAGGCATCTAAATTACTTCTTTGGGGATTTTATAATTTGTAAGCATTGTAAGATTTTGTATTTTTGAAATGACTCCCTATGCCTTGCCCCATGCTACTAGTGAGAAGAAAGGGCTCATCACCGAAGGCAAAACATAGGCGAGTGAATTCCCTTTTTGTTTTTGTTGTGTTTTGTTTTTATTTTTATTTTTATTTTTATTTTTTGAATGTTTTTGCAATATTTTTTATGTTTTTATGAGAATGACCCTCTACACTTTGCCCCATGCCACTTGTAAGAGGCAAGGGTTTATCACCGAAGACAAGACGTAGACGAGTAAGGGCACCTTCCTCCATTCCCAGTCTCACACTACCAGTAAGAAGTGTGGGCTCAACACCAAAGACTATGAAGGACGAAAGATGTGAAAATGAATTACTCATAAGTTATTAAATTGATGGATTTTTTTCGATAGTGCTTTGTATTTGGGAAGGAATGTCTGCCCCCAATCTCAGCCCCACACGACTAGTAGGACGTGAGGGTTCAACACCGAAGACTGAGATGGACAACCAAACGAATTGGGTAAAGAAGTTTAGAGCTTTGTTATGAAAGAGAGAATATTTTTGAAGGGAATATATTACCATCAGTAAGCTTCTAGGTATGACCATAAATGAAAGTGACTGAAAATGGAAGATATGATAAGAAGTATGACGCTCACAAACTTAATAGGATTTATATTAGCACTTGTCTCATGATGATAAATATGAAGATGTGATTTTGATAATGAAAATATCACATCGATAATGAAAATAAATAAATTTATTGAGAGATAAGCAAAGCGGAAGGAACAATGTACACTTTGTTGTTTCGAATAGAGTGCTTTCAAGAATATAATTTATTTGAATGGAATGCATTCATGGGTTTTTCAAGGACTTGGCCTGTGTCAATGGCCAATTTATAAGCTCCAAACCCAAAATTATCTATGATTTTGTTGGGCTCAAATTTGTCTTGTTTGTCTCGTTCTTTGGGTGTGTTCTTTCGATTTTCTTTGAGAATGAAATCATTGACCTTAAATTTTCTAGGTTGGATTTTTTTATGGTAGCTATGTCGTAGCCGATTTTGATATACTTGAAGATGATCTAGGGCATTAAGTCATTTTTCATCAAGAAGCTCGAGTTCATTAAGGTGTGAGTGTCGATAATAATCTTTATTGATTACATCTTTGAAGGATATTATGAAGGATGGAAATTCAACCTTGACATGTAAAATAGCTTCCCAACCATAAACAAAGGAGAAGGGAGTGGCTCCAGTAGGTGTGTGATAAGATGTGCGGTAAGCCCAAAGAGTGGGATAGATTTGGTTAAGCCAATAGCTTCCATGTGTGTTGACAATGATGGTTTGTGTTATTTGGTTTGTTGCTTCTATTTGTCCATTAATTGATTGTTTTGAGGATAGATTCACGATTAAAGATGGAAAAGGTTGTGTAAAGATATTCCTGGGTATAATTACCTCGTAGAATGTATGCACGTAGAAGTCTTGACAGGTGAGAATAATTAGTGATGAGATGCCTGCAAGATCGATCGTTGAAAGCATGATGGACACGATAGGTTGCATTGTCGCAAGTGTCCAAACTCGATGTGGTTGTGTTTCGACAACAAGGCTAGAGATGTTAGGCATAAGAGCCAATATTGGAATAATAGAATCAAACTTAATGGTACCTGTTGATGGAACCTCTTCTGTAGTGTCTACAGTAATATCAAGGTTTGAAAGGGAGTCTTGAAACAAGATCAAGTGCTCAGTAGATATTGGAAGAATGTTGTTGTCCAAAACAGTTCAATGAATGTTTGGGTTGAAAGAGAGTCTCGAAATAAGTTCAAGTGCTTAGTAAATGTTGGAAGAATGTTGTTGTCAAAACAAGTTCAATGTATGCTTGGGTTGAAAGAGAGTCTCGAAATAAGTTCAAGTGCTTAGTAGATGTTGGAAGAATGTTGTTGTCCAAAATAGGTTCAATGTATGTTTGAACTAATGGAAGGAAATTTGAAGAAGATATGGATTGGTTTTGAATTAGAGAGTCTTGAATTGTTTTCGTCATGATCTCGTGGAATTTCAGTATATATAGGAGTTTCGAAAGTAATCAACTCTTCATGGAAAGTTGTGGTATTGGATGTGTCGTTGGTTGCAAGAAAAGCGTTGTCATCAAGTTCTCTGAGAGATGACGTCGTGCGTCAATTAAGTCTTGGAAGTAATTCTTAAATCGCATACATTTATCGTGGTGATGACCATCAATGCGATGAAATTCACAAGTATGTGTTAGGTTTGTACCAACATGGCTTAGCTTCCCCTTCGGCAAAGGGTTTTGTAATTGGATATCTTATCAGTTTAGCCTCTTTTAGTTGATGAAAAACACTAGAGAGACTTTCTCCAAGGGGGGTAAACTGGCGTTGGACTTTACGTGAAGTTACGTCTTCATTAGGTTGTATGATCGGTTTTTGGGTGATCGTTCACTAATTTGGGTAGCCATATGAGAGAGTTGTGTTGTCAACTTATTAATTTTTTCTAATAGCTCATTACGTGATGTTTTTGTGAATTCATCATGTTTGAAAGAGAGGGAGAATGAAGAAAGGTGCGATGAAGAACTCAACCTATTGATTGTGATATTTGTTTTGGCTCAATCGAGTTTTAACAAGGCTATAAGGAGCAAACTTAAACAAGCTACTCAGGATAAATATGTGATAGCTTAAATAAGCTATAATGAAAATGGTTGAGATTTGGCTTAAACAAGCTCTGGATTGTTGACGGGGAGAGTAACCCAAACAGGTTAATCGTGATATGGTTGTGATATAACTCAAAATGAGTTATGAAAGGATTTGTGTTGGTTGTGATTTGGATAAACGCGATGGTGGACAGAATAATGAGTGAACTTAAATAAGTCACTCACTATTAGTTTGATATATGAAAACAAGCTATGAAGGATGTTTTGACAATTAACGATATGGGGAGTGAATGTTAGTCACTCAATATCAGCTTGGATATAGATGAAGACAAGCGATGATAGATGTATTATTAGTGAAGGCGAACTAATAAAATTGGTGTGATGTTTTGGTCTGCGTTGTTGGATTATTTGGATGTTTTTGCTTGGTATTGAATTGGTCAAGAAGCTGATTTTTTTGTGGAACAAAAACTAGGGTTTGAACTTTTACAATGAACACATTAATATCAACCAAAGTTTTATGATAAAACAATGCTAAACTATTTTGTTTTCACACAACAACAATCATGTGGATCCAATTCTTTTGGCTTAGGAAGTAATTCTTCGGGAATAATCATTGTTTCATGCAATCATATATGTATGTTGTGGATTGATGGATGCGAGCTCTTATTACTCCAAAAAAATACGTCCTCCGATATACCCTAGTTACGATATACCTAATTGCGTACGTGGACAAAATTGGTACGGGAGCTCTTAGAGCACCTTTGGAGGAGACTCACCAATTCTTGCTTGTGTCTGCGAGTGACTCACCACGTCAGTAATAGTTTTGTGAAAAGATGGAAGGTGATGGAGGGATGAATGTGTATGGTGTCTTATAACTCCTGAAGATTTACAGGACGATGCCCGGTTTTCGTTATTCTGACTATTTAGGCGTGACTCGCATGTCTTTGCCGCACGATAGCATTACATGTAAGTGAAAAGCAGGGCAAGATAAATACCGAACGTTGTGATGAGACTAGGTCTCAAAGTGCAATGCAGATATAAATACGGTTGACGCGTGGTAGTCAAGTCCACATCATCGGTGTAGCTTTGGTGGTGATGAAATCCACCTCGTCTACATGCAAAAACAAAATGATAAAGTGATTAAATGCGGTGGTTCTTTTCAACTTGAAATAAATCATTAGCGAGAAAATAATTACGCACTGAGCGTACTTTTTTTTAGTTTCAAAGCAATTTTCTTTGAATGGTAGTATTTTTGTGTTTTTGTTTTTGACAATATTCAAATGACGCGATCCTACAGAAAATAAATTAGTAGTTATCCTGCAAATGAAATGTTAGAAAAGTGATCGTGGCTATTTTTTTTCAGATCACTCAAGGCGCAGGAAAAGAGCATACACAACCAATGACCAAACAATTAATAATATGACAAAGGAAAATAATGATTGAAATGATAGTTGGAAAACAAAGCTAGAGGATCTTGCAATGTTAGAACAAAAACTAAAACAAATTGTGACCATTTCTGATTTTCCAGATCGCTCGAAGGCGCAAGAAAAAGCATACACGAATACAATTGGAATACATTTTATTTTTTTATTTATTTTTTAAATGTTAATAATTATTACAATTAATCATGATTGTGAAATAGCGATAATGATTGTTTTCACAAAAAAAAAAATGACGAAAGAAGAGTGAAAACATTACCTAGAACTATTGTCGTGAAAAATTGAAATGTAAGGCAAAAAAAATAAAAATGTTTTGTGAAACCGGGTGGCCTCACGTTTATGATTTCCAAGATCACTTTTGAAGTGCGAAAAACATATGCGTGAGGTTGTACATTAAATAAAATAAAATTAAAATGTAAAAAAAAACAATAATTTTGTTGTTTTTGTTAAAAAGACAGTGTAAGAAAAAATGAAACCAAATTTTTTTTGTAAGTCTAAATCAAAAATTTTCTTTTTCATTGAATAGCTCTTTTAATACCTTTCGGAAAAAAATGAAGTCATTCCGAGTTCGGGAGCAAAAGTTATGGCTTCCAAAAGATGGGCTATGGTAGCACTCTGAATAAAAATTTTGAACGTGAGAAAAACGTCTCGAGAGCTAATTTTTTTTTATTTTGGACTTCTGTACTCCACTTGAGAAGCTAAAATTTTGACAAGAAGTTAAAAAAGAACAATAAATAGAAATAAAGAGTTAGATCACAAAATGATTAACTAAAATAAAAGAAAAAATAATAATAATAATAAACTTCCTACAAAGTAGTTATTTTAGCAAAAGTAAATAAATAAATGCATTTTCCGGATTGGTTGTCCCATGACAGTAAGATGATAAACTAATGACTAGTTCATGTGTTTCTACAGATTACGAGTAAAGAGCAAAATCGAAGCGGGAACTAAACACCAAGCAAGAAGAGATCGAAGATAGGATGAGCGTCATAGTTTCATTGTTGTTATAACCATAGATACACCACAAGACACCGCACAACAAAAACACTACCCAAAGCGTGAAGGTTAACCAAAGAAGGCCATAAAGAATAGAAAAAGAAATAATAACGAACAATAATAAACAAAGAACAAATAATACCACTAATTGGGAAATTAATGGTAACAGATCGAAAGTAACCGGGCGTGCCAGAATGTAAGCTAGGAAAAATACACTACTAAAATAAAAGACTAATAATCATACTTCCTCATTCGTTGCCCGTAGTGAAACCTCGAATGGGCTAGGAAACTTGGATTGAGCCCCCGATTGTGTGATATGTAGGGTGCTTTTCTTCAAGATGGAGCAAAGCCTTCTGCAACAACGATCCTTTTACTTTTGCACGAGATGGGAAAAATGATTATGAGGCTATTTGGGCATTAGGACGAGGCAGAAGGATGTTCTTTGCTCAAAGGATGCAAGAACTTAGATATGACATTCAAGCTTATTCTCCGTGTCTTTAGAGAGGAGGGGTAAAGTTGTATTTATAACTGGGGAGTGATTAACTTAAGAGTAATTTAAGTAATCATGGTTTGAAAATTTGAAAGATTAAGTGAGTGGTTTGAAAATATGGGCAAGATTAGTGAGTGGTTTGAAAATGTGGAAAATATTAGATGAGTGGGGGCCACGAAGAATGGGTGAGGATTTGAATTATATTTTTAATTCATAAGTGGAGGATTTTAGGTGAGTGGGGACCACGAAGAATGGGTGAGGATTTGAATTTGAATTTTTAATTCAATAGTAGAAAAACATGGAGAATAATGACATGTGGTGAGGATTAGGTTATTTTTTAGATTTTGAAATGGATAATTAATCAAATTATATTTGATTAATTCGAAGTGTATTTTTGTGGGAAATGAGGAAGGGGAATTAATTGATTTAGGACAGATGTGAAATTAGGGTGTCTACAACTATAAGTAAGTCACAAGTAGCACTCAATATCGTTATTCTCATCTTGGAATCCGGTATAAAAAAATCTCATTCTTATAAAGGAATGCAATGCATCCATTACCTTGTAATTTTCCACCACTATATGCCCTTCCATGACATCCGAGCATAAACCATTACTCCATTCTAATTGAAGAATCAACTACTCGGACAAATTTGCCTATGGAATTTCCAATATCTTGGAAAATCATTGGATTCCAAAATTCTGCAGGCAATCCAAAAAGTCGAATCCAAACAAGAACAACAGATGGGAGTTCCTCTTCAACTTTGAAAAGAGGTTGCCATGGTTTCATAAACAAACCCGCTCGCCCAAAAAACCATGGCCCCCCTTGAAAGATATATTCTTTTTCAAAGCATAATTAGCAAAGACAACCAAGAAGTAACTGTTGGGATAGACAAGAACAGTATACTTCGCTTGAATATTTCATGTTTTCGGGCCCACTCCTTAAAAGCATAAAGTGATGGTTTGAACCCCAGAAAACGAATGATAAGGGCTCGATCCTCTAGTTCTCGAATATTGGCTTGAACATCTGACACTACAATTTTGAGCACCGGAGTGCCATCTGCAGCTTTCATACATCCTGCTTAAGTTTTCCTAGGATCTTCTTTCATGAAATGAACTAGACGTGTTGCACCTGGAGTTGAGGCAAAAACTGGTCACGAGGGCCTCGAGATAACATCTCTAAAAGACCTAAGCGAGGGTTCTCCTTTCTCATAATTGCGAGCCATAGAAGGATCCATCCTTCGAAACTCGATCCTTCTACCGAGATAGGGCAAAACGAAGAGCTTTCAAAGCCCACAGTTATGTACACAATAATAGAGACCACGATAGGGAAAAATGGAAACGTGTAAAATATTTAATATAATTATCTTATCTTATCTTATCTCATTGCTTTAATGGATCTTGACCTCTAGTTCTAAAACTTCGACATGATATTGGGTGGTTATTCTATGGCTCTCAAATATTGTATCTTATTGTGACTTGGAGACAAATTTTATGGGGATGTTTAGGGATCCTATGTCCTTTGGGGACAGGTTTAATGGTTGGCTTTTATTTTAGTTCGCCATCATGTATTTTGGGAATTCCAGGGCTTTGTGGGGTTATTCTATGGCTCTCAAATATTGTATCTTATTATGACTTGGAGACAAATTTTATGGGGATGTTTAGGGATCCTATGTCCTTCGGGGACAGAGTTTAATGGTTGGCTTTTATTTTATTTCGCCATCATGGATTTTGGGAATTCCGGGGGCTTTGGGGGCAATCCACACCGACTTGGATGTTTGGGTTTTTTTTCAGCCTTCATTCTTTCGCAAGTGCCTCCACTCGTCTCTGTAGGTTTGTTAGTCTTTCTTATTGGGTTGTTGTGGCCATATTGATATGAGGGTACGTAACGAAACATTTTGGTAGATGGTGTTTACGGTTTTTGCGTATTCATGAATTTTGTCAAAAATATGGGTGGCTAGGTGGGTAGACTGATCCCATGTAGTGTTTGTAGCTGATTTTTAGTAGCTTGGGCTTGTGACTCAAGAGTATTGACCTTTTAGCAATGTTGTCGATTATGGGTTGTTGTCGGTTCATCCATCTTGATTGCAGTTAAGTTTTGGGTAGAAAACTTTTGGTTATTTGTTTTTCTTGAGGCAAATATGGGATTGTAATAAATGACGGTTGAGTCCATTTCACCTTCTTGTGAAATGATGTGTGTAAAATCTGCTGTTTCGCACCAAATGATATTCTTGACAAGTGTAGTGGTTCCGATTCGGGTAAGAAACCTATTATGTTTTTGAAGCTGGTAAGGGCCCGATTGTTGTCTTCTTTTGTGAATTGATGAGACTATTTATTTGAGAGCCATAGAATAGTTGTTCAATATCATGTCGAAGATCAAGAATCAAAGGTCGAATATCCAATAAAAGCAATGAGAGACCACCCCAGTGCCCTTGCTTACCCACGCTAATCCAAATTCCTCTCCATACAAAATTGTCTTAAACATCGACAAAATGGATGGAGCTACTAGACAAAGAAAACTAGATACGATAAGATAATTATATAAATGTCCAATGAATGACCACAAAAGTAGGTCAATGGGACCATGTAAAGGACAATGCAAAAGGAGCCAAGACGGAGAACCGAAAGGGTCATCCAATGCAATCACCTAGTATTTGAGGCCGACGGGAAGTAACTAGCGATAGGCAAGTGTCATGTAGCTGAAGTTGTAGAGGATTTGGAATGTTGATGTCTGGGGGAAGGACGAGCAAGACGAGCCCTCTGTATCCTCTTGGTTGACCGCGGTCTATGGGAGAGGGCCCCTAACCAATGCGATCATGAAAACCTCTGGGCTGGGAGGTGGCATCCCGGGTCCTAACGGATTTGGTCTGGGAGTCCATATTGGTGTCAAGATGCCGCTTGGTGCCCCTCTCGATGGGAGCACCATAAAGAAAGATGTGATCTATCGAGTAGCCACACTGTCGAAAGAAGACTCAAGGGTCTCATCCGAAGCCTAAGATCCTCTTATAGGTGCAGAGAAAAACACCGATGATCACAATACCTGAAGAAAGCTGCCAAAGACGAGATGCTCTTGGAATAGGCGATGGAATCTCCCTCTTATCTCATAGTAGATAGGGCACCTGAAAATGAAGTGTTCTTCCGTTTCGACCTCCTGGAGAGAACAAAGCTGGCAAATCCTCTCCGAGCCCACTTTGAACTGGTCTAAGGATATGCGGAGTGCCTGCAACTAGTGTCGGGAGATATACGTAAGCCAACAAATAAGTCCATCGCGGATCTCAATGAAATGTGTAGCATAGAAAGTCATCTTAGGATGTAACCCACCCGTAGGGCTGATCCAAGTGTTTGGATGAAGCGCCTATAAAAGTCATCTCTAATACTTTTGCACAAATCCACGATAACTTGGAAGGAGATGGGGCAAGAGCGTCAGGAGTATCTGTATGGTGGGAGGCGGTCCAACTGAATCCCGAAAGAACTAAGAGGATGTGAGACTCTGGCGTACCAGCAACGGGAACGACCACTATGGCCAAAAAGAGCAATAGCCTCAGAGGAGCAATAGGCAAGGTAGAGATACATGTCCCTGCTGCGCAAAAGAATCTGAAAGTCCCCAAATGCAATGTAAAAGTGAAAACGAGACCAAAAATAGTCTCCAGTGAAAGGGCGAGCCCCAAACTCAACCAAGATGATATTATGTGGAACTGTCTCTTTGCACCTGATAATGCGTTTGAGCATGAGGATTTGGACTCGCTCAACAGTAGCCCAATCAGAATCAAGCAGGGATGGCCCCCAAACCTCAAAGCCATAGAGAACCGTGGGCCTCACAAGAGAATCCGAGAGAGACATCTTCGACAAGATGTCTTGGAAACCTGTCTCTCTCAAGATTGCAAAGACCCATACCCCTTATTGAGGCGGGGCTCTAGAGCGGGCCGAAGATTGAAATGGGGCCCAGTAAAATAAAACCCCCAGGGAAAATGTAGGAGCTAGTGATCTCAATCTCCTCTCTCTGAGAATAAATGGAAGTCCAAAGTCTTTCGCCCATTGAAGATAACGACCTTGGTTCTACCAAGGTAAACCGACTGTGATTGTTTGTGGTCGCAAAACAGGGCTAAGGCATCTAGTTGTCTCTAAAGTCCCTCCGCGGAAGAGGCAAGGAGAACTATATCGTCCGCAAAGACGAGAATGTAGATTAGCACCTAGTGAAGAAGGCAACCATCCCCCTCATAGATATGGTCCCTGAGGAAATCCTCCTATTCATTAATATACATACCAAACAAATTAGGTGAGAGGAAGCATCCATGTTTAACCCCTATGGTGCTCTTGATGAAATCAGAAAAACCAGCAATAGTGTGAAGGCGGCCCAATACCTCCTCATACAGGCGCATAATGGCGACAAGAAGAGTTTAAGAAATACCGATGTCTCTAAGTCTATGGTAAAAGCTTTCATGACTAATTCACACGCCTTCCAAAATTCACGAAGCAGCAAAAAACCCTGGAGGAGCGGTGGCATGCCTCCTCAATAATGGCTCGAAGAATCAAGATATGGTTGACAATCCGATAAGCTGGTCAAAACCTGCATGCCCCTACCTCTGTAATGGTATTGCTCCAGAAACTCAAAAAGCCGCATGTGGAGAACCGTGCCATATAGATTGGAGAAGATGTGGCCCACCATGATCATCTTGTACTTGTTCGGATCGGAAGTAAGACCCGACTTGTGGAAGGGGTGAATGATATCGTGGGACCACGAATTCGGAAATCCTGTACAAATCACCTGATTGAAGAGGTCCACAAGATAGTTGTTTAGAGTATCAACCCATGCTTGAGGAATTCGTGTATGTAAAAATATGACAAGAAGAAACATAATGGACCATGAAGGATGGCACCCGGCAGCCACTATAGCCTTTGCCTCGCGCGATCTCAAGGAATAGACCATGACTAGTGAACCAAGGTATTACTAGGCGAAACACCAACCGGTTACTCTGGAAGCATATTCAAAAGTGACCCATTATACATCTTGAAACAATGGCTCAAGAAATACAATTTGAGTTCTGTCCCAACGAAGGAAAAGATTAGAAATGAAGCTCGAGCATTTATAAAACTCAAATTTTGTGATTTGAGTAAATTAAATAACTAATGTCATAGTCGAAGAACAATTGAATGCCATAGGGATGCAAGAATATGCATTAGCTAAACAACACTTTTTTAACCGGTCTTCCTGGACCAATAGGGGAAAAGATATTGAATATGTATGACATCCATAACAAAACAACCAATGATGTCACGTGGCAACAAATAGATATCGATTGCGGGATAGCAATTATCGACTTATGCATCACCGCCAAGATCTACCATGTCATCTCTAAATGCAAATTCAAAAGAAGTGAGCTCGCAAATGTTTTCCTCCTTGTGAAGATTTTGTTTGTCCCTCCCAAAAACAAACAACAAATACCGCACGTGGCAAAAGCAAGGGATATCCATTAGAAAACATAGCCATCACTTCAAAAGTAAGGGAAAACATTATTTCAGGAGAAGATTCAAGAAGAGAAAGTTTGACAAAGATAAGTGTTTCTCTCTGCAAGAAACCTGGCCATTTTGCTAATAAATGCCCAACAAAATCTCCAAAAGTAAGATTTTGTTATGATGATCCTACAAACTAAGAAGATTGGGATTACATCCCTTCCGATCTTGAAGTACATTTCAACAATGGAGATTATTATGAACTACGCTCGAGAAGATGGTTATAGCTCAAATGATTACGTAAAAGGCGTAACTCCTTTTCTATAAAATGGTTATGGAAGCACCTCCCCGGAAAAGCAACAAGTCCTACCGCCAAATGTATCGATGAATGGCTATCCAAACGCCAATCCTACAAAACAACAAGGTGCTTCAACATGCTTTCTCGATTGAGAAAAATAAAAGTCAAAACATGATCCAAAGTAATGATCACAACCTTGTTATTCTACTGAGGCCTATATCTAGGGTTTTGTCCACTTGCCCAAGATTGTTGCATACCCGATAACTTTCATAGTACACAGTGGTTGTTCTAAAAACATTGTCAAGCAAAGTTTTCCCTCCTCAATCCTACAAAACAACAAAGTGCTTCAAAGCATGCTTTCTCGATTGAAAAAAATAAAAGTCGAACATGATCCAAAGTGATACCACAACCTTGTTATTCTACAAGGCCTATATATCTAGGGTTTTGTCCACTTGCCCAAGATTGTTGCATACCCGATAACTTTCATAGTACACGGTGGTTGTTCTAAAACGTTGTCCAAGCAAAAGTTTTCCTCCTCATTTCTACAAGAAATCAGCTCAACCACTATATAGCTATGGACTTATGCACCAAGAAGCAAAATGTGAATACTATACTCCAAATGTCCTAATCTATTTCAATAGTCACTCATATCGCATAACATTTTATCAATACCGTGGGCTCACCGATGATATCATTCTTGGCCAAGCCTTCCTCGGCTCCCTCACAGAATATACAGATAAAGCCCAACAAGTCTATTGAATTCGTATATAAGGGATGCACAGAACCAAGTTCCCTAATACCCTTGATTCCGACTGTCATTCAGCCAAGAGCAACTAAAATCTTCCTAAGATGTTCTAAAATGGTCAATTTTACAAAATGAGAGACCGAACAAAGAAAAAATAGGGAATTGTTTAAGAAGTCAAATATTACATTCCAAGTTGTCAAAAGAATGAGCTTTATGTCCTGCAAATGATCGAAATGACTATTGCAATCTTAATCCACAACAATTTTGGCATAAAGATATGAGGACATAAGACATCGAGGACAAAACCAGACAAATATGCATATGAAAAGCCAAGGGCCGTACTAGATAATGATCTGTTTGATATGATCAAGGAGATAGCAAATCATTCTACAAATGAACTTGATTGAAACTACTTAATCTCCTTATTCATATCCAACATTCATGGTCAACAAACATTACGAACAAAGAGGGGTAAAAAACGTATGTTCATCAACTATACAACTCTTAATAAGATAACGGTCCCTTTCTTGTACCCAATTCCACACAAGGACAAACTCCTTTAAATGATAGTCCTGACCACATCTACTCAAATTTTGGTGCAAAAGTGGTTTCTACCTTCGAACCAATCCTAGTCATGTTGAAAAGACAACCTTTCCAACACCACAAGGGAATTACCAATGGCTAGTCATGCCATTTGGGCTAAGGAATGTTCCAGCGACTTCCGGGAATGGATGGATTCATTCTTCATACTATTAGGTTGTGGAGCTGTTTTCATGTGTGAAAGTGTTGAAGACTGCACACGTGCTTTTTTCTCATATGGGCGAGTTTTTTTGACCCATAGGTTTATGGGACGAGTTTTGCCCATGGTTTTGATACCCACGGTTTTGTAAAACTGCTTAAGCAGTTGTCTATTTATATGGTCTTATGCATATGATAGATGTACAAGTAAATGTATTGCAGATGTGTTTTGAATTCAGTGTGAATTCTGTAGAGTTTGTTGAGCATAGCTCCAAACGGATATGGGTATTGTATTGAGAGAGCGGTGGCTTGTAATAAAATCTAAGCAAGTGATTCTTGGTGGACGTAGCCCAAATTGGGTGAACCACATTAAATCTTTGTCTCTTTGTGTTGTGTTATTTTATTCTGCAATTTTATTTGAGATCTGTAATAATTTCTGCATATTAGTTTCTATTGTTGCGATTCTGTGAGGGATTATTCCACATATTTTATCCCTTATTTCCTAACAATTGGTATCAGAACCTGGTTTGGTTTCTTTGAAGTGTTGAATCGCGAGGAAAGTTTTTAGCTTGAGTGGGACCTATGGTAGATGAAGGAAGATCTAGGGTTGATAAATTCAACGGGCAGAATTTGATCTTTGGAAGATGCAGATGGAAGATTACCTTTATCGGAAGGATCTTTATACTCCGTTTATGCGAGAAGGTAAACAAACCCTCGAGTATGTGAGATGCGGAATGGGATTTGTTGGATTGGAAGGCACTTGGAACGATCCGACTGAGTCTTGCATCTTCGGTATTATTTAATGTTTCAAAGGAAAAGACTACAAAAGATCTAATGGATGCATTAGGGAAGTTGTATGAAAAACCCTCTGCTTCTTTTAAGATATTTTTAATGAAAAAGTTGTTTAATATGAAGATGTCGAGAATAGTTCATTAGCGAGATCATTTAAATGATTTCAATACGGTAGTGAATATGCTAGCTTGATTCTGATAAAATTTGATGAAGAAGTTAGGGCTTTATTAATTGTGCTCTTTACGAGAGTTGGAATAGCACAGTAATGGCGGTAAGTAACTCGGTTCAGCTAACTCGAAGTTGAAGTTTGAGGATGTTGTAGGGTGATTCTAAGCGAGGAAATGCGAAGAAAAAGCTCTAGGGAATCTTCTACTTCAGGGAATGCTTTGACAATGGAAACTAGAGGGAGACAGAAGAATAGAGGAAGCCGTGGAAAATCAAAAGATCGGGCAAGGTCAAAATCCAAGAACAAGATTGTATGTTGGAATTGTGGAAAGCTTGGGCATGCAAAGAAGGACTGTTGGGAGCTTCGGGATAAGAAGAAACAACAAGAAGAAAACAAGGAGGCAAATGTGGCAACGGGTAATGTATGTCAGGATGCTTTGATTCTTTCTTTGCACAATATTACTGAATCTTGGGTTTTAGATTCAGGGGCTTCTTTCCATGCTTCTCCACATAGGCATTATTTTGTTGATTATGTTCAAGGAGATTTTGGGCATGTTTTCTTGGTGATGATGAGCCTTGCAACATAGTTGGAAAAGGTTACATTCGAGTTAAGATGCGAGAATGAGAATACTTGGTTATTGAAAGATGTCGGACATGTGCCTACATTAAGACGAAATTTGATATCGGCGGGGGTAGTTGGGAAGTGATGGTTGTACTGTGATATTTACAGCAAACTCTTGGAAGGTTACCAAGGGTGCTCTTGTGGTGGCAAGAGGTAAGAAGGTTGGAACCTTGTATTTAACCACTAATAGTACTAATGATTGTAATCTTGTGGCTTCAGATGCAGATACAACATTATGGCACTATAGGCTCGGTCATATGAGCCATAAGGGCATGAACATCATAAAGAAGAATTTGCCTGGATATACAGAAACATGTTTGGATTTCTGTGAGAACTGCATATATGGGAAACAAAAGCGAGTAAGGTTTCTCAAGGTTGGACCTACAAAGAAAGAGAGTAAGTTAGAGCTAGTGCATTCTGATGTGTGGGGGCCGGCTCAGGTATCATCTCTTGGGGGTTCAAGTTATTATGTTACTTTTATTGATGATGCAACAAGGAAAGTTTGGGTTTATTGTATTAGAAACAAATCTGATGTATTTGACACTTTTGTTAAATGGAAAGCCTTGGTAGAGAATGAAACAGGGATTAAGCTAAAATGTCTTAGAGTCGAGATAATGGAGGAGTATTGCAGCAATGAATTTGATGATTATTGTTCTAAGAATGGAATCCATGCAGGCAAAAGACGGTTCCAAGAACTCCACACAGAATGGGGTATCAGAAAGGATGAACAGAACAATAATGGAACGTGTTAGGAGCATGAGGTTACATGCAGGACTGCCTCTTTCTTTTTGGGCAGAAGCAATGAGCACATTGCTGTGTACTTGATAAACAGAGGACCCTCAAGTGCCTTGGATGGAGGCATACCTGAGGAGGCTTGGTATGGTAAGAAAGTTGATTATTCATTTTTAGAGTCTTTGGATGTGAGGTGTTTGTTCATATAGACAAGGATGATAGGACCAAGCTAGAGGCTAAATCGGAAAAATGTACTTTCATTGGTTATGGTGGTGATGACTTTGGATTTAAATGTTGGAGTATTAAGGACAAGAAAATCATTCGGTCTAGGGATGTGGTCTTTAATGAGAAAGTCATGTATAAGCAACGATTGCAGGAAAATAAGGAAGAATCCAAGAAAGAATATGCAGTGGTAGAGGATCTTCCGGATGGGAAAGTGACCCATGAATCGGTTCGGGAACCCCCTCAGCAGAACCCCAAACTCCTACGGTGAGGAGGTCTTCTAGGGTAAGAAAAGAACACGAGCGTTTTCTCCTTCTCTTTATTATTTATTACTCATTGATAGTGGAGAACCGAGAGCTTTGATGAAGCAATGCGGGTAGATGCCGGGAACAAGTGGGAGCAAGCCATGGATGAGGAGCATCGGGCTCTCATGGAGAACCGGACATGGGATTTGGTAAAGCTACCAGAAGGAAAAAGAGCATTACGAGAATAAGTGGGTGTTTAGAGTCAAAGAGGAAGGAGGCAAGAAAAGGTACAAGGCCGGTTGGTGGTGAGGGTTTGCATGAAAAAAGGTATAGATTTTGATGAGATTTTTTCTCCTGTAGTAAAAATGACTTCTATCGAGGCTGTTCTTGGAATAGTGGCAAGCAGAAGACTTGCACTTAGAAGCAGATTAGATGTAAAGACGCATTTCTCCATGGCGATTTGGAGGAGGAGCTATATATGCAGCAGCGAGAAAGATATGAAGTCAAAGGTAAAGAGGAGATGGTGTGCAAATGAAGAAGAGCTTGTATGGCACAGAAACAAGCTCCACGTCAATGGTATATGAAATTTGATAGCTTCATGATGGAGCAAGATTATATCGGATGTCATTCGACCATTGTGTGTATACAAAGAAATTTGAGGATGGAAGTTATATTATCTGTGTTTGTATGTTGATGACATCTTTGGTTGCGAGTAAAAACATGCAGGAAATAAAAGTACTCGAGAAGAAGCTAAGTGAATCATTTCTTATGAAGGATTTGGGTGCAGCCAAACAAATCCTTGGTATGAGGATATCTCGGGATAGGAAGGAATGGAAGTGACTTTATCTCGGGAAGAGTACATTAAGAAGGTCTTGGAGAGGTTTAATATGCGGGATGCTAAACCGGTTGGGACTCCTTTGTGAGCCACTTCAAGTTATCAAAGAGCAATGTCCCAAGACAGAAGCGGGAAAGAAACCAGATGTCAGTACCTTACTCATCAGCGGTTGGCGGTTTGATGTATCTTTATGGTGTGCACTAGGCACGATATTGCCCATGCGGTGGGAGGAGTTGTGAGTAGATTTATGAGTGATCCGAGTAAAGAGCATTGTGACAAGCAAGTAAAGTGGATCCTTCGGTATTTGAGAGGACCATGGGGACAGTTTTGTGCTCTGATGGATCAAACACCACTTTACGTGGTTATGTAGATTCAGATATGGTGGAGATGTAGAGGCGAGCGGGAGGAGCACGACAAGTTATATTTACACTGTAGGTGGGACAATAGTGAGTTGGATTTCACGACTACAGAAGCTGGTGGCTTTATCAACCATAGAGGCTGAGTATGTTGCTGCCACAGAGGCAAGCAAAGAGATGATTTGGTTACAACAATTACTTGAGGAGTTGGGGCATAAGCAGGAGGAATGTAAGCTGCATAGTGATAGTCAGAGTGCTATACACCTAGCTAAGAACTCTGCTTTCCACTCTAGGACAAAGCATATACAGTTAAGGTACCATTTCATCAGGACAACTTTGGAGGAAGAGAAGTTGAAGTTGGAGAAGATTCATACCAGTCAAAATCCTGCAGACATGATGACCAAGGTGGTCACAAGGGAAAAACTAAAGTTGTGTTCAGCTTTGGTTGGTCTTCACAAAAACTAGTGAAGGGTTGAGAAGTTTGCTCTAGAGGAAAACTAGTCTCAGTGGGAGATTGTTAGGTTGTGGACCTGTTTTCATGTGTGAAAGTGTTGAAGGCTGCATAAAACACTCGAAAAATGCACACGACATAGTCCCATGGTTTTGTACACGGTTTTTTTTATGTATCCTCAAGCAAATGGGGATGTTTTTTTTGGTGTAAAATCTGGTTTTTGGCCTCGAAAAATGCACCCGACATATCGGGAAACGTGCGTTTTTCTCATATGTGTTGTGATTCGTAATTTTTTTTGACCCATAGGTTTATGGGATGGGTTTTGCCCATGGTTTTGATATTTTGTCTACATCGATGACATTCTCATCTTCAACAAATCAAAAGAAGAACATGTCGAATAATTGTGCGTGCTCCATGGCATAGTCCTATCGGAATAGAAAATGGTTTAAAATTGAGAACAATAAAACCCAACCATGTATAACTCCTACCTTTTTTCACGAGATATTGGCATACATCTATCGGAATAGAAAATGGAACGTTGAAAAGAAATTGATTTCTAGGTATTGTTGTAAAACCCCAACTTAAAGCTTGATCAAATCACATATTCGACAAGTTGTCTATTTATATGGTCTTATGCATATGATAGATGTATAAGCAAATGTATTGCCAGATGTGTTTTGAATTGCCTCAGTTATTGTGGGGGTTGAGTCATCGCTAGAGTTTGATAATTCTAAATTTTGAGCATAGCAATGGTACAAATGGAAACTACCACGGTATTAAAAAGAGTATTGAGAGAGCGGTCACTTTGTCTTGGTACTTTTGTAATAAAATAGAAAGGAGCACTTTAGTGATTACTTTGGAATGGGACGATTACACCTCAAGCTTAAAATCCAGAAAGGACTCGTCATATCTGCACCTTTTGGATATGTGTCCACTTACATACTAGTAACTTTGTTGTATTGCTCTAAATGACCTTGTCCTCCGAGAAACTACTCTCTCTCCTATTTAAAGGACCTTTCTCTCTATTTTGGAGGACTTGAAATCCAAAAAGGCCCTTAGAAGGATTCATGAGAACATTGGTCCCGGAGATGTTTTTAATCCTTTAATGAATTAAGAGAAGCCTAGTGAAAGGCCCCCTCCTTGAGGTTTGCTCCATGTTACTTTAAGTATCATAGTGCACTGTCGTATGCATATGTTCTCTGCTTGCGGGTTTTAAACATTTCTCCAAACTATATTTTTCCCTAAACCCTAGATCCTTAAAAACATCTTCGCCTACGACTCTACGTAAAAGACTTCTCCTAAGACATAGGTAAAAGACTTCTCCCATGACCTTAAGGTGTTCCAATTTTGTCATACTAACCTTCATTAGCTGCGGTTTTCTCCAACCTGTTCTAATAAGTCATAGTAACCTTCTTAAGGGATAGGTAGAGGAGGTTTTGGGATTACTAAGTGAGCACGCCGCGTGCCCCACAACGCAATCTGTTACCTAAGATCCTGATAGTGTTTACTTGTTCACTAGATGAATGAATACAGCCTATGAGGGAATCAAAGGGACTATCGGTTGTCGGATACACATAGTTAGCAACTCTATAGTCATTAGAGAGGGAGCGTTGATCCGCTTCTTGTTTCCTTTTTATCATGTTTGGGAAAAGGTTGTTTGAATATTACCATCTTCTCATTAGGACCTTGTCTGATTTAGGTGAATCCACCTCAATCTTGCCTTCTTCAATAAGGTCTTGGATGAAATGCTGCAACTTCAAACATCTATCGGTCTTATGTCCTTTAACACGGTGAAAGTCACAGTATTCGTGTTCCTTGAACCATACTGGTTTAGGTGCATCATCTGGATAAGGTATTGTTGCGGTTAGATATTGCACCATGTTTACAACATCTAACTGTTTAAGGATGGCTAGATAATGATTCCGTTAAAGGTGTAAATGTTCGTTTCGGGGGTGCTTTTGGGCGAGGTCCTTGTGTAAGCTTCAACAACGGACCGCTTTGTACAACTTGGACTCTTTTGGAGTCTGTGATGTCATCTCCAACGACATTCTTGTTTTTATTGAAGAACTTGGGTTTGCTCTATGGATTTTGACTCATGTTTATCTTTTTAAAAGGGCTTGATCGTTCCCTTTGCTATAAGAGCCTTCTCGATTTGGTTACCCTTCTCAATAACTTCTTGAAGTTAGTGATGCAATGCATTTGTAGATGAAAGGCTATGTCTTGATTCAAGTTTGGAACAAAGATGCTGACCATTTGCTTTTCCGGAATGGGACAAGGGAAACGGCTTGCTAACCCCCACCATCGCTACAAGAAACCAACGAAGGTCTCATTCAGTTTTTGTTTTATGTTGCAAAGATCTACCATGGTAATGTCACTCTCCATGTTAAAAGAGAAATGATGCAAAAAAATTTCAGCTAGTGTGGGCCATGTTGCGATCGTTCCCTTAGGTATGTGGAGGAACCATTCTAGCGCTTGTCCTCCTAAGCTGCGAGGGAACAAACGTATGAGATATTTGTCACTAAAAGCTACTTCCTGGCAAGCCATGTAGAAGTCTTTAATATGATCACGAGGATCACCTTTACCTTTATATTTGTCAAACTTAGGACAATCAAAGTTTTTAGGGAATGGCACTCGTAACATGTCTCTGTCAAAGGGATAAGGACATAGTTCTTCGTATTGGTACTTTTACTATGGCCTACATTACTCTCTTGGAGAGTTGTGAGCATGTTCTTCATGGATTGTAACTCTTGTGTAATGAGTTGCTCTTTCGTAGGGGATGATGGTCTATTCACTCGAGTAACCTTTAACGTTTCATCATCGTAAGGTTCGGTGTGAAATTCACCAGATTTGGATTTAAGTTTTTCCTTACGTGTACTCTTGCTCGAGGAACCTAAGTTTGCTAACTTTTGACTAAGCTTTAGTATCTGTCTTTGTATAACCTCTTCTTTGGTTTGAGGATCATCTTCTTCATCATATTGAGGAGGTAACTCCTTGTGTTCACGTTCAATCCTAACTGCGTGACGCTTTAAAGTGTGGTCTCCGAGAACCATCTGTTGGTTTTGGCCCTTCACTCTCAAAGTTTTTATTATGAACACCAGAAGTGGAAGCGTATCCTCTATCAAAAGGATTATCCATGTCGATAAGGGGAGGTCTTTGTGGCTCTTCCTCTAGGTTAATGGTTTTGATAGCCGCTTCACGTTCTTGTGGTAATTTGGCTCCTAGTTCTAGGACTCGTGTGAGTACTTGATCTCTATTATAGAATAGGAGTTTTATGTATCGTCTCCACTATGATCAATTAATACTTTTGTGTCTTTAACCTCCAAAAAGAGGGGACCTAAGTTGTGACCACTAAAGGGATAGTTTGTGCCAAAAGGATTTAACTCTAATTCGCGTTCAACTCTCTTAGATGCCATTTTTGTGATAGGTGGCATCACTAGTCTCTTCTATACTAGGTTTTGTCTAAGTGTAATCAAGGTGTAACAAACCTAGGTGCAATGTGGTATAAGTTGCCTAAAGTCTCAATGTTTCACCAATCAATGTTTTAACGAATAATGGTTTAAAGAATCAAAGAATCTAATGATTTGTCCTAGATATAAGTCTATGCAATTGTTATCACACAAGGAACAATCATGCAAGTCTACGAGTAAACTAGTCAATCAACCAACAATTTACACCTTATGTTTCTCAACGGTAGTTTAATGTATAAATGATCAACTCGATGTCAACACTTATGTCAAGTTATAATGTCCGTTTTTCTAGGGCATTACTAATATATCGGTTCATCTCTTTCATTTACATTATAACCCCTTCGCATGCCTAGCGCTACAAGTGCGAGTCTTATTTAGTCTTTAAATGTGCACATAGGTTAGTTACTCTTTATAATTTAATTAGAAAATAATAAAGTGCACATTAAGTGAGTTTTTAATAATTTAATTAAGTTTTATTTGTTTTCCCTCCAAAAGGGAAAAGGTCGGCCATTTGAATGTTGCACCCTTATGTTATAAAAGGAGGTTGCATGGCCATTTTTGGGTATGTTGATTTGATCATTTATGTCTCTCCATGCTTAGAGAAATGGGATGTATGCCCTAGCTCTCATTGTGTTCTCTCTCTCATTCGACTTCGAATTGAAGTTTGATTTTGATAAGGATCCATTTGTGTGTGTGTTGCATCTAGTGTGTGGCGAATTGCTTGGAAAAGAATTCCTTGCCCTAGCGAATTTATTTATGGTGCAAATTTGATTATTATTGCATGATTTGGAGCATATTTGTTGGTTTTCAGATCTGCTATGTTTTGCAATTAATTTCATAATTTTTAGAGATGATTTGATGCCCTAAATGTGTTGGGCGACCTACTTTTTAGGGCAAAATTAGGGTTTCATGTTTGCTGTGCGAAAACTAATTTTGGAATATTATTCTTCATATTTTTGTGGCCCAAAATCCAAAGTTTGAAGGTTTTTGCTTGATTGGTTAAGCGGGAAATAATTTTAGAAGTTGCAGCAGTCTGGGGTTGGATTATTAATTGTTTGTGACACATTTTGATGCTTAAAAATTGTGGTTTCAATTCAGATCTGTTCTTGGCATTTTTGTGCATCAAAACAAGCTTTTGGAGGGTGAAAACAATTGAGGGAAGTGTTGGTTATTAATTTATTAATTTCTGCTAACCCTAGCGCCAAATCTGGAAGTTTAGATGTTATTTTGAAGGGGTTTAAGTGCTCAGAAAAATCTGATCTTTAGTTCATTGGAAAACTCTAAAATTCTAGTTTATTATGCACTTGGTTTCATGCAAAAATATAGAGTAGTGATTGAGTTATGAATTTTTGAAGTTTTCAGTTGTTGTCAATTGTTTCAAATTAATTCACTTTGTTGTTATAAAAATCGGAATTGAAACGAATAAAAATCTGATTGTCTCCACCAATCTAGCTCACCACCTTGACCACTTCCAACCCCATTTGGGTTGTAATTCGTTGACATTGGGCTATTTTAGGTTGATTCAAAAGGATCTAATCCTTCTTGGTTCGATTTGGGTTGAAGTTGTTGCAATTTTCTATTTGTCCAAAAGGGGACATTACACAAGTTCAAGATGAACATGGCGTAAGTATTAACAAGGGGTAGATGTGACTCCCAATCAAAGGATACTATGACAAGTTTAGAAACAAGCAAGACCTAAGTCCTAAAAGGTAGAAATTACGTATACGTGTATTAACAAGGGGTATATGTGACTCCCAATCAAAGGATACTATGACAAGTTTAGAAACAAGCAAGACCTAAGTCCTAAAAGGTAGAAATTACGTATGTAAGCAATGCAACAATACTACTAAGGTACGTTAACCAAGTTTCAAGAGAAAGAAAGGTTTTAGCACTGAAATAATATGGATACGATACACAAACAACGTAACCACCACTTTTCAATATTTGAGGTAATGTTTGAAATAAAACTAAGTGTAAGTATACTAAGGATTTGCTAAGATGTGGGCAGCGTAACGCCACAATGCGGACACTTAGATCACGTTCACGAGGAACGAGGCATAAGTATCGTAATTGTGTCGATGCAATGCAAACAAAGTAACACATCTAAGGGAGATCAAAAGGTGAATCAAGCCTAACTACGTTGATAATGTGTCTCAATATGAGTTTGAGACATAGGGCCTACTAGAACATGATGACGTACCATTCACACTTTCAACACTTGCATTCCGATAGTGCAGCCTAGTCATGCAAGTAGACTACAAAAGTGGTGGACACAATTATTTCTAGCGGTATCCGCGCGTGTTGTTTCTCTTTTGTCCCAAATGGGCAACAAGATAACAAAGGTGTAGACCAAGTGATGATGAAACGAACTAAGTATAACTTCGGCAGAGTTTCGCCTTACCTTAGGGTAAGTGAAGAACTATGACAAAGTGACACTTTCGTAAGCTTCGTGATGAATGATGCTAGGATTGAACTTCGATGGACTTTCCCTTGTTCATACAACAAGGTTTTGACTCAGAAAGTTCTCACTTTGCGAAGGTTCTTTGAAACTCGTTGGCTTGATACGGTAAAGTTGGCTCCAAGAAGAAATGGATTTCTGGGTGGTTCTCCAGATTAGGTACCACAAACACCCTCATGCAAGCTTGATTTACCAGTCTTGGAGTATCTCGACTTTACTTTACCCCCTTCAAATACGATGAGCAATGAATGTGTTCACACGTATCTTTCTCTAGGGTCATAATGAAGAATGTTTTGGTGAAATCTAAATGAAATGCACTTTTAGAAAGGTAAGTGTTTTTAGAAAGTGAAAGGGAATTAATTAACCCTAAGTGTCTTAATTAATAGCGATAGGCTTGTGGAAAGCCGTTTTGGTGAAATCTGAATGAAATGCACTTTGGAAAGTGAAATGCACTTTTAGAAAGGTAAGTGTTTTTTAGAAAGTGATAGGAATTAATTAACCCTAAGTGTCTTAATTAATAGCGATAGGCTTGTGGAAAGTCATTTAGAGGGGTATTAGTGTGATTTAGGGGTGTAGAGAGAGTTAGGCGGGTTTTTTTAACTAGTATAGTGTAGTTAATTAATGAAGATTAGAATAGTTAGTGCAAGTTTAGTAATAAAGTTGCTTTCATCAACCTATAGGTGTCTACATTTGCCTCTCTTTGGGGTGGTGTAAGTCTGCGCCACTTCAAAGATAGTAGACAACCATAAACACAAGTGAAATTAATTGATGCATCCCACAAGTAAAAAAACTGCAAACACTTTGCATGATATGTTGGATGAAGTGGTGATGGAAGTTGGTGTGAAGAATGTTGTCCAAGTTGTAACGAAGAATGCAGCAACATATGTAACCAACAAGTAGACTTTTTGAAGATAGGCACCCTATACTTCTTTTGATTTCTTATGCAGCCCATTGCATTCATCTCCTACTTTACGACATAGGAAAGATGACATGGGTGAAGAATGTGAATGATGAGCCAAGAAATATCACAAAGTTCATCTATAGTCACCCTTGGGTAATAATCTTGATGAGAGAACACACCAATGGAAAGGAACTTGTGTTAGGAGTCACTCGATTCTCCACAACCTTCATCACATTGCAGAGCATTGCAGCCTCACTAACATCTCTTAAGATGTTTGTGAGCAGGAAGTAGTTGGAGTCTTCCTATTCCTTGGAAGCTCATAGGGGAAAGTGTTGCAAAGACTATTTTGGATGATGTGTTCACAAAAAGTGTCAAATAAATCATTATGGTAACTAAGTTTTTATTTATCATTTATTTGTTATAATTGTTTTAGTTTAAAATTTTAAATTTCTCTTAATTTTGAATTTAAAATTGTGCATTCTTTTGTTTTAGGTGTTAGAGCCTTTGGTTAGAGTTCTACGGTTGGTGGGTATGGAGAAAAACCCAATGAATTATTTGTATAAGGCCATGGACATAGCCAAGGAGACCATAGCAAAATAATATGGCGAAATCAAAGAAAATATGACCTCATTTGATGCATAATTGATAGGAGACGGAACAAGCAACTCCATCAGCATATACGTAGAATGACATACTACCTAAACCCGAAGACTTGTTATCCCCGATCATTTAAGGTCGAGGAGGAGGTTATGAATGGCCTTAATACATGCATAGAGAGGATGATACTCGATAAAGAAATTAGATATACAATTGATTTGACTTAAAATATTACATGAATGCAAAGGGGAGGCTCTTTTCTTTGGCTTAGTTAGTGAAAAGAAGAAACACCACTCAACAAGGTAAAAACAGATTGAGTCATTTTCTTTTAGCCTCATGACACATAAAACTAGACACTATAATTCATTCAATTATTCAAGCTTAGTTGACTTATAAAATTATAAACATCGTTTTTGCATATTTGTGGTGGAAATATTATATGCAAAAACACCAAATCTTCATAGGACAACCATGCTAAACCCGAAGATTTTCCATTCCCAATCATTTAAGGCTGATGGGGAGGTTATGGATGGCCTTAATACATGTATAGAGAGGATGATCCTTAACAAAGAAACTAGAGATACAATTGCCGATTTGAGCTAAAAATTACAAGACTCGCAAAGAGAAGGCTTTGTTCTTGACTTTGTGCGTGGAAAGAACAAACACCAATCAGAAAAATAAAAATAAATTGAGTCATGTTGTCAAACAATATTTCTAGCATGCAAAATTGAAATTTTTGGACATGACAACTAAACCCACCCTTTGAAAACCCTTTTCCCAGTCATTGTAAACCTTTCCTCTAGCAAGTTTGTCCACTATTTCATCCTCATTCTAGCTTAGAGAAATGAGCTAACAAGATTTTCAAGTGTGTTTCACGTGTAGGAATGTTTGCTTAAACCGATTCGCAAAGTCGGTGAGATTGAGGATAACTATCCCCAAAGGCCTTGAAAGGGCCATTTTTGGCCATTTTGCAACATATGGATACCCTTCGGAAGTTGACAGGGAAGACCTAAACCATCTGGAAGTTGTGCAGGAGAGCCATGATGTTATCCAAGGCAGTTTAGGGAAGATCTATGGAGATAAGTGATCTCAGGAATCAAACAGGTCATCTCGGGTGCTCGGAAAGCCATACTCCAAAGATGGAAGCTAACTTGTCGGATGATTTTGGGGAGTTCCAGGAGGAGTTAGGAGCTAAACAAACAATCGATAAGAAGCTATAGGAATCCTCTACATGATGGAAATATCACTTGAAAATCCTAAGACTTGAAAATCTTCCATGTCAACCCAAGTTTCTACAGTTGCCACATCTCACCTTCTCTTGGAAAATATTTTGTAGTACATAATCCTCAAGAGCCATGTCATGACACATATGTTGTTAATTCTTCATTGGTGCAACAAGTGGGTCTTGAGTGATCGAACAACTCATGAACCTTATTTCAAGGATCAATGGTTCTAGATATCAGAAAGGAGATAGTCAAGAGTCACACAATACTATTTGTGGATGGAATACTTCCCTCTATCTATCTTCTCAATCCATGCAATGCTGCTACAGAATTTTGGCTTAATCAGTTCATCATCTTCAATTTGCATAAGCTTCATAGCATCAATGTACCCTTTCATAAAGCCAAGAATGTTGCCCAATGGATGAGACACTAGTATGTTGTCAGATGATCAGTGAATTTTTGATAATTTATGAAAATGTAAAAGTCATGGGCAAATTTCAATATTTTGGGCCTTGTTCCCCTCTTGCTAAGCCTCACAATACAAGAGTTTGTCAATTTTCAAGTTTAGGGGAAATCTGGGAAAAATCGGCTTTTCGAGGAACAGATGGACCTGTTCCTCCATTCCACATGTTCCGCGCTTTACCGCCTTGACCGGAATGGACTAAGAAGTCGAAAAAAATTTGGTTTCGTTAGCACAAACGGAATAGTTCTTCAGTTCTTGGTGTTCCCGCATCGACGCCTTATCCGCATTGTAGTGGGCGGTGTAATCGATTAAATTGGCATTCGATGAAATTGAGGGAACAGTTTCGTTGTTCCCTCTGCTTTCCATAGCCCGCAATCACCGAAAAGCGAAAGAAATGGTGGCAGTTGGTAAAGTCGGCCGCTTTGAGAAATGGTTCCATATGTTCTCTAGAAACCCGATATGGCCGACGAAGACAAAGGAAAAGGTAAAGGGATCGGTTATGCCGGCCTACGGGAATAGAGGGAATTTTTCCCTCGTTCCCTTTGTTCCCGATTTACCACCCCGCCTACAAAACAAAGGAAATAGATAAGTCGGCTTTTGAACATTCCTTAGTTCCTCCATTTCTCCACTAACCCTTCGTGAGAGACAATGTGGATGATTTTCACAATAACTCCCGATTTTCGCAAAGAAGAGGAATATGAAGGGTCCTAAACTCAAGTTTTGGAATGTAATATTATATTTGTGCCCAAATTGAATGTATTAACTCAATTTTAGGAGATGGAGGGTCACAAATGATAAGAAAGTGAAAGGTCATGTGAAGGGAAGATGAAGAGTCATATTGTAAATCTATAAATTGTAATGGCCTCTCCATTCCAAAGGCTTGGGCGGTTGTCGGTTATTGTAAGTAGTTGGAATGAATCTCTGAGAAAATTAACTTTTCCAAAGAAGAGTGAACTCCTTTTTTGGATATTGGCAAAGTGCAATGTATCGAATAGATTTGACACGCTCTGGATCTATCTTGGTTCCTTCTTTTGAAATAATGTGCCCTAAAAGCTTTCCTCCGATTACGACAAAGATAGATTTCTTGGGATTCAAAGAAATACCGTGTTTGCATGCAATCGTATGAAGACCTCCTCGATTCAAAATGTGTGTACTTCTATCTTTGGAGAAGAGTCGATGATCATCCAGTACACTACTATGCTTATATGTTTGAGATGAGCAAAGGCTAGATCCATAGCTTTTTGAAATGTAGCATTAGCATTAATCGGGCGAACGACATTTTCTGGTAAGCGAAGGTTCCCCAAGGTGTGATGAACACCATTTTGTATTGATCTTCCTCGGCCACCTTGACTTGATTATAGCCTGAAAAGCCATCAAGCATGGAAAGCATCTCTAGATCCAGTGACCACCTGCAGAGTGTAATCCATGATGGGGATGGGGTAGTTATCTTTTAAAGAAGCTTGATTAAGGTTGCGAAAATCCACGCACAACCTAATTTTGCCACTCTTCTTCCTCACAGGAACTATGTTGGCCAACCATTCAGAATGATGTATGGGATAGATAATCTTTGCGTCTAACAACTTCTAGATTTCTGCAAAGATGGTTCCCGAAATGGTAGGGTTGTGCCATGCAGCCTTCTACTTGAAAAGGCTTCGTTTTGGTTTTAGTGGGATGTAGTGTTGAACTTTGGCAGGCTGATATGTTTTTAAATCCTGATAAGACCAGGCAAAAACATCCATATATTTCTTAAGAAGCTCAGTAAAAGCTTCTCTTTCAGCCTCTGAACAACACTTACCCAGATTTACTAATTTGGGATCATTGTCGGCTCCCAAATTTAGTAATTGTGTGTCGGAGGAAGAACCTTCCCCACTTTCTTCATTTTTCTTAAGCATTTGATCATGCTTATCAAACATTTCCTCAAGAGATACCAAGCCTTTGGGAATTTTATTTCCCTTTAGCTGGATAATCTCCTGACTTCCCGAGACGTCCGCATCCATTTCTCCCACAGTAGTTTGCCTAGGAGGTGAATTGCTTCCCTCATAGTAGATTTCTTCAAAGTTGTCCTTCTGTTGGAGAAACGCAGCAATCTGCTTGTCATCGTTGAAAACCTGCCATTGCTGGACGTTGTCAGGAACCTTTGGGCGGAAGACCATCTCCACCTTGTAGTCTCCCTGTCTAAAGAATGCGGGAGGCTGATCTGGATTTAACAAGGCTGCAGTCACTGCAAGTGAATCAACTCTTGAATTTTGTTCTCTCGGAATGTAAGATACCGAGAAAGCTAAAAAATCTAGGATAGCAGAGTAGACCCGATCTCTATAGTGCCGCAGTTTGTCTTTTTTGACTTGGTAGAGACCTCTTATCTGCTTAACGATCAGCTCAACATCTCCCTTTGCGTGTAATAGTTTGATTCCCATTGTTCTTGCCTGCTCCATGCCTAACAACAGCGCTTCATACTCAGTTGTGTTGTTAGTATTTTCGAACATCAATTTGAAGGAGTGTGCATGCACCTTCCCTTCAGGAGAGATAAGAACAAGCCTGCGCTGATCCAAATGAACAAAGAATCGCCATCAAATTCCAAAGACCAAACCTTGTTGTCAAGTTGATGTGGCTCTTGAATCACAGGTTGAATTTCTTCTTTATCCATTTCTAGATAATAGACTCCGTGATCAGATTCTTGAAACAAGATCTGAGATCTAGGATCCTCAGACTTTGATACTGTGTACTTGGATTTCTTCTCAAGTTCTAGCTTCTGATTTACTCCTTTGATTGGTATGTGCACACAAGACCAATCCATCTTGACTTCTCCACCCAGCTCTTTGCAGAAATTTCTACTCAAAAGCATGCCATAAGAGACTGGGATGTCTGCTACAAGGATAGTCATTTTCAGCCTTTTATCTGGAAAGGAAGCAAGTACTGCCTGCGCATCTTTGATTTGCCCCACAAGAGGGACTTGCCTTTCCATTGAATAACATCTTCCGATGGTTTTTGTCAATGTGAGACCCAAGGCATCAACAACTTTGGCAGGCATGACATTATCAGAAGCTCCAGAGTCCAAAATGCAATTGCTTAGTTTGTATCCGTTGATAAGCAATGACACATAAAATGGCTCAATCCTTTCTGATGTAGCAGGAGAAGAGGTAGAAGGAGAAGAACTTGCAGCCACATTATTTGAAGGAGTATTCTTTGGATTTGACAAGATACCCCGTGAAGTATTATTTGTTGGGCTGGGACCATTACTTTGCACATATTTGACCAATCTATTCAGCTGATCAGGAAATGCCCTCAAATACTCAGCTTCTGACATTTGGACCTTGTTCCTCTTGATGTGATCAATTATGTCGAAAGCTTGACTTGCTTCAGCAGGATGTGCGTTGGCTCTTTGCTGCGAATTGAAAGAATTTGAATATTTATCCTTAGGCGCTAATGAAGAAGGAAGAGTAACATCCGGGCCAGGATCTTCTCTTTCTCTTCGGCCGCTTGTGGATGCTTCGGCATTTTGGCACGTCTGAGACCTTGTAAACACCGCAAAAGTGTGACCATCAGAATCTTCAAAAGATTCATAATAGCCATCGTCAGATTCGTAGTCCAGGTAACCAATATTGGAGTCGCCAGCGGGATCTATAAAGTCTTCATCATGGAATGATTCATCAATGCGGAGAGATCCTCTTCATTAGTTTCCAGGTTATTCCTTGGAGCAACTTCTATTGCCAACCGTTGTGGTGTAGCAACAAGTTTGTTTCGGTTTGATTTTGGTTTTGACCATTGAAGGTCCGGGTAGGAGCTAATCTTGAGGGGGTTGCATTCCCTGCTTGAGAGATCTGCGGCATGTCATTAGCTTTGTCCTGCAACAAAGGATCTAAAGTACTTGAAGAAGTGCCATCACCTTTGTGAGATGTTTGTCGAGTTTCCTAACCATGATCAAGTCATCCTCAACTTCCAGGGCGGCATTTTGTGCTTAAGCAGATTTAAAGGTCTTGCCCTTCTCAGTTGATATCCAACTTCGGGCAATAGAGCGTTTATAAAAAACGTCTTTTGATTTTCATCACTCAATGCGGCAGAAGTGGGGATTTTATATAAAATCCTCTGGAACCTTGCAATAAAGTCCCGCATGTTCTCGCTTGGTTCTTTTTTCAACTGCGTCAGTTGGGTGATCAACGTGCTAGCATCCTCTGCGGGCTTGAATCTTTTCAAAAATTGCTCACGCATAGTCGCCCAGTTGGTTATGGTGCCAGGAGCTAGCCGATAGAACCATTCTCCAGCCAAGTCGTGTAGAGTCTCAATGAAGAGCTCTGACTGAGACATCTTCATGCTCTACTGCAAGCACACCACAAGATATGAAGAAGGCCGCCAAATGATCATCCGGGTTTTACTTTCCATCTCCAAAGAATTTTGGAAAATTCTTTCTAGATCCCTTTGGCAGATCGTGCATAGGTGGAGTCAAGTTCAAAGGTCCAAAAGTTGCTCCCCATGGGACAGGTACTATCTGGTTCTAATTCTGATTCTGCATGATGAATGGGGCACATCTCCTCCTTGTGTAGACTTGATGGATAATTCCAGTTGTCGGATTATGCTAAAGACGATCCGGATCTGGATGGGTGTGCACTCTCCTTCCTGGTGAGAGACTAGATCTGCGGCTTCTAACTTGAGGAGGATGATTGAAATTGAATTGCTCCTGCAGTCGGAAGAAATGATCAATCCTTCCTTGCGCCTTCACAGATCGGGTGAATGGACGTTTAGCCAGGTTGAGATTTGTGTGGAAAACACTCCAATCTTCAATAGATAAGCTTTGATCTGCAAAGATAGTTGTTCCCTAACGGAGTCGCCAAAAACTGTTGGCTAGATTTTCTGCATAGCACAAAACCTAGGCAGTCATGAGATAAATCTCCCTCATTTAACCGGTGAGGCTCCGTGTCAAATTTGTCAATTTAAGTATGCTAATATCTAAATGGGGTTTTACTTTAACTACTCAGTTCATGAACCATAACTGAATAGTTCTGCAGCAAGTAAGCAGCTGTTTAAAGAAAGGAAAAGTTATAGAAGAAGGTAATTACATAAACACAGAAGAAATGGGGAAGATGTGCATCCCAATCAGTAGATGGCAGAGCTGATTGCATGCACATAGAAGAATCCAATAGATATAAACACAGAATTCTAAAACAAAGGCAGCTCTAGATCTAGATCTAAAATAACACAAAGTTTATTAAGAGATCTAAGATTAAAAGCAAGAAACACAGTACACCGTGACACAAAGTTCTCCAGAAACCTGCTCCTTTGTATTCCTTTGCTCCAAGTGGCTCTCAAGGGTTCAGCACAAAGTCTAGAACACAAGATTGCTACTTACAAATTTTGATCATTAACCCAGAGGTTCTTCTCCTACTTATAGAATGTAGGAGGGAAAGTACAAATGGAAAATCTAACTGAACTAAAACATAAACAAGTAAAGATGACATTTGGCAATCATCTTCCACTAACTTCTCCTTAAGTGACACATGTATCACTTAACTAATAGAATTGTTCCACATGACTTTAAGCAATGGTTTCAAAACCAATAACTTTAAAGTTTTACAATTTCATCCGGGAACATAGAAAATAGAAGAAGAAAGAATAGAAGAAGTCATGTCAGCTGTAACATTTATGTCTTCTTCTTGTTCTGATATCGGATATACTTGTCGAACATGTGATTCAAAGCATTTTTCCATCTGTTTTAAATGCTTGCTTCCTTCTCTATCCCGAACTACAGCAATCCTTCATTCAACACTTTGATGCACGCCTCCACATCTTCTCCTACTTATAGAATGTAGGAGGGAAAGTACAAATGGAAAATCTAACTGAACTAAAACATAAACAAGTAAAGATGACATTTGGCAATCATCTTCCACTAACTTCTCCTTAAGTGACACATGTATCACTTTAACTAATAGAATTGTTCCACATGACTTTAAGCAATGGTTTCAAAACCAATAACTTTAAAGTTTTACAATTTCATCCGGGAACATAGAAAATAGAAGAAGAAAGAATAGAAGAAGTCATGCCAGCTGTAATATTTATGTCTTCTTCTTGTTCTGATATCGGATATACTTGTCGAACATGTGATTCAGCATTTTTCCATCTGTTTTAGCCACTGCTTCCTTCCTCTCGTCCGAATCTGAGCGCATCAATCTTTCATTCAACACTTTGATGCACGCCTCCACATCTTCCAAGCTCGGCCCAAACCTCGCAATATCTATCTGCAGCACCACCAGTCTACTAATAGAATTCATCGTGAAAGGCTTAGTAGCTTTATCAATTCTTTTTGTACCATCAGAAGAGACCCTTCTAGGGAATTAGGCACCTTGCTAGGAATGATCCGCACGTATGAAGTAACACCTCCGACCACGTCCTCCTCAGTGAAAGAAATGATATTGTCTGGTAAGGATGATGTCCTACTCTCAAGTGTCTGCATCCTCTTCAGAAAAACTCTGCAGATCTCCAAACGGAAAGATACTGCAAACTTCACTGCTTCCCCTTCTCAACTGATCCATCCGGTACAATCTGCTCCGCAACCAATACATCTCCCGGCACTTGTTGATCTTGGCCAAAATACTCAGGTTACTCTCAGCAATTGTGTTCATGTCCACTATGTTTGTCACCAGTTGTTGCAGCTGATTTGCCGCATCATTCATAACCTTTAGGCGGGCTGGCACTTCTCCAAGTTGTACAGAAGCTTGACGAATAATCAAATCCTTCCATTCGTCAATAGTTTTTACTTGATTGCTTGCATCCTCCATTTCCTGCATAAGATGATCACTCACCTGCTCTGAAATGGGCTGAATGGAGGGTTTAACAACCTTGGCTATGATCTCACACAATTGAGATACTTGCTTCTGCAGCTCATCTTTCTCCGCCTTTTCTCTGTCAAGCCTAAGGAATAGAGCATCTATCAATGTCTGCGTATCCTGCTTCAATCCTTCAGTGGTGGCTTGACCGAGGGGTACTTTGGTTACTGTCACATCTTCTGTTGTGAGCTCATCCTCCTTTCCTTCTGCCGGAATTGACATCTCAGCAAACTTCTCTCCTGAATCCTCGATGATCAACCTTGAAGTTACCTTAGCAACTTTAGGCCTTCTGTCTCTTCCACCCAAATTCTGGAGTAGCTGCAAGTCGTGCTCCTCTAAGTTCATCTCCATTCTCGCTTCTGGAACCAACTGCGAAGCCAACCATTCCGAGAAGTTACTTCTCGGAGAATGAGAAGTCGTTGAGTGCACTACCATCTCCCACTCTGCCTCCTCCCCATCAGAAAGTGCCATAGTGTTATGGCTACCATCCTCTAAATCATCCAAGGACAAAGCTCTTTCGAACTCCGCCATCTGCAGCTTCAACATCTCCTCTAGAACAGGTGTTGAACGGAGTGGCTGAGGAGAGAAGATGAATGTCGCCGGATTCAGTAGAGGCATGGAAGTATCCTGTTGCGGTGCAATAGTTGGTGAAGTACTGGGTGTTAGAGAAGCCAGAGCTAAAGCCATGGTCGTAGAAGTGATCTTCTCCTTTGATTGAGATCTTCTGTGTACTTTCAACTTCTCGGACCTTCTGTTGCTTTCTCCTTCGTGCTTCCGCTTGAGGGAATCTCCTGCGCCGAAGTTGCTCGTGACTTGATTCATCAATGCTTCGTCAAGGCAATTCATCCACTCTTTACTTCACTTAAGCTTCACAGTGTGCTTTGACCATAACCACTGAAAATAGAATTTAATTTAATGATTTAATGCTTCAAAAATCATTAAATCTATCCTAAATGGGGCGCACTTTTTGACATGAAGGGGGCAACCTTTAAATAAATTAAATTTAATCCATTTAATTCTATTTCTTTTATTCCCTTTGGCTTTGTTGACTTTCTTCCATACTTGGGTGCCCTTTTTAGAAGAAAAATTAATTAATTTAATCCACTTTAAGGCTGCCATCTTCTCACCAAAGGGGGCACACTTTTTTGCATAATAGAATTCTATTTTTAAGAATTTTTCACAATGGGATTCTTTACCCTGCAAGGCAGCCCTGGAAATCCCATGATCCACTTAAGTGATTTGACTTTGACAATGGGATTATTTACCCTGCAAGGCAAGCAATAAAATCCCATGATTTCACTTAAGTCACTTTTCTTTTATTTCACCATGGGAATTTTTACCCTGCAAGGCAGGCAATAAATTCTCCTTGCCTCTGACCTCTAACTTTCCCACTGCAGCTTAAGTGAATTTTATATCACGGGAAAAAGTACCCTGCTAGGTAGGTACAAAATTCTCACCTTGCCTGTTGCTTCTATTTTTCCCATTGCAGCTTAAATCCTTTGTTTTCCAAAAATGCGCCCAACCCCGTAGGGGCTTTTCCGTGCATGACTTTGTTTTTCCCAGTGATCCAAACCTCCGATGGTGACTTCCTCCGGGCATAAGGCCAAGAATCGGGCTTACCCGGCAAAGGAATTGTTCTAGAGAAATTTCACAGAAAATGAAACAGGACAACACAAAAACACGAAAAATTGTCAAAAGTCACAAATAAAGCCCAGAACTTATTCTTTGTTAAAACCCTTCTAGTACATAGGAATAATGACATGTTTGATCATAACAGAGTTAAAACAGAGCACAAATAGCCTCAAACGGGGCTCAAAATAATTAAATACAAATTTCTGCAGACAAATCCCGACGACAGAATATAACAATTTTGGGCATCTGGGTATTTGGCGAAAAAGGCTAAAATGGCTCTTTAGGAATATCCTGACACAATACAAGAACTTTCAGGCAATAAAAACACAAAACGACCCATTATTTTAAAAGTACAAAAAATTTTTTCGGATAGGGTAGTCGCAGATTTCAGGATGAAATCTGGGTGACACCAAACTTCACATATTTATCCGACACACATCCAATCCCTCTAAACAATGAACTAGGGTGTGCACTTCACAAATGCACAGAAGTGTTGAAGGATGCCCTACAAATAAAAGCAGTTATAAGTTTAAACACGGGATAAGCTTGTTCTTAGAGGCGCAGATCTCCACTATGGAGGCGAAGATGATTAAGTTGAACGAAATATTAAATGAGGGAGAACACAGAAATGATTGCACAACAAAGAAAGCAAAGATAATGCATGCCAACGAAAAAAGCAGCAAATACCCTTTGTTGACAACGGCCAAACAAATAGGGATGGTGTGTTGGTGTAGCGTGTGCGACGCCACACATAACACAAGAAATTATCGAGTTGTTGGATAATGGTGTGAGACTATGGCACATGGGATGAGACAAGCCATGACTACGCCAAACCAAGAGAAGGGTTGAGAAGAGACAAAGCTTGTGGCTATAGAAAACCTACAAGGAATAGTGGTCGTGCATGAGGAAGTTGTTTTAGATGTGGCTCCATGGACCACTATCAAAGACAATGCTTGAAGTTTGCGACTTGTGCAAAGTGTGGAGGTGAGCCCAAGACAAAAGAGTGTGTGGATTTGTGGATGAAGATCCTCAAGTTGGGAAAGGCATAGAAAGGAGTTGGGATGGTGATAGTAAATTGGGTCCAACATAAACAACCACATAAGAATGGGAAGAACAACGAAGTTGAACGGACATCAATATTGCTATAAGAGGAGTATATCGAAACCAGGAAGCATGTATTATGTAGGGAGGGTAAGGCAAAGATAGTCTATAATCCACGGAGAAGGCAAGTGTGCATCCGGATGCACCTATGAAGGTTGTTATTGTTGAGGCAAGAGAGGTAATTCAAAACCTCCAAGGTGAATTAAAATTGTGCGAGAGCTCAAGGAGCTCAAGAACACAAGGCACATAGGGCAACCAAAGTAAAGGGAAGTGGAGGAGTTGGTTGAAGTTCTCTCTTTGTTATAACAAAAGGGGTGGTGAATTTGTTGAAGACCTAGCTTCAGGAAAATATGGGGAAATCAAAAAACAACAAAAATAGAGCCACAAAATTCAAGAGGGACATACACCATGCATAATACTATGTAAGACCAAGAATTGCAAATCAACATAAAGATTAATAACTCGAGATGGAGGATATTTGTTAGGGTAAACTTAGTTTACTTTAGTAATCATGCACTATAGTTACTATGGTAATTAGTTTGTTACTTAGGTAACTACGTAGTTTATTTGATTGTTATATGGTTTTAAAACCATATTTGTCTTGTTATATTCATAAGTTTAATTGTTACGTAGTTGTAACAATTATATTTGTTTGTATTTAATATTGTTATGCTTCCTGGATGTACTTTTGGAAGCTATTGTAATCAGGTTTATTATTGCACATGTGCAACTTATTCTTTGTTTGTATCCGGCTGTCCAATATCTATAAATATTGCAAGCCCTCACTATTGTATCTGGTTTTTATTGCATATCAATAAACATATGAGGCTTCCGTCCCTCTTCTACATTTGGTACCAGAGTAGGTTGGAGCCCCTGTGAGCAGAGAAGGTGTGCAGAGAGAATGCAAAAGAGATAGAGGAGCTTGGAGAAGAATTTGCAGCATTTGGAGAGCCGTGTAGCCTCCCGCATCTTCCCAAAGCACCATCGCTGCATCCCCACAACCTCCTATTCATTCTCCATGTGTTTGGAAAGCAAAAAAAAAAATTGCCTTTGGTGCCCACTACACCAGGCAAAATTTGCTTCCTAGAGCCAATTCAGATTTTTTTTTAAATAACTTTTTCCCTCATTTGGGGTTTTCCCTCTACATTTAGAGATATATTTGGTTACCGCTAATACTAGCGATCATTGTCAAGGCCGATCCCACACAATTTCGCACACCGAGTTCGTTGAAGACCGAGCTATATCGAGTTGGGCTACCTCTCTCTCTGGCCGAGTTGAACATCTAAACAGAACCATCTCCATCGAGTTGGTTGAAACAAGCCCCTCCTACACTTTGGTGAGTTACATTAGTAAGCCATGCATTGGTGCGGTGAATTACTCGCATATACCCACAGAGCTATTGATCGGGCGAGGTGATCCGAACAAAACCCGAACAAGCACAGAGGTTAATATATTGACCATGTATGCATGGACCAATATGGGAAGGGTTATACTAAAATATTCAAAGAATGTGTTATACATCATGAATAAGACAAAGGTGAAGCCCATAAGCACATTAAAGAGTTCCGAGCTGAAAATTCAACGAGTATTATTCAAAGCTAACTTTGAGGTCATTAATATCGCCGAGGACAGTTTTTGGCATTGTTAAGAATAACTTGGGGCTATGTCAACAAAGGGAATACGAGGTTAAATAGAAGTTGGTGATATTTTGAAAGCAAAAACTTGTTATTTGGGGCAAGCCGATCTATTCCATCTATCCTAACCCCATATAGAGAAGAAAGGGATGGGGGTCTTGGAGCCCTCTAAATAAATGGTTGTGCTTGTTGGATCTCTTATTCAAACCTAGTCATGTGCCTTAAAATTTAGCCAAAGGTATGGGAGTTCAAAGCCTTGGAGGAGAAGTTTAATTGTCCATACGTAGAGAGTGTAGACAAACGAGAAGAAGATACAATTCTCTATGAATTATTCACGCAAGAGTGTTATGATATCATAGGATATAAAATTGAGCAGAAGTAAGAGGGGAAATGAATGCAAAGGCTCAATGAGGATCGAAATGGTAGAGTATAATGTTGTGCAGGTGAAGATGTAAAGATGGATCCCATGCATTGAAAAGTATAAGAGTCCCAAGAGAGTGAGTATGGTAATGTGATGGGAAAAGAAGGAAGAAATAAGTACAGCCACACATGAAGCAGGCCACATGGTGTAAATTGTTTTGCATGTGGTCACGAGCTAAGCCCAATCACCTCTAGTAAACAGGAAACACTAGTATAGGGCGGTCCCAACACGATATCTATCGTGTATCGGTACAAGGTTGGTCTTATTGAATATAATGAATATATTTATAGGCACACATGTTAGTTGGTAGTTTTCAGTTATGAACTGTCACATAACTGTTCCAACTACATTGTAACTACTCCCAATCATAATAAAATGAAGGACACATTCATTTGATGTGCAGTCCATTTCCTCTTCATTCTATCTTTGTCTACATTTGCTAGCATTGGTATCGAGCCTTCTCGAAAACATTCAAAATCTAAGGAAACATGCAAAGAAGTACAAATTTCAAAAAGAACAATTCAAAGAAGTCCTGCGTTAGGGCACGAACTGAAAAACATCAATCTGCTAGGGCACAGAGTGAAGGAAACACACGTTTTGAGATTCCACTAGGATACTAAATGTTTTAACAACATGTTTTTGAGGAAAACAATATTCTGGTTACGTTTTGTGTTTACGCAAAGTTCTGCTCACAATTTCTAAGAAATAAACAAAATTTTGGTCGCTTTCAAAAGGTGGTTGCAATTTGCATGAAAATCTCATCGTAATTACGGGAAAAGGAAGTATCTAGGGCACGGGAGTTCAGATTTTGCACACAGCAGAAATTATCTGCTCAAAAGCGAAGTATTGACAGTTCTCGATAACCAGACTTGGAGATAAATCAGAATTCCATGAAATTGTATTCAATTGCAGACCAATACAAAACCATCCAGGTCAACGCATAGACAAATTCTGATTTTTTAAAGGTCTTTTTCCAGATTAGACAGTCATATTGTTGCTGTTATATTTATTTTTGCTTCATTTTTATCTTGCATTAATTTGTGGGTCAGAAATTCAAATTGGTGTGAATGGCGAATATACAAAACCTTGTTTTGTCGGAGGCGCAGAAGTTAATTGGACAAAATTATAATATTTGGAGCCATAAAATCTTGACCATCACGGAATTTCGTGATTGTGATAAAATAATGTGGCAAAGAAAGTAGGCCCGCTACTAATTTTGCGGATTATGACAAACGTCATAAGGAAGCCCTATTACTGCTGAAGTTGTCGGTATCTAATGAATTGATACCAGAAGTCCGCAATGCCACTTTGGCGGGTGATCTATGGATCAATCTGAAGGACAAATATATGACTTCAAAGAAGAGTCGGGTGTTATACCTAAAGAATTTGTTGTTTTCAGCAAGGTTGCAAGAGGGTGGGTCGTTATCGAACACCTACTTCAGATGAAAGACCTCCAAGATCAAAGCTTGCCTCCATTAACAAAACAGTAGATGACAATGATATGGTGGCATTGGTGTTGAATAGTTTGCCATCATCATTTGAGTCATTTGTTGAAGCCCTCCATTTGATGGCTGAAAGTCAGACTTTGACTTTTGATAAAGTCAATTCCTATTTATTACAAAAGGAACGGAGACAAATTCAAACACTTGAGTCTGTTTTGGACAAATCAAGAGTGCTTTTGTTGTTCAATCCAAAGAGAAATGGAAACGATAACCCAAAAAATCATCTCCTAAATATCAAGTCAAGCGTTACTACAAGCCCAAAATATCAGACTTTGACTTTTGATAAAGTCAATTCCTATTTATTACAAAAGGAATGGAGACAAATTCAAACACTTGAGTCCAGTTCTGGACAAACCGAGAGTGCTTTTGTTGTTCAATCCAAAGGGAAATGGAAACGACAACCTAAAAAATCATCTCCTAAATATCAAGTCAAGTGTTACTACTATCATAAACTTGGTCATGTGAAGGATTGTCAAAAAGGCAATATGATCTTGCCAACAAAAAGCAAAAGGGACAAGCAAATGTGGTAGAATTGAACAAGAACCTAAAGAAGAGTATGCCCTCATGGCATCATGCTCAGATGACAGCCCTACAAGGTGTTGGTTCTTTGATTCTGGAGCATCAAGACACTTCACGTGTCAAAAAGATTGGTATGTAAATTTTCACACAAATTTCAGTTCTGATTCAGTTTCATTAGGGGATGGAAGATCTCATGCAGTAGAAGGGATAGGGAATATCTAAATCATATTGAATGATAATGTCAAATTAAATGTTAGATGTGTAACTTGCTATGAATAAGAATCTTTTATCTATAAGTCAATTGTGGAAAACCCCAATATTTCTATAAACTTCTTTAGCAAGAAATGCATTGTGTCTAATGTAAAACTAAACAAAGTTGTTGCCTTAGGCATTGGGCAAGGAGGCTTGTATAGGTTGGTTGATCCTACCACACAACTTACATGCCTTAGTTGTGGAGGGTAATACCAACATTTTGTGGCATGAGAGATATGGACATCTCAACCTTCAGTATCTCACCAAACTCAATAGAGCCAACATGGTTCTTGGTTTGCCTACTATTCAAGAGAAACATGATATGTGTGTAGGGTGTTTGGCTGGAAAACAAAAAAGGAAGCCATTTCCAACTAAAGGTGTTTGGCATGCCAAGGGGCTTCTAGATCTTGTTCATGCAAATCTTTGTGAGCCATCATGGAAGTCTCCCACTGTTCTTGGTGCAAGGTACTTTCTTTTGTTAGTGGATGATTATTCGAGAAAGATGTGGGTCTACTTCTTGAAAAAGAAGTCTGATTGTTTTGCTTCTTTTGAGAAATTCAAGGCATTGGTGGAAAATCAAGCCAATCGGTTGAGACATTGAGATTCAATAATGGGGAATTTATTTCTAAGCAATTCAAGGATTATTTGAGTAAAAAAGAAATTCATCATCAGTTAAAGAACCCCATATACCCCACATATAATGTCCCCTTTTTCAAATTAATTCATTTGTAGACTTCCTGCCCATTCCACTTCCCATGGGCAAGATGTAGGTGAACAAGGGAAGTCTTTAATTGATGTTTTTAGTCTTTATTAACATTTTTCTTAAGTGTTTTTCCCTTATGAAGCAGGCCGGTTGGGTTGGAGGACTTAAAAGGCAAATTAAAAGATAAATAAAACTTCTTTATGAGGTCGGTCATGGGAAATTCCCTCGGTGGGATTTTGGCGCCACCTTATGGATATAAAAGGGGTCACTTAGACTCATTTTGGGCATGCTTCCCTATTATAATTTATTCTACTTGGTTTTCAAGTTGATTGCTCTATTCCATTCCACTATAGGGTGAAAATCCTTTGGTGTGGTAAGCAAGGAAGACAAAACCCTTTCTTGTTCAAGGTTGGAGAACGAAAACTCTCTAATTGGTGGTTCCAAAGGCTTCAAAAAGGTTATCTTGTTGGTTGGCAGTGTAGGACTTGAAGAAGAAAGAGATATCAAGGTCTTCTATATCAAGGTGGTGACTTGGGTGGAGAAGGGTTTGAGTGCCTTCTAGAGCACCGATTGACATTTGTTGAAATTCAAATTCCTCCTAAATTTCATTTTTATCAATGTTTTAAAAATTGGAACCGGACTTGAGGCTGGTCGAGGTGGACCGGACTAGAACCAAAACCAACCGGTCGGTTCAAACTTTATGAACCGGTTTACTAAAAAACACATAAAAATTACATTTTTAATAAAAACAATATATTTGAAAGATTAGAAACCATGATTTCAACAATTACACACAAAATATGCAAAGTTTGCTCATGTATATACTATATAACATGTAAGAAAGGTGTTTATAGCAAACTTTCTATTGACATCGATTTAAAGTTACTATATATACTATTGACATCAAAATTTTCAGCAAAACCATAGGAACAGAAATGACAGATCAATAAACCAGTGTTGTGAAAAGACAAACAAAACCAACAATGGCACCAAAATAACAAAGATATAAAAATACATGAATAGGAAGAACAAGCAACTCAACACCAATCAAGGTCAATTATGAAGGGATGAATGCTCAAGCATGGGAACATGTGGATGCGAATTCAAGACAAATTACTTAATTGGGTTCATCAAAGCCAATGTTGTGAAAAGACAAACAAAAACTAACAATGGCACCAAAATAGCAAAGATATAAAAATACATGAATAGGAAGAATACGCAACTCAACACCAATCAAGGTCAATTATGAAGGGATGAATGCTCAAGCATGGGAACATGTGGATGCGAATTCAAGACAAATTACTGAATTGGGTTCATCAAATGCTTCCAGTTGAAGCATTTTAAAATGTATAAGTAATCCAATGTACCACTGCAAAATATAATCCATGCATATGCATCGTATTATAGGACTTTAGAAAGGAGCCTCTAGCATAAGTCTTGTTTAGTGTCGTATTATAGCGCTTTTTCCGGCTTGGTTGATTCAGAGTAGAACCAGACCAGTTGGACCAGTTTGGTATCAAACCAGTCCACCAGTTCGGTTTTATTACCGGTTTGCCCCCAAAAACCGTTGAACGGATTGAACCGGCCGGTTCCGGTTCCAGTTCAACCAGTTTTGAAAACATTGATTGATATTTCTTAGTGTTAGGAAACATCATTTTCAGCCCTTATTGTGAGTTGTAAATTTGTTGGTTATTTAATTAATTTCAGTTCTGGTTTATCACGTGTTTCTCCTTTATTTATGAGTATATTGGCTGAAATAATATCTTCACGATTGGTTAAAATAGTTATAATCATTCTTAGTCATTTCAGCTTGCTTGTTGCAAGAGAATTGTTGCCCTTAAGCGTTGTTACAATTCGCTGCCCTAGAGGGTTTATTTACTAATTTTCAGCTGGTTTTTGATGGCCTAAGGATGGGATTTCAGTTCTCTGCTAGGGTTTGATGATTGTTGTTCCAAAAATATGATTTCTTGCATTTGGGTTTGAGGCCAAACCCTCATTTTCAGATTCAGCCCTAGAAAGGGACATTATAGTGGTATCAGAGCTTCAGTCTTCTCAGCCTGAGGGTTTTTCATGCAAGAGGGTGATAAAGAATACATTTGTTATCAAAGGAGAGAGAAGAAGAAATCAAACCAGCCGAGTTGAAGAGGTTAGCATGGCCCACCAAGATGCACAGGAAGCCAAAATTGACAAGCTCATTGAAGGGCAAGTGAGATTGGTGGCAGACACCATGGACTTGTTGGCACTAACCCTACAAATATTTCATGAACCAAGGGTTCATAATGGTGAGGGTAGCTCATCCGAGCTAATACTTCACGGCAACCCCAAGGATCAACTCATGGATCAACCACTAGGCCTACTTTCCTTCCAAGGGAAGAAACCATTCCGGAGGTGGGAACAAGGAATTCAGTTGGGAAAAGTATTGCGGCAAGCTATGAAGAATATATGGCCCTTCAAGAGAGATCCAGGAAGCTATTTCACTTGCTGAATTCATTGGTGTGAGCAAAGGAAGGTCAAGGCCAAAGCCTAGACCAAATGCGCCACAAAAGGATGTTCAAAGTACCTTGGGTAAGATGTCATTCTCTACATTTGATGGTTCCAATAAGGGGACAGCCAGGCATGGATTCAAAAGTTAGACACACATATATCACTAAGGCCTATGACAGAGGATGATGCAATTAAATTTGCAACCCTTCATCTAGAGGGGATTGCACATGAGTGGTGGTTTCATGGATTAGTTACACAAGGGCACAATCTTATCCACTCATATGATGAGTTTTGTAGAAGACTCATTGGGAGATTTGATAATGTAGACCCAAAAGTTCACTTTCGGATATTGGCACAATTGAAACAACAAGGCAAGGTAGAAGACTATGTGGCTAAGTTTCCCAAATGATTAGGGATGTGATGGAAAGGAGGCTCGTTGTTCTATTTATTGAGGGTTTGACTGAACCACTCAAGGGTTTGGTAAGATCCTTTGACCCATTGTCTCTCCAAGAGGCAATTAAGAAATCATTGGATCTTGAAGGTGTTGCTCCTAAAACAGCAGCAATCAGCGGGCAGCCAAGGGTATTTTCAAGTGGAGGACAGCCAAAAGGACTCTTGGGACAACCTAGAACCCCATCTTTGGACCAGCCAAAGAAGCCCTTTCAACGAGCACCAATTGTTCACAAGGAGCTGTCCAAAACCAACAAAGAAGGAGAGACAAGGAACGAGCTAAGGAGGAAGAATTTGTGCTTCTCTTGCAAGGATCCATGGTCTCTTGGTCATCGTTGCCAAAGGGTAATGTGCATTCTATTGATTATTTTTAGATTGTGAAGAAGTTTGTGTTGATGAGGAAAAGCAAACTCATGAATGATCCAGAAAGTTTGGACAGCACTCTTGCCACCTTGTTCGGTGCCCCTAGATATCATCCATTCCGGGTGAAAGGTAACCTACAAGGGCAAGGAATCATGGTTTTGATCAATGGTGGAGCTACCCACAATTTCATTAATGAGAGCTTGCTTGCAAGGATGTATTTGAAGAAGGAAGATTTTGTAGGCTTCAAGGTCATGTCATGCACAAGGAGGTGTCCCCAACTCCTTTTCACATTGGGAGAGCATGAGGTATGTGATGATTTTTATATAATTGGTATAGCTGATACAAATCTTGTGCTTGGAGTCCAATGGTTACATTCATTAGGAGAGCTCACTCTCAACTACCAAAGTATGGAGTTAAGCTTCATGGATAAAGGCAAGAAGGTGATACTTCAAGGTATGATTCCAAAACCATTCAAATCAAGTATGTGGTAGAAGATGTCTTGTCAAGAGAATCATATCTTTGCTCTTTATCTAAGATAGCAGCAGATTGGAAGTCTTTAATTACAGCTGAGTATGCAAAGAATAAGTTTGCTAATGATGTTTTTGAAGGAGAAATTGTGGATGAAAGGTATAAGATAATGGATGGGCTCATTCTTTATAAGAATCGGGTCTATTTGGTTCCCCATTGGCTGGTCATCCGGCTATTTCAAAACATACAAATAGGTTAGAGAAAGGTTCTTTTGGAAAGGTCTTAAAGAGGAGGTACTCCAATACATCCGGGAATGCTTGGTTTGCCAACAAAACAAGGCGAAACATGAATTTTCAACTCGGTTGTTACAACCACTTCCTATTCCCACTCAAAAATGGAAAGTATTTCCATGGACTTCATCACAAGGCTGCCCATGGTTCAAGGTAAGAATTGTTTGTATGTTGTGGTTGATAGACTCACAAAATATGCTCATTTTTATCCACTTCCAGCCAAGTATAATGCACCTATAGTGGCTGATATATTTTTAAGGTGTTTAGACTTCATGGGCTGCCAAGGAATATCATAAGTGATAGGGACAACAGATTTATGAGCATGTTTTGGCAAGAACTTTTCCGTTTAACAGGTACCGAGCTCACTCCTAGCACTAGCTATCACCCCCAAACTGATGGGCAAACAGAAATAGTGAACAAATGGGTAGAGGGCTACTTATGAAATTATATTGATGGGAAGCAATCAGCTTGGGTAAAATGGTTATACATGGCTGAATTTTGTTATAACACTACATTCCAAATGTCCATTGGTATGTCACCTTTCAAAGCTTTGTATGGTTATGATGCTCACTCCTTTGTTGATTTAGTTATGACTGATAGTAGGGTGCCAGGGGCCAAAGATTTGGTGCAACAAAGTCATGACATCTTGAAAGAGCTCAAAGAAAACCTCCAACATGCCCAAAATCAACAGAAGTATGCAGATCAGCATCGGATGGAAAGGACATTTGAGGTAGGTGACATGGTATTTTTGAGGTTGCAGCCCTATAGGCAATCCTCCCTCAAACAAAGTGGTGCGGAAAAGCTAAAACCACGATTCTATGGACCCTACAAAGTGAAGGGAAGAGTTGGAGAGGTTGCATATGAGCTTGAGCTACCGGAGCATAGTAGGATACATAATGTTTTTCATGTTTCATGCCTCAAGAAGGCACTAGGACAGCACATTACTCCTCTTGAGCTGCCACCATTGGATGAGGAGGGTAAATTGATTCTAATTCCGGAAGCTATAGTGGATGTCCGTGAAAGGAAGCTAAGGAACCGGAGCATCAAGGAATATTTAGTTGAGGATGCCACATGGGAAGGTGCGTGAAAGCAAATTTGGTAAAGGAGGAATGTAAAGCCCCATTTTCGAATTAATTCATTTGAAGACTTCTTGCCCATTCCACTTCCCGTGGGCAAGAAGTAGGTGAACAAGGGAAGTCTTTGATTGATGTTTTTAGTCTTTATTTACATTTTCTTTAGTGTTTTCCCTTATGAAGCAAGTCGGCTGGGTTGGAGAACTTAAAAGGCAAATTAAAAGATAAAGCAAGCTTCTTTATGAGGTTGGTCATGGGGAATTCCCTCCATGGGGTTTTGGTGCCACCTTATGGATATAAAAGGGGTCACTTAGGCTCATTTTGGGCATGCTTCCTTATTATAATTTTATTCTACTTGGTTTTGGGGCTGATTGCTCTATTCCATTCCACTAGAGGGCGAAAATCCTTTGGTGTGGCAAGCAAGGAAGACAAAACCCTTCCTTGTTCAAGGTTGGAGAACGAAAAACTCTCCAATTGGTGGTTCCAAGGGCTTCAAAGAAGGTTATCTTGTTGGTTGGCAACTAGGGCTTGAAGAAGAAAGAGATATCAAGGTCTTCTACATCAATTTGGCACCCTCTCCTAGGGTGGCAACTTGGGTGGAGAAGGGTTTGAGTGCCTTCTAGGGCACCAATTGACATTTTGTGTTGATATTCAAATTCCTCCTAATTTATAAGGCTGATTTCTCACTTCATTGGTATTTGCTAGGATTTGGAAACATATTTTTCAGCCATTATTATGAGTTCTACTTTTGTTGGTTATAAAATTTATTCCAGTGTGGTTTATCACTTGTTTCTCCTTTATTTATGAAGTATATTGGCTAGAATAATATCTTCATGATTGGTTAAAATATTTGGAATCATTCTTTGTCATTTCAACTTCTTGTTGCATGAGAATTGTTGCCCTTAAGTGTTGTTACAGTTCGCTGCCCTAGAGGGTTTATTTACTAATTTCCAGCTGGTTTTTATGCCCTAAGGGTGTGATTTCAGTTCACTGCTAGGGTTTGATGACTGTTGTTCCAAAAATCTGATTTCTTGCATTTGGGTTTGAGGCCAAACCCTTATTTTCAGATTCAGCCCTAGAAAGGGACATTACACTACAACAATATGGGGTGGTTGAGAGATGAAATAGAACTATCATGGAGATGGCTCGGTGCATGATGCATAGTAGAGGTGTACCATTCAAATATTGGGGAGAAAGCTTGACGCGTAGCAAGCAGTATATATTCTCAATCAAAGCCATTCTGAAAGTTGTACAGGACATCACATCTGAAGAAGCTTGGTCCAAAACCAAACCTAAGGTATCAACTTTTCATATTTTTGGTTCAATTGCATATACTTTGGTTCCTGATAAAAAGAGGAGTAAGACTCTAAAACTACAAGATATTTCTTTGTTGGTTATAGTGATCAGTGTAAGGCTTATAGGCTGATTGATATTTCCACTAACAAAGTAATTGTTAGTCATGATGTTGATGTGAAAGAAACAGAGTCATTCTTTGCATGTGATCAACAAACAGTTGGTTGTAATCAACAAGCAGTTGGGTGTGATCAACAAGCCACATCTGAAAATATTGTGATTCCTTTACCCAATGAAAAGTCAACTACATATAATTTGGTTCGATAAAAAGGAGTAAGTTAGACTCTAAAACTACAAGATATTTCTTTGTTGGTTATAGTGATCAATCTAAAGCTTATAGGCTGATTGATATTTCCACTAACAAAGTAATTGTTAGTCGTGATGTTGATGTGAAAGAAACAGAGTCATTCTTTGCATGTGATCAACAAACAGTTGGTCTGTAATCAACAAGCAGTTGGGTATGATCAACAAGCCACATCTGAAAATATTGTGATTCCTTTACCCAATGAAAAGTCAAAATTCTACTTTATCTCATACTCCTCCATTTGGTAGAGCCTAAGCGGAAGAGGTGAACTTGAATTGGTTCCTCATTCGATAAAGCCTTGTCGGAATAGATTTCTTAATCCAACAAAGGCCTAAGTGGTTTTACTCCACTTTGCAAGATGTGCGGGAGGATGAAATGCCTCAATTGGATGAAGCAAATTGTTGATTTAGAGCATGTTCATTTTGCTCTTTCTTTTAATCTTCACAAAATTGTTGAGCCACAAAGATACTTTGAAGCAAAAGGCATACCTGAATGGGAAACTGCCATGCAAACAAAGTATGATGCCTTGATGAAGAATAATACTTGGACATTGGTGGAGTTGCCTCTAGGGAAACAACCCATTGGCTACAAATGGGTATACAAAGTCAAGTGCAAAGCTGATGGTACTTTGGATAAGTACAAAGCATGTCTTGTTGCGAAAGGCTTCTCACAACAGGAGGGAATAGATTATGAGGAGACCATCTTCAGCCTTATGCTCGGACATATCATCAAGTGCAAAGAATATGTTCCTCACAACATCATTCTTGTTGAGTTTGGGGCTCGCCCTTTTCAATTGGAGACCATCTTCAGCCTTGTGTTGTTGTTGCACCGTATCCAAGGGTTTTTTGGTTCTTCTATTGACAGGGACAGGTACATTTATCTTGCCTACTACTCCTCTGAAGCTATTGCATCCTCAGATCACAGTGGTCGATCTCCTTTGCTGGTATGCCTGTGTTTCACACCTTTTTGAGTCCATTGGCATCCAGATGGACCGTCTCCCACCCTTTAACTATTCTCTGGATGCCCCTACCCATCTCCTACCGAACCAACAGGACCTTCATAGAATAATCAGAGATGATATCTACAGACAATTCATTCAGCACACCTGGACCAACCCCCAAGGGGATTGTGTCCAAAGATGTCATTCTATGCGGCACACTTTCTTGAGATCCGTGATGAGGCCATTATCAGACCCATGTACATTTCCCGACACTGGTCATTTTAGAGTGGGTTCACATCAACTTCGTGTGGAGACTGATCATCACTTAGACCGCTCGGAGCGGAATTGCCTAATTTGCTCTCTCCGGAGGTCAAATCGAAGAGCACCTCATTTTCCGGTGTCCTATTACTATGAAATTCGTGGGAGATTCCATTGACTGTTCCACGAGCTTCCTTCCTTCACAACTTTCTTCAAATATTATGATTAGAGATGTCTTGTTCTCTACCTTCAGCTTTGGGACAAGCTCCTCCACCCTCCTCCTAAACGGATGAATACTAGACTGATCACTTCTTTCTTCCCAATACTCTCCCGATGAGGGGTAATGGGCGACACTTGGACACGATTCTGGACCCTCAGTTCAGATCTATCAAATCTGGGACTCCATTTCTTCCACTAGATCCACTAGGCTTATAGAGGCACCCTACGGTCTCGATTCATCGGTTATCGACGCATTATGAGTCACTTCCATCCGGCCTTGAGTGCTAGGTGATGTTGTTGGGGGGGTTGCTCCTTCTTCTACTCCCCCACACCTTCATCCTATTCCTCTTCTTTTCTGGTCTCTCGGCCTTTGTTGCTTCCTTCTCTTCTTCTTCTCTCTTTGTATCTCGGGCGACCCGTTTGGGTCCTCTTGCTGGGTTTGTTTGCTTTGTATCCTGCAGTCCCATTGACCTACTTTTGTGGTCATGCGTTGGACATTAATATTATTATCTTATCTTATCTTATCTCCTACTGCAAAGATGGTCACTTTTCAGTTGCTTCTTTCAATTATCACTCAATTTGGATGGAAAGTTTTTTTCAGATGGATGTAAAAAGTGCCTTCCTAAATGGAGATTTGGCGGAGGAAGTCTATATGGTGCAACCTGAAGGGTTTCAAGCATGTGGTCATGAACATTTGGTGTGCAGGCTAATTAAGTCCTTGTACGGGCTTAAGCAAGCTCCTCGAGCCTGGTATATTAAAATAGATCAACACCTACAAGATTTTGGATTCAGAAGAAGTCTTTCTAATCGAATCTTTATGTCAAAAGTGATGGTGATGACATTGTGATACTTATTGTTTATGTTGATGATCTTGCCATCACGAGTAGTGGGGCCACTACTATTCAACAAGTAAAATCAGATTTATGTGTTGCTTTTGACATGACTGATTTAGGCCTCCTACACTATTGCCTAGGTGTAGAATTTTGGCAACATGATCATTTGATTTTCATAGCTCAAGTCAAGTATGCTACAAATTTGTTGCAAAAGTTTAGGATGTCTAATTGTAATCCTTCTTCTACACCTATGGAGGTTGGGCTGAAGTTATCAACTCATGATGATTCACCACCGGTAAATGAATCACTCTATAGACAGTTGGTGGGCAGCCTAATATATCTTACATCCACTCAGCCAAACATATGTTTTGTTGTTAGCTATCTTTCTCAAAAAAACTAAACCAAAACTCACACACTGGGGAGTAGCAAAACGAGTTCTTCGATATGTCAAAGGTACTCTTGACTTTGGCATTCTCTATCACAGAGTCACAGATTTCAAACTCTTTGGCTATACAAACTCTAATTGGGGAGGTTTAGTGGATACCCAGAGATCTACCACTAGATACATCTTCTCTTTTGGTTCAGGAGTTGTTTCATGGCAGAGTAAGCTTCAACCCATTGTGGCTATCTCTTCCACTGAAGCAGAATACAAGGCAGCTGTCAGTGCCAGTTGTGAAGTAGTATGTGATGTAGGAGCATCACCTTATAATGCTTCTTAGAGTTGAAATTTCATTTTGAGCATGATTGGGGGTCAAAATAGGTTAGTTGATGTGACTAGAGGTCATTGGAGGTCTTCAAAATTTAAATTTGAGCCTATATGGGTTTTCCTACTAAACTCAATTTGAATTTCTTAATAAGGTATTTTCACTTTTTTGCCCAATTTTTGGCTTGTTGGTGTCAAGGTGGTATTTAGGGTGAGTGGAGAGTGCATGTTTAAGGTGTAAAGACCTTCTTGAGGGTCCAAATCTATTGATCTAGGCGTTTTGTTATGAAAATCTATTTGTAAGCCCTTGTTTGGCTTGTTGGTGTCAAGGTGGTATTTAGGGTGAGTGGAGAGTGCATGTTTAAGGTGTAAGACCTTCTTGAGGGTCCAAATCTATTGATCTAGGCGTTTTGTTATGAAAATCTATTTGTAAGCCCTTGACTCAAGTGTGTAACTTGAGTTATGGTCTTGTAGGGTCTAGAAGAGTCGATAGCTAATTGGAATAGTTATGTATGACGGCATGATTCAAATGGAGAGAGGTGGATGATGACAAGAGAGATGTCCTAAGTCCGAGGAGATGCAAAGAGATGTTCACAAAGAAATAAAGGTTTGATAGGACTGTAACAGGGTGTTAGCCTTCATTAATAAAAGTAAAGACAATTTTGGCACAAGAATGTTATTATTTGAGCATTTAAGAGTATGAAAGCCATGTAAACAAGATGAATTCATGTATTTAGACTCTCATTTCGTGGATGAAAGGAAGGAATGAAGCAAACTCTACAAACTATAATTATGTAAGGTGTTTATTTGAACCCTTCCTGGATATAAAAGTTCATTTTTATGATTTTAATATATTTTCAAGGCTAGATATTTTCCTGTAGATGAAGCATGCTAGCACAAAGAAATAAAGGTCTGACAGGACTGTAACAGGGGTGTTAGCCTTCATTAATAAAAGTAAAGACAATTTTAGCACAAGAATGTTATTATTTGAGCATTTAAGAGCATGAAAGCCATGTAAACAAGATGATTTCATGTATTTAGACTCTCATTTCGTGGATGAAAGCAAGGAATGAAGCAAACTCTACAAACTATAATTATGTAAGGTGTTTATTTGAACCCTTCCTGGATATAAAAGTTCATTTTTATGATTTTAATATATTTTCAAGACTAGATATTTTCCTGTAGATGAAGCATGCTAGCACAGTCCTCCATGCAAAATTTTGGAGCTTGAAACCTTGTTAAGCATTCAAAAAATGCATTTTTAATCCCTAGGACTTATCAAAACTCTAGCTAGGGTTTAGGCGACATTCCTTGCTTGAAGGGCTTAGAGGTTGAGTTAGAGGTTAAAACTTGCAAGCCACCATCCTAGATATGCCTTATCACAAATTATGAAGGTTTTAATGCATAACATGCCCACTGTTGCCTAGAAATCATGACAGTTTTATTTCTTGGTTTGACTATCCTATAGGAGACCTAGTTGAAAGATTCAAATTAGCGATAGAGAGGTTTAAACTTGGAGTTTGGTGATGAAACTTTATTAGAAACTAAAAGGGCATAAAGGGTGTCCGAAAAGCTCATTGGTTTAGTTTGAATCCCTATAATTCAAAAATTATTCTTGGAAAACCCTTGTGATAGGGCAATTCTTCAAGGAGAATTGGTGGTATGAGAATAGGAATTTGAGTTCTAAATTTTTGCATGAAGTTGAAGAGACCAAAAGGGTATTCAAATGTGGTTTTACTTTGCCTTGGGTCATGGTGGTTTCTTCCCAACTATAAGCTTTGGTTGGTTATAGAGTTAAGAAGAAAACAGGGCAGTCTATAGGGAGTTTGATGAAAGATTAAGATCTCCATTGTTTCCAATCACTTTCAATGTTGATATTGCATGGACAGGTGAACAAGGTGTGAAAGTAAATCCCAGTCAAGACTCCAAAGAGCTAAATCTTCATGTTTTAGAGACCCTTCAAGCTTGAGAATGCTAGTCCTCTTGCAAGATGAAAGGACAGTTTGAGTGATTTTCTTTCACTAACTTGATGTTCTTGATACACCTTACATCAGCTTGGCTTCACCTTCGCCAGATTCTCCTTGATCTTCAGCTTCCTCAGACTACACCTACTCCACTTTCCATTTTTGTGACAATCAAGGTGTATTGAAGATGGTCAAGAATCTTGTATATCATGCTCGCACCAAGCATATTGAGATTCATCATCACTATATTCGACAATTAGTTGATTCTAGTGATATCTCTCTTCACTTTTGTCCTTCTAAGGAGCAGCTTGCTAATCTAATGACTAAACCTCTTGGTCCTCTCTTGCTTATAAGAGCCCTGGAAGGACATTTCGTGGATCTCGTGCAACCTGCCTTGTGGCCTAGGTTGAAATTCTTTATTTGTCTTTTAATCTATTAAACGATTCTTCTTTGGAGATAATTTGATGAAATGAGGGATGGTTGGGCACTTTTGGTGTCATGTATGTAAAGATGCGAAGAGACTCGAGTTATCTCTTTTTGAATGCCCTTTCACTTGTTCTCTATAGAATATACTGGCTGATTGGCTATCTGTTACTTGTAACTCCTCTATGGATTTTGTGGATACTATTAGAGGCTGGAAACATTTAGTTAAGGATACCCAAGACTTTAACAAAGGAATTTGGATCGTTATATCTCGTATGTTGTGGAATGTCTAGAAAGAAAAAAATAGGCGCAATTTCAAATCAAAAGTAGAGACGATGGTCCGACTAGAAGTAATATCGGAGAAACTATAGTGCACAATTTGAAAACTAGCTCCCCAACACGTACCAAGTGGAAAGTTTTGTTACAAAAACTTAACTGGGAACAAGCAATTACTGAGACAAAGTTGACTACTAAACACATGTTGCCCACTGTTTTCAAAAACGGAAACCACCCCGATTCGGATTTGTAAAATTAAATACTAATGGAGAAGCTAGAGGTAATCTCGGTCTAGCCAGCCTGTATGGGAGACAGACTGGTATGTTATGGAACCGACTAAAAGTAATATCAAAAAAACTATAGTGCACAATTTGAAAATTACCTCCCAAACACTGTGAAGTGGAAAGTTTTGTTAAAAAAACTAAATCCGAGGAATAGCAATTACTGAGACAAAGTTGACTACTAAACAAATGTTGCCCTTGTTTTCAAAAATGGAAACTACCGCCATTCGGATTCGTAAAATTAATTACCGATGGAGCAGTAGAGGTAATCTAGGTCTAGCAGTATGGGAGGGATAGCCCACGACTCTTTGGGAACTCCTTTTTTTTCTTTACTCATCGGTTGGGACTTTGCACTAATAATGTCGCTGAAATCACATTGTAATGTCCCCAAATGGTACACTTTGACACCCTATTGGATTTTAGGCAAATCCAACACCAAAGCAAACTTATAAAAATATATATCCAATCTCTATTATGCAGATCTGAATTATTCTTAGAAAATGTGACTAGGGTAGGATGCAAGACACATAGCAAGCTGCCCTAATATTATGCGATTTTTATTCCAATCAGACTTCTTGAATTTATAAAGCCAAAATATGCATTAGAACCCATATTTCAGAGTCATAAAAGGCTGGAAATAATTTATAAAAATCTGCAGGCAAGCAGCCCAGAAAATAAGATTTTTGTCACACCAAAATCTCTAAAAATAGATTGATTCAATCTAAAAATCAGCTTAATTGATGGTTGTACAAAACAGATCAAAACCAACCTTCAAACATTCCAGATTTGCATAGATGTGGGTTGCTCCACATGAGAAATACAAGCAAAGATACAACTGCAATTTTACTTCAGACCCTTGATCCAAAAATCTGCAAATCTTCTTCAATCAACTGCTGGAAATAAACAGAAAATTACTGCAACTCGATGAAGCACAATGGAAACCCCAAAGGTGGAGAATCCCCTTGATCTCTTAGAGGTTTTTCGTCCTCAAGAGTGAATTTCTAAGGGTTTTCATCCTTACAAGATTAATTTTGACAAAGCTCAAAGCTTAAGACAAAAATCAGATATGAGAGAAAATATTCAAGTGTCCCTCTTTAAACAAATCTCATTGCTTAAATAGAAGAATTGGGCCTAATGGCCACCTCCACTCAACCAATCAAATTTTCCTCTTTATTAAATGTCTTTCCCACCAACTTTTCCCTCCAATATTAAATTAAAGTGACCACTACTAATATTAAATTAAACTGACCACTACTACAAGTGGGTTGCTCCATGTGGGGGTGCACTTTGTTAAAGTGACCACTACTCAATGTGGTGGGTGCACTTTATCAAATTAAAGTGACCACCTTTGTCTTATTTTATCATGGCACACTTTTAATATTTGCACTTTGCTTTAATAAAGTCACTTCAACTTTATTAAGTCACTTTAATATTATAAAGTCACTTTACAAAGTTATTTTAATAAAGTCACTTTAATAATAAAAGACATAAAGTGAGCTAAAATGACTAAACCCGTGTATTTTCCACAAAGCATTCCCTTACCATCTCCATTAGCCTATGGGAATGCGGTAATAGGCCAATTTGAATAACCGAGTGATCTCTTAGGAAGAGAGGGACATTACAGTCCTCCCTTCCCAAGATTGCTTGTCCCCAAGCAACTGTAAAGCTGGATGCTGAAGTATAGACTCTCCTTCCCATGTAGCATCCTCCAATGGCAAATCTCTCCACCTAACCAGGTACTCCTGAATCACTCTACTCCTCAATCTCCTCTCTCTCTTATCCAGGATCTCCTCAGGAACTAGATCCAATCTCCCCTCCTCATCCAAGGGTGGCAACTCAGTAGAAGAAACCATGTGTTGCCCCAATGCCTTCTTCAAGCAAGACACATGGAAAACATTGTGTATCTTACTTTCGGAAGGTAACTCCAGCTCATAAGCTACCTCTCCAACACACTGTACGGACCATAAAACCAAGGCTTAAGCTTTTTTGCACCACTCTTCTTGAGAGTACTTTGTCTATATGGTTGTAGACACAAAAATACCATGTCTCCCACCTCAAATGATCTCTCAATCCTGTGCTGTCCGCATACATCTTTTGTTGGTTCTGAGCATGCTGAATATTATCCTTAAGTACCTTAAGGATATCCTGACTATCCTGTAAACACTCCCGAGCCTTAGAGCTCTACTTGTCCCCAAAATCCAAATCAACGAATGATGCCGCATCATACCCATACAATGCTTGGAAGGGGGTCATACCAATAGACATGTGGTAAGTACTATTTGCAGCAATACTCACACAAATACAACCATCTCACCCAAAATATCGCTGCCCCAAAACATAGTTGCGAAGATAACCCTCTATCCATTTGTTCACAATCTTTTCTGTCCATCCGTCTCGAGGGTGATAACTAGTACTCAAAGTCAACTCGTACTCTACCAATTGGAAAGCTCATGCTAAAAGGTGCTCAAAAACATGTTATCCCAATCACTAACAATGTTCAAAGGTCCATGACACTCTGACGGACCATAAAACCAAGGCTTAAGTTTTTTTTTTGCACCACTATTTTTGAGAGTACTTTGTCTATATGGTTGAGGCACAAAAATAACAAGTCTCCCACCTCAAATGATCTCTCAGCTCTGGAAAAGGTCCGCATACATCTTTTGTTGGTTCTAAGCATGCCTTGAATATTATCCTTGAGTACCTTAAGAATATCTGACTATCCTGTACACATTCCCGAAATGTCTAGAACTCTACCCTGTCCCCAAAATCCAAATCAATGAAAGATGCCGCATCATACCCATACAATGCTTGGAAGGGGGTCATACCAATAGACATGTGGTAAGTACTATTGCAGTAGAATACTCACACAAATACAACCATCTCACCCACGCCTGGATCGCTGCCCCAAAACATAGTTGCGAAGATAACCCTCTATCCATTTGTTCACAATCTTTGTCTGTCCATCCGTCTGAGGGTGATAACTAGTACTCAAAGTCAACTCTGTACCTTTTTGGAAAAGCTCATGCCAAAAGGTGCTCAAAAACATGTTATCCCAATCACTAACAATGTTCTTCAAAGGTCCAACACTGTACGGACCATAAAACCAAGGCTTAAGTTTTTTTTGCACCACTATTTTTGAGAGTACTTTGTCTATATGGTTGTAGGCACAAAAATAACAAGTCTCCCACCTCAAATGATCTCTCAATCTGCCGGTCTGCATACATCTTTTGTTGGTTCTAAGCATGTTGAATATTATCCTTAAGTACCTTAAGGATATCCTGACTATCCTGTAAACACTCCCGAGCCTTAGGAGCTCTATTGTCCCCAAAATCCAAATCAATGAAAGATGCCGCATCATACCCATACAATGCTTGGAAGGGGGTCATACCAATAGACATGTGGTAAGTAGTATTATAGCAATACTCACACAAATACAACCATCTCACCCATGCCTTCTGCTGCCCCAAAACATAGTTGCGAAGATAACCCTCTATCCATTTGTTCACAATCTTTGTTTGTCCATCTATGTCGAGGGTGATAACTAGTACTCAGAGTCAACTCTGTACCAACCAATTGGAAAAGCTCCTGCCAAAAGGTGCTCAAAAACCTGTTATCCCAATCACTAACAATGTTCTTCAGAAGTCCATGCAATCTGAATACTTCACGGAAGAACAAATCAGCCACATGTGGTGCCTTAAATCTGGTTGGAATAGTGAAGAAGTGTGCATACTTTGTCAATCTATCAACCACCACATAAATGTGATCGTTCCCTTGAACTATGGGGAGACATGTAATAAAATCCATTGAAATACTTTCCCATTTCTATTCTGGAATTGGCAAGGGCTGCAATAAACTTCTTTGGAAAAGTATGTTCTGACTTGTTTTGTTGACAAGTCACACACTCACGGACATGGCATAGGACATCCTCCTTGAGACCCTTCCAAGAAAATCTCTCTTTCTTGTATGTCTTGAAATACCCGAATGTCCTGCAAGTGGTGCATCATGGAAGGCATGTAGAATCTTTCCTTAAGCTTAGATTCAAGAACTAGGTAAATTTTGCCCTTATAAAAATCAAATCAGCCATCACCTTGTATCGCTCATCCTGAATTTTACCATCCATAATTTCACATGCAAAAGTATTTTTGGAATACTCAACTAATAGTTGAGATTTCCAATCTGTTGAAATCTCGCTCAAAGAACATAGGGCAGCAAGATGTGGTTTTCTAGAAAGTGCATCAACCACTACATTCTTCTTACCTTTGACATACTCAATGTCAAAATCATATGCCTGGAATCTTATTGACCCACTTTTTTTGCCTCTCATTGAGCTCCTTTTGCTCCAAAAAGTATTTCAAGCTGTTGTGGTCGGTCCTCACCACAAACTTCCCACCTACCAAATATTGTTTGAATTTCACCAAGGCATGCATAATGGCGAGCATCTCCTTATCATAGGTGGAGTACAACCTCTCATTGTCTCTCAACTTCCTACTCTCGTAGGCAATAGGATGGTGGTCCTGCATAAGAACTGCACCAATACCCAAACCAGAAGCATCACACTCCAATGAAGGGTTGAGAGAAATCTGGAAGAGCCAAAATTAGACAAGTGCTCATAACCACCTTGAGCCTATCAAATACCACACTGTGCCTCATCTATCCATCTAAATGCCCCCTTCCGTGTAAGATCTGTCAATGGAGTTGCAAGCTCAGAATAGCCTCTAACAAACCTCCTGTAGTAACCACATAATCCTAGGAATCCACGCAAGTCTGAAATGTTCCTAGGTGGCGGCCAATCCTGCATAGCTTGTATCTTCTCCTGATGAACCTTGACCCCGTTGGCCCTAACGACGTGCCCAAGATACAAATTCTCTGTAAGCCCAAATTTGCATTTGGACATCTTAGCAAATTGAGACCGTGCTCATAACCACCTTGAGCCTATCAAATACCACATGCCTCACCTATCCATCTAAATGCCAACTTTCGTTTAACATCTGTCAATGGAGTTGCAAGCTCAAAATAGCCTCCAACAAACCTCTTGTAGTAACCACATAATCCTAGGAATCCACGCAAGTCTAAAATATTCTTAGGTGGCAGCCAATCCTGCATATCTTGTATCTTCTCCTAATGAACCTTGACCCTGTTAGCCCTAACGACGTGCCCAAGATACAAATTCTCTGTAAGCCCAAATTTGCATTTGGACATCTTAGTAAATTGAGATTGTCTCCATGATGCTAAGTACCTCATCAAGATGCCTCAAATGCTCCTCCCATGTCCTGCTGTAAATCAGGATGTCATCGAAAAATACTAGCACAAACTTCCTCAATTGTCTGTTGAAGAGATGGTTCATGCATGACTAGAATGTAGCAGGTGCATTAGTGAGGCCGAATGGCATCACCAAAAACTCATAGTGCCCGTAGTGACATCTGAAGGTTGTCTTGTGAATGTCCTCATCACGAACACGAATCTGGTGGTATCCTGATCGAAGATCAATCTTTGAAAAATAGATAGCTCCATGCAACTCATCCAATAGCTCATCTATGCGAGGAATGGGATACTTGTTCTTAATAGTCTTCTTGTTGAGAGCACGGTAATCAATGCACATCCTCATGGTCTTGTCCTTCTTCACCAATACAACTGAAGAAGCAAAGGGGCTAGAACTAGGATGGATATGTCCCATATCCAAGAGCTCTCTGATGGCCTTCTCTATCTCATTTTTCAATTTCTTAGGATGGCGATAAGGCATAGTAATCACGGGCTTGGCACCCTCCTCTAGCTCTATGACATGCTCAAATCCCTGTTTGGCGGTCTACCTGGAGGAATGTCACCAAAAATTGGGCCGTGCTTATCTAGTACTGACTAGATATCCACATGAAAGGGCTGCCCACTATCTGAAGAAGATTTGGATGAAATGAAGCAGCATGTCTGACAATGGACTCCATCCTATGTGCTGAAATAACTCTAGGCCCACCATCAGAAAGATCCCTAAGCACAATCTTCTTCCCATCCGCCATAAACTCTAACTCCATCTTACACATATACCTACCAAGGGACTGTAGCCACTGAATGCCCAACACTGTATCAATCTCACCAAGACCAACTACATAGAAATCATTGGTCAATCCGGGAGTTGGAGGCTAGTTTGCCACTCTAATGTTAAGTGAGGAATCCTCTTAGTGCAACTCATAGCAAATCCGTCTGCAACTCGTACACTAAACCCCTCAAAGTCCTCAACCTTGTAATCCTCGCTTTGCCCAACCCCTCATCTATGAAGTTGTGCGTAGCTCCACTGTCTATCAAACAAACAACCCGCTGCCCCTTAATTACTCCTTTCAGCCGAAAGGGATGGTACCTAGGGACTCTTGAAAGTGAGGCAATAGTGACATTGGATGAATCCAATGCCTCATCCTCTCCAAGCTCTATCTGGGGCTGCCCCTCATGTACATCATGACGCATTATCGCTGCCCTCTGAATTTGTATCTCGGTAAGTGCTCATCATCCACATCCGAAACCACCTCAATGAGGTGCACCTTGCCTTTACCAAGGCAGCGATGTCCAGGCTCCCAAGGATCCTTACAAGAGAAGCAAAGCTTCTTCCTCCTCAACTCATTACGAGTATCCGATCCATCCTAGGAGGGGTGCACTCTTCTGCTAAATAGTAGAGTGCTAAAATGGTTTGGAGCTCGTGGGAAACTTCTTATTGGGCTGATAAGAAGTGGGGGATGTGTCCAAATCTAATGTCATCTGAATGGCATCATGCAACGTCCTAGGCTTAAGAGCCTTGACCAATCCTCTCATCCGATCATTAGCCCCTCTATGAATAATCACTACCATCTTCTCGGGCATCTCCGGAACCATCACTCACTGTTATATATATCTGAAATTCGTTGATGTAGGCATCAACATGTCCACTCTGATAGAGTTGCGCCAAATCTCTGTAGTATAGCTCCACGTCCTTGCGATCAAATCTCACAATCAATCATGGTTTGTGTGACTAGCCCATGATGCCACCAATCATATGCTACTCCCTCAAGGTGTAGAGTGGCAAACTGAATAGCCTCCTACTCCTGCATAGGCTTAAGGGTAAGATACGTGTCGAGCTTATGAATCCAAGCTCTAGCACTGATCTTTCCACTACCATCAAAGGCGGAAAGGGTCACCTTGTTGGTAACCTGCTTTCAGCCCCTATTTTGTTGTGATCTAGGCCTCCTATCCTGTTTGGCCCTCAAACTATCTCTCGGAAGGGGAAAAACATCTCTCACATGTTGTGGTAAATTCCTCCACTCATCACTGGCTACCATAACATTGTCCTGGAACTCCACTCCCTCAAGTGGATCTACAGCCTCCGGTGGGTCATCTCTAGGCAAGAAACTAGTGCATAGGCCTATCTGTTGTCCGGGTAGGTCTCCTCTCATCTGTATGAGTGTGCCTCCTCTCATGGCGAGGAGATCCCCTCGCACTACCAATCTCCGAAGGTGATCTATTGTGCCTCCTGTGACTACTGGCAATTGATATGGATCTATCTCTCTTGTCATATCTATCTCTTGGCCTATCCAAGGCCAACCTCTCAAGATAAGATAAGTATATTAAATGTCCAACAAATGACCACAAAGTAGGTCAATGGGACTGTACCATACAATGCAATGAAGAAGCAGCAAGGGAACCCAAAAAGGTCCTAGAAAACAACAAGAAAAAGAGAAGAAGCCCGGGCCCGAAGGGACGGGAGAATGCAGAAGAAGAGAGAGTGTACAAAGGAGGAGAGGGGGTGGAGGGAGGATCCTCAACACCAACCCTCTCAACTGTCATCTGAAGCTGGCTGGAAAAATCTGGTGATATGTTGATGTCTGGTGTCAGGAGCTGGAAGAAGCCTGGTACACATACGCCCTGCGGAAAGTCTAGCTCTCTGATTAGGCCTGGTGAATTGCCGCCTTTGGGGGGGCTCTTGGCCGAGTTTGAGTCCGGATCCCTCTAGTCTGTAAAGTAGCCCTCCCTGGTTCGACGGATGTGTTCGGGGTTCTCTACTAGGGAATCTTGCTTGGTGCCTCTCTCACCAGGAGCACAGAAAGTAAGAGGTAATTTGCCGAATAGTAGTCTCCTTGGAAGGGGGATGGAGAATCCGGAGTAGTGCCCACACGCTCCATGGTGAATCAACCCCGTGCTTTGAATGGCTACCATAGTCCGTTGTTGAGTGGCTACCGTAGTCCTAAAAATTTCTTTGTCCTGATCCACTTGATCATTTCGGGGAGGGCTATGATGATCTTCATGTCTATCACCCATGGTTTCAGCTCTAACACTGTTTCTAGACCAGCCTCTCGTTATTTTCGTCTACGTGTGTAATATTGGTGTGGACCAATCTCTCGTGGTTGAATAGAATCAAATCATAACCCTGCAGCTGGTAGGATTATCGCTCTAATACCACTGTAATGTCCCCAAATGGGACACTTTGACCCCCACTTGGATTTTAGGCAAATCCAACACCAAAGCAAACTTATAAAAATATATATCCAATCTTTGTTATGCAGATCTGAATTATTCTTGAAAAATGCGACTAGGGGAGGATGCAAGACACATAACAAGCTGCCCTAATATTATGAGATTCTTATTCCAATCTGACTTCTTGAATTTATAAAGCCAAAATATGCATTAGAACCCAGATTTCAGAGTCATAAAAGGATGGAAATAATTTATAAAAATCTGCACACAAGCTGCCCAAAAAATAAGACTTTTGTCAATCCAGAATCTCTGAAAATAGATTGATTGATTCAATCTAAAAATCAGCTTAATTGATGGCTGCCCAAAACAGATCAAAACCAACCTTCAAACATTCCAGATTTGCATAGATGCGGGTCACTCCACATGAGAAATACAAGCAAAGACACAACTGCAATTTTACTTCAGACCCTTGATCGAAAAATCTACAAATCTACCCTTGATCGAAAAATCTTCTTCAATCAACTGATAGAAATAAACAAAAAATTATTGCAACTCGATGAAGCACAATGGAATCCCCTTGATCTCTTCGAGGTTTTTCGTCCTCAAGAGTGAATTTCTAAGGGTTTTCGTCCTTAGAAGATTAATTTTGACAAAGCTCAAAGCTTCAGACAAAAATCAGATATGAGAGAAAATAATCAAGTGTCCTCTTCAAACAAATCTCATTGCTTAAATAGATGAATTGGGCCTAATGGCCACCTCCACTCAACCAATCAAATTTTCCTCTTTATTAAATACCTTTCCCACTAACTTTTCCCTCAATTATTAAATTAAAGTGACCACTACTCCAAGTGGGTCGCTCCATGTGGTGGGTGGTGCACTTTGTTAAAGTGACCACTACTTCATGTGTTGGGTGCACTTTATCAAATTAAAGCGACCACCTTTGTCTTATTCTATTATGGCACACTTTTAATATTTGCACTTTACTTTAATAAAGTCACTTCAACTTTATTAAGTCACTTTAATATTAAAAAGTTATTTTAATAAAGTCACTTTCATAATAAAAGACTAAAGTGAGCTAAAGTGACTAAACCCATGTATTTTCGCGAAGCATTCCCTTACCATCTCCATTAGTGTACGGGAATGCGGTAATAAACCAATATAATAACCAAGCGATCTCTTACAAAGAGAGTGACATTACACACGCTCTTCTCGAGGCAACTAAACTGGGGTGTCTTAATATTATAGTGGAATCTGACTCCAAGGTTATTGTTAACCTTTTACAAGCTCAAGAGCAACATCCATTCAATAATTGGCTTATTGCTAGAATTCAAAATAATATTAATGTCATAGCCAGACAATTTCAAACAATCATATATAAACATGTGCCTAGGGGTCAGATCAAGGTAGCAGATGCTTTGGCCAATTGGGTGTTAGATCATACTAATCTGATTAACTTTGACCATGTACCTTTTACCTTGGACTCGGAGAAACGACAACAGATTGTGTAGATCCTTTGTTTGCAATCGCAGGATGGATAAATTGTAGATATGTTATTTCTCTTCTCTTATTTGTTATTGGAAATCCAAGGATATTTCTTCAAGTATGAGTATAAACGCTTCACATTGTAATTTGTACTTTATATCTATTTTAATATAAAAGTGGTGTTTTTAAAAAATAAAAATAATATTTGGGAAAAACATGTCGTTATTCTCAGTTTAGTCATTAAGGGGTATTGAATATAATGAATATATTATAGGCTATGTTGGTAGTTTTTAGTTATGAACGGTCATATAATTTGATGCAGAGCCCTGCATACAGTTCTTATACAACACCAACAATTTCATTAAAAGCCACAATTTCAATTGTTCAATCACCCAAAATCAATAAACTGTTATCTTGCACTAGAAGGAAAATCTTGCTCAAAAGGCTAAAATGCACCGAAACTTTGTACCCAAGGCAATCATCACCTTGAACACACTTAAATACACCAAGAAAACTTGATTGAGCCATTCAAAAGTTTCAACACACCATTTTCACCCATTTGCTTTATAGACCTTCAATTTTGCTAGTAGTCTTACAACATCAGTTTTTCTGACAAAAATCACAAAATTTTCATCATCATGCCAGGCTGGTAAATTTTTCAGATGCTCATTTGGCTTATTTAGAAGCCTAAGAAGTTTCAAAACCCATCATCTTTTATTCCCCTTTTCGCAATTTTGACTGGGTCTTTTTAGCCCTATTAGCCCTTCAAGCTTCCATGTTTAGAGCAAACTATAAACAACCCAGAAAAATTAAATACACATCCTGGAACCCATTTTTGAGGTCATGCTTCCTACAAATTTTTATCCTCCAAATTTCTACTTCTCCCAACACAAAACCCTCCTTTTCCTGGTTTCTCAAGTCCTTAATAGGGTTTAAATACAAATTTCCTAGGGTTTGAATCCTTTTCATTGTTCCAATTTTAGGGTCATCTGATTTCACCTCATTACTCCTTACTCATGCACCTTTCATCACTTATTTCATCTTTCTATCACCTTTCATGCATATTTTGATGTCTTAGGTTCTTAGTTCTTCTTGTTGGCTCTAGACTGTAACAGTCCTTATATGCTCTGTTTCGTGTCTTTTCCTTGGCTCCTAAGCAAATACTCCTGTTCTTCGCCAAATCAATGCTCTTTATACCTCTTTCCCAACATCTACAATCTTGCAACCATTCTTTAATCAAGTCATTTCTACCACATTGCTCTCTTACTCTTTCTAAGTTCTTGTGCTACTGAAGCAGGACAGTCTAGATTTCTGATTGGATTTGACTTCTTAGGACTCCTCACACCTTCCAACACTTTCATCTCTCCCTGAAAAATGTTCCCAATTCTTCTTGACGATAATTCTCTTATGGATTCATCATTAAGGCATTTGGTTCACAAACATGTACAAGACTGTCCTAGTGGACTGTATATGCACCTTTCTCTAAGAATACTTAATTTCTTTAGGTTTACCCATTGTCTCTTGTGTATTTTATCCTTGAGATTGTTCTCACCTTGTCAATGCCTTCATAGACCTCCCAAGAATGTGTTAAGAGTATTCACAAAATACATTTCCTTCACTAGGTCTTCAAAAATGAGCTTCCACAGTTTTAGAACTGTACATGCAATTTACCCTCTAATCACTCATGGATCCAACTTATTGACTAATCATGCCTCCATGTTTCCACTACATGACTCTACAGACCCCAATAAAGTTTGATTAAGATCATTACACAGGAAAAATTGCTCTTAAGGCCCCTCAAACTGGGCATGCACAGATTAGAACTGAATATTCACAGTTTGGCTTTAAACTTGGTTTCATTTACCTCTATACTCCTCTGATACCCAGAATACCTTTGTATCTTCCTAGTTCTCAATTTTGTAGCAAAATTTAAGGAATTCCTTCTAGCATTAATCAAGTTCCTACATTGAACCCTGAGATGTGAAACTCAGTCATGCCTCCATGTTTCCACTAAATCTATCTCTCCTCCACATGACTCTACAGACCCCAATAAAGTTTGAATAAGATCATTACACAGGAAAAATTGCTCTTAAGGCCCAACTGGGCATGCACAGATTAGAACTGAATATTCACAGTTTGGCTTTAAACTTGGTTTCATTTACCTTTATACTCCACTGATACCCTGAATATTCACAGTTTGGCTTTAAACTTGGTTTCATTTACCTTTATACTCCTCTGATACCCAGAATACCTTTGTATCTTCCTAGTTCTCAATTTTGTAGCAAAATTTAAGGAATTCCTTCTAGCATTAATCAAGTTCCTACATTGAACCCTGAGATGGAAACTCAGTCCAGAACAGGGTATTCTTTCAGTTTATTTCCCCTTATTACTCTTTGTTCAAACTCTAGTATGATTTGGAATAACTCTAACCCTTCATTTAAACCTTAGATTCACTTTGCCTCTGTTCTTTCTTCTTGACATAAATTGCAATGCCCCTAAGAAACTCATCAACGACTGTCAACACCAAATTTGCAAGTTTCAAACTCCTTAATTCTCTTACAAAAACATTATCACCTTATCATTCATGAACTAACCTTTCTAGGGTTTCCAAGCCTTTCAACAGAATCCTATGCATTCATTAAACCAATTCCTTTCTTACAATGGATAATTCATAAACAAACTTACTCCATGCACTTGCACAGTCTTGAACCCTTGCATTTTGGATTGCCTTTAAACCCCTTAGCTCATCCACAAACTTTTCCAATCCCTTCTAGGTCTGTACCAGTCTTTCTTCACCTGTAGAATCAATCACAAACCATAAACAACACATAACAACTATGATCAACATTATAATCTCTCATTCTTTAATTCAGAAAGATGCACTATTTGACTAGGTTTACTTGAAGAAGTCCTTCCATTAACTATTTCATGATATTACAAAGGCTTCTTGAGCCACTTCTTGTACAAAACTTCTTACTCTTCCTCTCACCAACTTTTCCAACAACCTTCATTCGAATTCCTTAGCATGATTTAAGAAGGAGAGGTGGTTAGGTTTCCACCACCTAACTCACCCAAGTACAAGCTTACCATAGTGAGTTTACATCTTGGTAGGGTCAAGTAAGAGAGTTTATGACGACCACCTTATAACATTAATATAAAGCCTATAATAACAACTAAATGACTAACCTACTAACTCCTAGGTCTAGGATGCGTTACAAGCCTAATTTGAATATTTGAATGTTGTTTTTGGAGGGAAACCTCCAAAATACCACTTATTACATCATCAAGAGTCCAAATGGACTAGATATGACCCATGAGCACCCAAATGGACCCCACAACACCTATTTAGCTATGAAATACCAAAATTGGACTATTTACATTGATGCTCCTATCATAATTGTTCTAACTACATTGTCACTACTCCCAATCATAATAAAATGGACATGCATTCAGTTGATGTGCAATCCATTTCCTCCTCATTCTTTTTTTGTCTACATTTGCTAACAGGTCTGCCTACAGGTACGTGAAAGGTATGACAAAAGCGTTCCTATGTGCGATCATGCATTTCCAAGGCAATACCCAGGTATGTTCTATCATACCAGCAATGAATTCACAGTCACAAACGGTTTTTAATATCAAAAATGGTCAAAAACGACTTAAAAAATGTTTTAAAACAACCTAAACTCTAAAAGACACTCATGCAAAGTCTTTTAATGCAATAATAACATAGTTACCTCACATTGCATACTTACCTCTCATTGCACATTTGCACTCAGCTTCATATTTTCAATTTGTCAGGAAGATCTATGCCACTACGAATGCCAACAAAGTTAAGGAGCTTGCAATAAGAGCCAAGGAGTTGAGCGAGCTTACAACAAAGAGTCTTGGTGATTAAAGTAAGTTTTTATTGTTTTTAATGTATTTATATTTAGTTTTTAGTCTGTAACTTGCTTTCTTTTTTTGTTATTTTTTTAACATTCTTTCAGCACTTCCAACTCTTTTTCCCTTGGGCCTTAAATTGTATTATGATTTTTTTAATTTTAACCAAGTAGCTTTAGGGATTTGCTATAGTGGTAGTAAGTTCTAGTTATCTAAACAAATGGATAGCCTTCAAATATGATCCCCTTTAGAAATATGTCACATTAATACAACTGTCAGGTGGTGAGAGATATGTTTGGGTTTCATCAAAGAGTGAAATGAAATTTGAGAGCTCATGTGGGGTCGGTAGGAGATCCGATGGACAACACCCTACATGTGAATTTAGATGTGTTATATGTGTATGCAGAATCTATTTAGAAAATATTCAAAGAATTAAGAGAGAGATATTAGAAATGGAACTGTAAATGTGTTTGTTTATTTGTGTGTCATGAACGATACTCTTGAGAAAGACGTAGGGAGGTATATCTTCAACTTTGATTACATGGCATCTAAAGTTACAAATGCGTAATCCAAAATGACTCTACTTCATCAAATCAGCCAGCACCAAAGAAGGAAAATGAAGAAATGGAGGTTCTGTCTTTATGTTAACAGAACCGCTGCTCTGTGCAGAGTGGCGGTTACAGAACCACCGCCCAACCGGGCGGCGGTCGTAACCTGTGACCACCCGGTCTCTGCACTTCGAGTGGCGGTCCTGGCTCTTTTCGGCAGAAAAATAAAATTCAAACAGAAAAATAAAATTTGAAAGTGGAAAATACATGTAGGAAGGAGAGTTTTTGATTATCGAAGCATGAAAGCAAGTGAGCAAGAAATTCTTAGTGTTGGAATTGTGTTTGTAGAAGAAAGGAGTGTTGAGGCAGAGCAAGCAAGTAATTGGGAGGAAGTGTGAGATATTATCTACTTCTCTTTCATACTTATTGTAAATTTTGTACTTCTTAATTGAATTGGCCAATAAAAAGTGGGAAGAAAGAGCATTTCCCTTCCCGATTGGTTTTCCTCCTCTGGAGGTTTCAGGATAAAACTTGTTGGTGTTCATGAGTTTATATTCTTTCCTTTCTGCAATTGTTGATTCTAAGCATAAAAAAATTCATTCACTAGCTATCTCTGTCATTTTCTAATCGAAAGTAGTAGAACAAACGTTTAATTGTGATTTGTGAACAATTCCAAAGTAGAGAGTTTACAGATCATTTTGGTATCAGAGCTAACAAGTATCTAGGATTGTGGTATTCGTTCTTGGATTTGTATGATAATGATGAGATCTAAAGGCGAAGAGGCTTTACCTTGCGATCCAGATATTTCTACAAGGAAGTGGAAACAGAGAATTCGGGGACAAATGGAGGAAGAGAAACTTGGTCCAGTAGAATCGAGATGTTGGAGACCATGATGGATAGGATGTTTAGAAGACAAGAAGAACTTGCAGATTTGTAGAAGATGGCTTTGTTAAGCAAGACTCCATGGACTCAGTGGTTGAGGCTTAGCCGAAAAAGTTTGGCATAGGGAGGAGCCACCATGAGGAAGATTATGGGGAAGAGCGTGAAGAAGAGACTTCAAATGCAAGAGAAAAGGTAAAATCTGATCATGCTCCTTTTAAAGTTGAGACGAAAGTTGAAATTAAAAGCTTTGAAGGACAAGTAGATGTAGAGTTGCTTGATAAATGGTTAAAACAACTAGAAGTCTACTTTAGCGTCCATAATGTCATTGAGGCACAGAGGATCACCTTTGCACGTCTCAAAATGGAGGGACACGCTCTGGTTTGGTGGGAAACCCATCTAGCCACTTGTGAAAAGAAGAAACGTCCTATTGTGAAATCTTGGCAAGAATTTAAAGAATTACTTAGAGCTAACTTCTATCCTATTGGCCACAAGACTGACCAAATGATTAAATGGCAGTATTTTAGACAAGGAAGTGGTCAAAGTGTGCAGGACTATACTACGGAGTTTCGGAGGCAGGCCATGTTGTTGAACATGGACTTGGAGGATGAGGATATTCTGACTAAGTACTTGGGAGGACTTCACACTCACCTTTGAAGAAAAGTCATCTCCACGAAGCCCAAAGATCTCAACGAGGTGTGTGTGCAGGCATACTACATAGATGATGAAAAGAAGCAAGGAGAAGTAGAGCCAAGGGCAAAGCAGTCAACAAATCAAGTAGAAGAAAGAACATGGGCAAACAAGTAACAAGGGTAAGTGGAAAGGGAAAGGTAAACAAGTTGCCACTACTTTAAATACTTGTAAAGATCCCAAGAATTTTTGCAAGAACTGTGATATCAATGGTCATATTGACGCTACATGTTGGAAGTTGCATCATCCGGAGTTACATCGAAGAACCAAACCAAGGACTCAAAGAAGTCCATGACAAGTTGTAAAGACAGAAGGGGAGGTGGAAATCGAAGATGACTCTGATGTAGATGAGAGGCTTGGATGCACGGCCACCAACATGGACAGCCAGGAAGAGGAGATGAGTAGACTATTCCAGATCAAAATCCAGATCAAGAGAACTAAGGTAAATGCTTTGGTTGATACCGGTTCTCAGTCTAATTTGATTTTGAAGTAGTTGTAAAGAAGCTTGGTCTTGAGACTTACGAGCATCCACACCCTTATCCTTTGGGTTGGGTGAAGAAGGGTGTTGAAATTCAGGTAACAAAAAGATGTAAGGTCAAGTTTGGGATAAATTCCCAGTATATTGATGTATTGGAAGCTGATGTTATTCCACTTGATGCTTTTGATGTTGTTTTTGGGAGTCCTTACTTGTATATCAGGGATGTTATATTTATGAGAAGGGAAAACCGATATAGATGGGTCAAGGATGGGATCAAGCTACAACATCGGGCACACCAACGTAAGACACGAGTTATTATGGTGAGTGTTAACCAAGCAAAATGACTTATTCAGGAAAATCATAATCAGTTTTGTTTACTTTTGTTAAAGGATAAACAAGATGGGGTAGAAGTTTTAGAGATTTCTAACCAGGGAAAACAAGGATTTGGATAGTATTATTTAGTCTTTTCAGGAAGTTTTTAGGCTCCCAGTGGGTTACCACCAAAATGGGAAGTAGAGCATGAGATTCATTTTGCGAGTCCCCTCTACCGAACATCGGGTTGTATAGGCAATCCTTGCTTTGGAGAGTATTGAAGTAAAGAAACAACTCCAGGAACTACTAGACCAGGGTGTGATACGTCGAGCACCTCACCATGTGGTTCACCTATTGTGATGGTGCCGAAGAAGGATGGTTCTTGGAGAATGTGCATCGACTACTACCGCGCTTTGAACAAGATCACCATAAAGAACAAATATCCACTTCCCCGCATAGATGATCTCTTGGACCAGCTTCACATGCCAAATTCTTCACGAAGTTGGATCTCAAGTCAGGTTATCACCAAGTCAGAATGAAATGAAGGAGGATATATGGAAGACTTGCCTTCAAGACAAAACAGGGTTTGTATGAGTGGTTAGTACTTCCATTTGGTTTATGCAATGCACCGCTACATTTATGAGATTGATGAATGATGTATTGCGGGATTTCATAGATTCATGTGTCATTGTTTATCTAGATGATATCTTGATTTTTAGTGCCACATGGGAGGAACATCTAACTCATTTGCAGCAAGTCTTGCAAGTTCTCAGGGAGAAACAACTGCTTTGTAATATGAAGAAATGTGAATTTGCCAAACAATCACTTGTCTATCTTGGGCACGTGGTTGGAGGAGGAGAGCTACGAGTGGATCCAAAGAAGGTGGAAGCCATCACCAGTTGGCCAACACCAACAAGAGCCACAGAGACTAGGAGTTTTGTGGGAGCAGTACAGTACATGCGGAAGTTCATTTCGGGCTTCTCATGATTGCAACACCTCTACACACATAGTGGCCATGAAAGAGTAAGGGTTTTGAGTAGGGTAAGGAACAAGACAAATCCTTTGAGTTATTGAAATACAAGATTAGTCATGCTCAGTACTTGCTCTTCCTAATTTGCAGTAACCCTTTGAAGTAGAGACAAGATGCAGTGATTATGCTATGGGTGTAGTGTTGCTTCAGGAGGTAAACCCATATGCTATCATTTTGAAACTTTTACTTCAGCAAGTTAAAGGATATTCAGTATATGATAAGGAAATGTATGCACTAGTTTAGAAATTAAAAAATGGAAGCATTATTTGTTGGGTAAAGAAACTATTGTGCACACTGACCACAAACCTCTCTAGTATTTGCAAGCACAGTCTAAATTGCAGTAGGCAAGGCACTACAAATGGATGGGGTTCCTTCAGCAGTTCCATCTGGTGATCAAATACAAGAAGGGTAGTACAAACTTGGTGGCAGACATGTTGTCTAGGCCGCCCACACAGGAGAAGTTCTCTGCTTGGCCACTATCTCTTAGATCGAGCCCTTCACGAAGGAAGCTTACGGAGAGGCATATGCCCAGGACAGAGACTTTGGGGTGACATTTCAGTAGTTGTAGTCCCAAGGGGCTGAAAGGATGGGGATTGAAGATTGTTATCTCAAGGACGGGCTGCTCTACCGATGGGGGAAGCTTTGTGTGCCTAAAGAAGAAAGACTTCTATTGATGAGGGAAGCACATACCTCGAAAGTAGCGGGACATTTCGGTGTTGGTAAGACCCTAGCCCACTTGCAAAGGTACGTGTATTGGCCCAATATGCAAGAAGAAGTATCAAAATTTATACGTGGATGTAAACTTTGTTGTACCAGCAAGCCTAAGACTAGGAAGGAGGGTTTGTATATGCCTTTGCAGTACCTACTCGTCCGTGGGAGGACATTTCTATGGATTTTGTAGGAGGATTACCTATGTCTAAACATGGCCATGACTATCTCTATGTTGTTGTTGATAGATTCAGTAAGATGTGTATTCTTATGGCATGTAAAAAGATAGTAAAAGCACATGAGGCAACAAATCTTTTCTTTGCTAATGTATGGGTGCATTTTGGTTTGCCAAAGTCTATTGTTTCTGACAAGGATTCCAGGTTCTTGGGGAAGTTTTGGACTACTTTGTGGGACAAGATGGATACCAGGTTACAGAGGAGCACGACTTTCCATCCACAGACAGATGGACAGACAGAGGTGGTGAACAGGACTTTGGTGATTGATCAGAGGGTATAATAGCAAATACCCAAGGACTTGGGATGAGTCCTTAGCCTACATTCAACATTCCTATATGGGGCAAGTACACACATCCACTATGAAGTCACCATTTGAAGCATGCTTGGGATATCTACCTACAAATCCATTGGACATAGCAGTTGGGCAGCAGGATGAGGAGGAGACACGAGACACAGAGGTGACTAGAGAAAACAAATTCATTGAGAGGATCGGAAAATCCATCTCAAAGTCAAAGAACAATTAGAGAAATCTCAAGCCAAGTACAAGGCTAGGCACGATCAGCATAGAGAGAACATAAGCTTCATGTTGGAGATAGAGTTTGGCTTTACTTGAGCAAGGAGAGACTACAAGGTCAAGCACGGAAGCTCAAGCCACTACGATATGGACCCTTCACCATATTGGAGCAGGTTGGAGAAAATGCCTTTCGACTTGATTTGTCGTCATTTATGAGGATGTACTCAGTAGTAAACTGTGAGAACTTGCACCTATATGAGCCATCCATGCTAGATGAAGATGAAGGACTACAATTTTTACCTTCCATTGAGGATTGCGTCTTGGACTCACGAGGTGAATTGGAGGAGGATGTAGTGTTGCAGCAGAAGGTCAGAGAGACTAGGAGAGGTCCGTAGGAGTCTTGGCAGAGTTGGACTGAAAGGAAAGACACCAAGGCAAGCCCGGTGGTACTCGAAGGAGCAAGTGAGGGAATTATTTCCTCATCTACTCCCCCACTAAGCTTTTGTGGGACCAAAAGCCTCCTAAGCAAGGGAGGTGTGATCCATAGGGATCCAAAATGACTCTACTTCATCAAATCAGCCAACACGAAGAAGGAAAATGAAGAAACAGAGGTTTTGTCTTTATGTTAATAGAACCGCCGCTCTGTGCAGAGAGTGAGCGGCGGTTCTAGCAAAACCACCCCCCAACCCAGGTGGCGGTCTATAACCACCCCAGCCTAGGGGTGGTCCTGTGACCACTTGTCTGCACATTGCATTGGGCGGTCTGGCTCTTTCAGAAAAAAATAAAATTTGAAATGAACAGTCCTAGAATTGGAAAGGGTTGTCGTGTCTCTTCTCCTCCATGACCTTTCCCATCCTCCAGTGCATGGAGGACATGAGAAAGGCTATAAATACATGTAGGAAGGAGAGTTTTTGATTATCGAAGCATGAAAGCAAGTGAGCAAGAAATTCTTAGTGTTGGAATTGTGTTTGTAGAAGAAAGGAGTGTTGAGGCAAAGCAAGCAAGTAATTGGGAGGAAGTGTGAGATATTATCTACTTCTCTTTCATACTTATTGTAAATTTTGTACTTCTTATTTGAATTGGCCAATAAAAAGTGGGAAGAAAGAGCATTTGCCCTTCCGACTGGTTTTCCTCCTCTGGAGGTTTCCAGGATAAAACTTGTTGGTGTTCATGAGTTTATATTCTTTCCTTTCCTGCAATTGTTGATTCTAAGCATAAGAAAAATTCATTCACTAGCTATCTCTGTCATTTTCTAATCGAAAGTAGAACAACAACGTTTAATTGTGCATGATACAACTATCTTTATGAGGATTGGCATACTAGAAAGACTAGTGACTTGCATGTATGGATGCACAAGGAGTACATCACAAACATTCTCAATTACATCAACTATAGGAAGCAAGAGTAGAACCTTCACTTCTTCTAACTAATCCTTGTGAACCATTCGACTTGTTATGGAAGCCAACTTTCCTTACCGACTTTGTAAATTAGGATAGAACGGTTCTATGTATACAAGTTTTCCAAAATCTAATCTATCTTTGTCAATGGAGGTTGTGCGTCAATAGGAATTGAAGTTTGAATCCATAATATACATAGCTATATGGCACAATATTCTTGGCAATCGATGTGGAAAGTGTTGAGTCTAGAATCACTTTAGAGGAATCTGGTCTCTAACTCCCCATAGATACAACTATGCTATGAGGATTGGCATTCTAGAAAGACTAGTGACTTGCATGTATGGATGCACAAGGAGTACATCACAAACATTCTCAATTACATCAACTATAGGAAGCAAGAGTAGAACCTTCTGCTTCTAGCTAATCCTTGTGAACCATTCGACTTGTTATGGAAGCCAACTTTCCTTGGCGACTTTGTAAATTAGGATAGAACGGTTCTATGTATACAAGTTTTCCAAAATCTAATCTATCTTTGTCAATGGAGGTTGTGCGTCAATAGGAATTGAAGTTTGAATCCATAATATACATAGCTATATGGCACAATATTCTTGGCGATCGATGTGGAAAGTGTTGAGTCTAGAATCACTTTAGAGGAATCTGGTCTCTAACTCCCCATAGATACAACTATCTTTATGAGGATTGGCATTCTAGAAAGACTAGTGACTTGCATATGTATGGATGCACAAGGAGTACATCACAAACATCAATTAGCGCTACATCATAAATTAACTCTTCTTTCAAAGCGTGGATAGACTATGAGAAACAACATTGAAAGAGTAACACATATTCCTTAGTTATTCTAAAGACTGAACCATCCTAATTTGTAAGATTCGAGATGACGCATGGTTGGAAGATTCAATAGATTGATATTTGCTTAGAGATGAGGTTATTCATACTACCACCATCGATCAGAAAATTTAATGGTTGCCCTTGCACCCACATATGTGAATGGAGCAAACATTCTACTTCAACATCTTAGACTATTCGGGTTGCGTTTCGTGGTGTTTAACAAGAAAGTAGGATGTGTGTGGATGATTCCATCTCGAGGGCTCGACTCCATCATCCTTTGCTTTTGCACATGTAAGAAAAGTGTTTTGAGAATGCCACTATTGGAGTGTGTGGGGTATCAATGAAAATGGATGAATGGTCTTGGAGATACCAAAACCTACGAGTGAGGTTTTGGAGTATGTAGAGCCCACTGACCACATGTTGCATCGCGCTACTATCTGAGTGTGTGGCATCTGCTGAGAGACAGATGCAATGTCTTGGAGCTGCCATGAATATGTGAATGAATTTTTAGAGTACCATAATCCATTGAAGTAGAGCGCATGTACCACTGAGCTATGAAGGCAAGGTTGGTAGTACGACAGAAGGCGATGTTGGTAAATTCTCCTAGATCACTAACCAAGGAATAAAAGTTTGGAGGGTTGAATAGAAAGGGATTGCCACGTGCAACGACACTCATATACATCAAAGTGTAATAAAATGTAGATGCAACAACTTCTCTAAAATCAAAGCATCCTTTGTGATCAGGGGATATTTTTAAGTGTCAAAAGTTCCCTAAACTTTCCTAAACCATGTCAGTGCAGTAGAGCCTTCAGAGAGCTTTCCAACAACTGTAAGAATGTAAAAACGGACACTTTGAGCTCAAGTTATGTCCGGTCAAAGTTCAATCAACAGGGAAGTCAACTTTGGTCAACAGGTCAACAAGTGTCAAGTTTGTGTCAAGGGAATAAGGAGACAGTTTTGGAAAAGTGCAATTTTGAGGCATTTCCACTCAAAACCAGATCTCGAGATATATATGAAAGTTGTTTAGAATATCGAGACGATCGCGATGGTGTGATCATTTTTCCGATTTGGAGCTTTTGTGACTGAGTTATTTGTTGTTAAAGTCACACGAAGGTGTAGAACCAAAGGGAGACACCGCTGCAAGTGGATCAGGAAGGTTAAGGACAGAAACACAATTAACGTCCTTCGAAGGTCTGAAACATAGTTTTGCAGGTTTTTTATTCATTATTAGTTAACTTAAATGTTATTGTATTTACATGTTTTTACATTATTAATGGATCGGTTCGTAGGAATTCTGAACCCCGTACACAATCGGTGTTGTGTTCTGATTTTATTTTTAGTTTCTGATTATTTGCAATAATTGAATTTCATAAAAATAATGTGGATGCAATGGCAATCAGTATTTGACAACTTTGGAAAATCAATTAAAATCAAGAAAAAAGATGATTTTGGGGCTTCGATCAAACAGTGAAATTTTGAGTAAATTGGAAACTTAATTTAAGTTTGAATTCAGTCATAAATCATATACATATACATATCTATACATATCTATCAGATGGCATGTGTATTCTATGTTTTGTGTTATTATTTTTATTATTATTAAACCAGAAATGCACAACTTTCTCTCACAAATCCATGTATTAACCTCTAAACCACCACATACAAATACAATTTGCATTTATAAGAATAAAATGCGAGTTAATGCTTATTAGTCAACTTTTCAACTAATCGGATTATGTTTCAACAACATTTCTTGTTGACCGATTGAATCCCCTATACGCAGCTCCACGAGATCTTGCCACTTGTCACGAAGTCTCGAGCCCCAGATTTTCAATCGTGCCCTACCCTCTTGCCTTTCAAACCTAAGTTCACAAAATCATTGCCATCTGTCACTATTTAACTCCTCTCCATTACCACAACTAGAGTTCCCAAAAATGCTAACAAGTGTCAACATTCCAGTCTATCTCATTCTCAGAAGCCATATCAGCGACTCGAGGTCCGTTTAATTTTCCCAATAGTTGATCACAACATTGTGACATATGTCCACATTTCTGCTAATCTTAGTCTACAATAAGCACAAGACACCGCGGGATCTCTAGTACACCGAGCACAATATATCATGCCACGTCTCCAAGTCTCGCCTTGGAAACCAATTTTCATCAAGTGACCCAAACTCGTGCCACATATACATTAAACTTTGAGACTCCGTTGGCTAATGACACTTCATATAAAACTATCTCATATATATATATATAACTACCGAATACCACGACCCTCTCACTACACCTCACACATACAATGTTGTGTTTTAACTTATAAAGCTTAAATGTTTGTTTAACCTAGTCAATGTGGCACTGAAACCTGTGAACAGTCGTATACGTTACCCACTGCCAAGCTCCCTTTGTTTTGCAAATTCAACTTGCTCACAAATGTTAGCTCATTTCATCAATGTTTATAAGCATATACAATGTTGGAATCGTCATTGTGATTATAATTGACACAAAAACATTGAACCTAATGTCTAGAAGGAAATGGTCATTACAGATGCAGCTTCTATGACATTGTGTTGACACATAAATTGGTGCAGAGGTTATTATGATTTCCCACTCTAAGTGTCTTCCAATGAAATCTTACCTTCAGACTCCTTTATCTCAATCATGAAGCTCTAAGCTTTTTCATATTGGTTTCAATCACCTGCATCGAGGACCACCATGATGATTCCAAGGCACCATTCCTATGCTCAAAAGACCTTGAGAAACATTGCTTCTTTGTACATGCTCATGTTAGTACTAGTATTCATATGAAAACAACAATATAATAGATATACCTGTGACTATTGATTATGCTTCATTCTCTCATGAGTCTCCATTCTCTCCTCTAACATCACCCTTTCATCCTCCCAATGCCACCTCATGCTCTGATTCCTTCCATCAATCACAAACATGCATCATTCATGATACACAAGCATCCATCTAAATAAGCCTCTAGGGTTTTTAGTGCTCCAACCAATGATGAGTTCATGAATCACTCCCTGCTTTCTTAGGACATTTCACCCATCCAATGCCAAGGTGTCTAGACTATTTGTTCAGTCAAATACTTGCATTCATACATAGTTCTCTAGTTTACCCCCCATTCGCCAGCCCTTTACACACCTAAATGTCTTGTTTCCTCTCTTTTCATGAACCAACCTCACAGACCAATTGTTGATTCTTGGACCCTTTACCAAGCCCTCACATACCTAAATATCATTATATGTTTCTTTGTAAGAAATTTCACTTCCCTTGTAAGTGTAGTATGCCAATTAGGTCTCCTATTGACCTATAGGTATGACAATAGACCTTAGGGCTATCAAATCACTTGAGTGGGGTTAGATCCACCTCTGTAATGATTGATTAAATGCTCCCTACAAATTTTGGAGACTCAACTCCATGAAATTCCCCTCCATGCACCTGATTTCTTACTCAAACTGTGCACTGTCCCAACCTGACTGTCCTTTTGAATATATATTACCCACACGTGCGAGATAAGTCATGAAACTTAGAGGAATAGGATATCATCAAAAACCCATTAACATATCAAAATTTCAGACAAATTTGACAATGGGAAGTCTTTTTACCAGGAGGCCCTAATTCTAACCGAGAGCACATAATTAGAGCTATAGAGCAAATTACAAAGTTTCAAGGTCTGCAAAAATTCAAGGGTGCTTACCTCACCTTGCTCCACGTTCTCAAAATTTCATTCCTTGGTGACTGTCTCATTTACTCTTCTCGGCTTGATTCAGAGGCATAACATACAGTTTACAAATACCAGCATAAAAACATGCTTGAATACATAATAACACCTGCAACATCAATCCACTATCTTTATTATTCTTCTAACAATCACATTACATCTACCTCATGCATTTCTATGGCTGATCCTTCATTTTTCCCCCTCTTATTCCTAATCTTACTCTCTAATTTTACCGTACAGCTCCTAGATGAGCTCTAACAACTCTCCCAACTTAGCATACAGTCAAGATTACATGAAATCTACTAAAAACTTTGTTCATCCTCCTATTTCCACTCTTTTACATATCATGATAGCCTTAATTAGGCTTTAGAAAAACTAATATCCACCTATTTATCTCCATTTACTCTCTTTACACACCTAACTCAAGCTTATTCACTTTGACATCCACTTACTCAAGTAGAATCACTCATAGCCCATGATGCTCCTGCATCATAAATGTCCTTGTCTCCTATGACTTGAATATTTGAACACATTTTCCAATACAAATAACAAATAATTTTACTAACTTTTCACCCTAAATACAACCTAGTATCATATTGGATTCTATTTCAAACTCTTGTTCTAGTGTAGAGGTTTCTATTATCTTGATGGATGTAGGACCAAAGGTGTAATGTGATGATCTATTCGCATAGCTTACCATTCTTATATTGAATAAGAACCTATAATGCCAAGTGCTTGCACAATGTAGTGGAAATGACCTATTAATGTATTTACTAACATTGCATGAACAATCCTTGTGTTATAAATAGAAATCTAATGACACAATATTTGACCTACAAGTTTTGTTGCAAATGGTAAGGTGATGATCTATTCGCATAGCTTACTACTTTTTTATTGAATAAGAACCTATAATGCCAAGTGCTTGCACAATGTAGTGGAAATGACCTATTAATGTATTTACTAACATTGCATGAACAAGAATGTTATAAATAGAAATCTAATGATCTACAATAGCTTACTACTTTTTTATTGAATAAGAACCTATAATGCCAAGTGCTTGCACAATGTAGTGGAAATGACCTATTGATGTATTTACTAACATTGCATGAACAATCCTTGTGTTATAAATAGAAATCTAATGACACAATATTTGACCTACAAGTTTTGTTGCAAATGGTAAGGTGATGTTCTATTCGCATAGCTTACTATTTTTTTATTGAATAAGAACCTATAATGCCAAGTGCTTGCACAATGTAGTGGAAATGACCTATTAATGTATTTACTAACATTGCATGAACAATCCTTGTGTTATAAATAGAAATCTAATGACACAATATTTGACCTACAAGTTTTGTTGCAAATGGTAAAGGTGTGATGCTTAGAGGAAAACCATTCAATCGAATTGAAAGAGCCCGCATACTTTTATTGGGGTCCAAGAATGCTTAGTAGAAATATTGATTTATACTTTTGTGTCAAAGGAGTGTCGGTTGCATATTGTGTTAAGCTCAAGAAAATTTAGTATTGGACTGCACTTCAATGATTTAGAAGGCCTAATGATGCACAACACCTTGAAAGACATCATAGAAGGGTTGGTGCTTGGCGCTGGTGTTGAAACCATTGTCGTTTAAGGAATATCACAATGCATTTTTGTTGTTGGAATTCCATTGTGCAAAGGACTGACAAGTTCTAAGATGTTGAAGGTTGAACTTAAGCTTTATCATAAGGATTGGCGTATTGATGGTTTGGTGATTATAAATGCTGAATTAGAAGGGATTGGGCACTTCAATAATATGACGATGAGCTTGACTATCCATTTTCATATGCACCAAACATAAGGCAGTTGTTGAACACTTCAACAAAGGAAACCCTGAAATTGGGGTAAGAAACTAATATTGCCAAATCCAAAGGATGTCACAATGAAGCTGTGAAAATCTAGGATTTTCTTGACCATCGACAACGGTAGAATCTTTTGATATTGAGCAAAAAAGGAATGTGCCAGTGTACTGACATAGCAACAAAAGAAGATTGGACTTGTACAGATTATTTAATGTCTCGGTTTATTACAGTGTTTCATCACTCTCAATGCATTCTTCACAGTCCAATAGGTATTTTAAATTATTCCTTTTGTAGTCCCTATTTATTTTACTAACTGCAAATGTCCATGTCACTTCTAATTCATTAATTCTTTGCTGCCATGCATTGGCAATTAAAAGCATCATTAACATAGCAGAAACGCAATCCAAGATAAGGTCGTACACATTAAGAGAGGTTTACATCAAGGAGTTCAAACTTCTCAAAGAGAACACAATTTAAAAAAATCGTTGTACTGGCATACCACGCCCCATACCCATATTGGCTTCTTATCTTTTGAGCATGATGCAATAAGAACCAAAAATGGGGGGATCAAGGACATTGATTTCTAAGGAGAAGATATTAGCAGACAGTTTTTGGGTTTGATAAAAGCCAAATTTGGAAATGGATAATAAACATCAAAACAACATATGAAATTAGAAAACCAGGACATTTTTAACAACGATTAACAATCTGAAAATTGCAAGAAATTTGGACCATATTGAAACAAGAAAATTTTATAAATTATTAGGACCTCTTCTTGAATGCCAATTCAGGCCTAAAGGACATCCATGACCAGCATGGACACTGCACTTGTTTAAAGATTTTGCTATCCATGCTCTCTGCATAACACTCTAAAAGTGCCTTTCACTAACACTTAAAGGCCTTTTTAATACGTATTTTTTTTTTATGACACCTGAAGAGGCCTTCTAACTGCCTCATCATGTCATGGTTCTTTGCAACTCCCCATGTTACCTTAATTCTTTGTAACTACTTTGTAGTTCCTGTAATGTATGAGATGCTTTGTAAATGTCTCATCGTGTCAAGGGCCTTTGTAATTCCTATGACAAAAATTTTTGCAGCTCCTATAACAATATTCCTTGTAACATTTTTAGTACAACCTCTATGATTTCGGTAGTTTCTTATGACATTGTGATGACACACAGATGCCCTTGTCCTCTATGAATTGAATATTTGAACACTTTTTCCACTACAAATAAAGAATAGCTTTATTAACTTTTCACCCTAAATACAAACTAGTATCTATTAGATCCTATTTCGGACTTTTGTTCTAGTGTAGAGGTTTCTATTATCTTGATGGGTGTAAGACCAAAGGTGTAGTGTGATGTTAGCTTACTATTCTTCTATTGAATAAGAATCTATAACGCCAAGTGCTTGCACAATGCAATGGAAACAACCAATTGATTTAATTGCTAACATTAAATCAATAGAAATGTAGTGGCATTGTATTTGACCTAAAAGTTCTACTGCAAATGGCAGGTGTGATGACTAGAGGAAAAAACATTGAATCAAATTGATAGATCCCAACTAGCTTAGTGGGATCCAAGCAATGCTTACTAGAAATGTTGATTTAGACTTTTGTGTCAAAGAAGCATCGGTTGCTATAATGACTCTTTCTCAAATTGATAGATCCCAACTAGTTTAGTGGGATCCAAGCAATGCTTATTGGAAATGTTGATTTTGACTTTTGTGTCAAAGAAGCATCGATTGCTATAACGACCCTTTCTCAAAATTAATTAATTCTAGATACCCGAAGCCTATTCTTATTATTTTCTGTAGGCTAAGGGGAAATTAAAGAGGGAAATAAATTAATTTAATTCATACAAGTTCTTAATTGTGTGAACATGAGAATTTGGGATCCGGTGTATTTTGCAAAAGAGTAGCAGTAATTGCTTGAAGCAAAGCAATTACGAGAAGGGTGGACTGTAATATCCCCTTTTCAAAATTAATTAATTCTAGATACCCAAAGCCCATTCTTATTATTTTCCATAGGCTAAGGGGAATTTAAAGAGGGAAATAAATTAATCCATTCATACAAGTTCCAAATTATGTGAAAATAAGGGTTTGGGATACGGGTATTTACAAAAGAGAATTGTAATTGTTTGAGGGCAAGCAATTCGGGATGGACGGATTTGTAATGCCCCCTTTTTAGAATTAATTAATTTGGGGTCCAAGTATTTGCAAAAGAGACTAGCAATTGCTTGAACCAAAGCAATTATGAGAAGGGTGGTTTGTAATATCCCCTTTTCAAAATTAATTAATTCTAGATACCCAAAGCCCATTCTTATTATTTTCCATAGGCTAAGGGGAAATTAAAGAGGGAAATAAATTAATCCATTCATACAAGTTCCAAATTATGTGAAAATAAGAGTTTGGGATCGGGTATTTACAAAAGAGAATTGCAATTGTTTGAGGGCAAGCAGTGCAGGAAGGATGGACTATAATGTCCCCTTTTTAGAATTAATTAATTTTGGATACCTAAAGCCTATTCTTATTATTGTTTGTAGGCTAAGAAGAAATTAAAGAGGGAAAAAAATAATTTAAGTGGTCCAAAAGTACTTTTATAGTTTTATTGAAAAAGGACACTTAAATTATATTTTCAATCCAAAAAGCAAAAATTGAATAAAATCTAATAGAATGATGAATTTATATTGTGGGCGCTAAAGATAGAATAAAAATTAAATAAAGCATTCTATTATAAGGCTTGCATGAGCATCAAAATCCTATTTTATATTGTTTATTCCTATTTTTAGGATGAGGCGCCAACATGGGAGAGAGAATAAAGTAATTTTTTATTGTTTGTTGAGCATGCATGTAACTCCTAAAGTACGCGCCAACATTAGAAAAGGCCTTGAAAGTTATAAAGGTGGATTCGGGGTTTATTATTAAAATATCTTGGAAATTCATCAACTACTTCATTGTTGTTCAAGTAGCTTCGCTTCTACATCAGCAATAGAAAATGAAAACCCTCATTTGTATATAAATCTTAGGACGGAATCCCTCATATCTAAGCTTGGCAATTTTATTATGGGGTTGCAATGGTCTTTCAGATACATGTATTCATCCAGTTTAGTTCGGCATCATATTCAGGGTTGTTTTAGCATCCAAGAACAACAAGTACAGCTAGGACATCTCCCTCTGGAAACGAAGTTCACTACTAGTGCCATATCTGGAAGCAGTTTTCAATCAAAGCAGTTTGCATGTTCTTATCTTTTGTGAGAAAAATTGTATTCAGACATTCTAGTGTTTTTATTTATGTTGACTTGAAATAAATAAATAAAGTTTGTTTTCCTACATATTGTGGTGGTTGTTCTTTTTAATAAAAATCAGTTTGTTGTTGATGTCATAAAAGCTCAAATTTGTATATTGTTGCCTTAGGTTTTGACAAATTTGTCAGAAAGTATTTTCAGGGATATTACAGTTGCATCCTACATTAAGCTAATAGCATGTTGCAAAATGACTTTAGTGTTGGATTACACTTAAGTTATTTAGAAGCTTATGGTGGTAAACTCTTGCATGAAGCCACTTAATGTTTTTCCTTGAAACATCATAAATAGAAGGGTTGGTGCCCAGAATTGATGTGGAAAACCATTATCATTTAAGGAATATCACAATGCATTAGTGTTGCTGAAATTGATTGTGTAAAGGAATAACAAGCGCTAAGATATTCAAGGTTGAACTTAAGCTTTATTATCATAGTAGGTGTACTGATAACTTAGTGATTATATATCAGTCAAATCATGCTGACTTACAAGGGATTTGGGCACTTCAACAAGATGAGGATGAGCTGGACTGTCCATTTGCACTTGTTGAACAGTTAAGACAACAAGGAAACCCAGAAATTGAGGTAACAAACTAACATGGCCAACTTCAATGGATGTCGAGACAAAACTATAAACTCCGACCTAGATTCTACTGGGGATTTTTCTTGATCATTGACAAGGATAGAATCAGCTGATATCGTGGCAGTCTGCTAAGGTTGCATCAAAAGAGAAGTGCATCTGAACTATAAATTAAGCCGTAACTCAATATTGGAGTGGGAAAATTTATGCAATGTCTTTGTTTGCAACGGTGCTTCAACACTCTCAATGCATTCTTCACAATTGGATAGGTATCTTAAAACATTCCTTTTGTAAGGCCCTATTTATTTTACAAACTGCAAATGTCCATAACACTTCTAATTTATTAGTTCTCTGCTGCCTATATTTATTTTACAAGCTCTAAAATGTTTTAGGTTGAACTTAAGCTTTATTATAAGGATAGGTGTATTGATGATTTGGTGATTATATATTAGTCAAGTTGGGGACCTATAAGGGATTTGGGCACTTCAACAAGATGAGGATGAGTTGGACTGTCTGGTGTAGCGCAATCACCCAGTAGACCTCCAAGATCAACTCTGACCTTAACTTGCTTGTATGTTCTTGAGTTTGCAGGCATATTGCTTCTATGCACTGTGTGATACTGTTTTTTTCATGATGAGTTAGGATCTTTGAATGCACTATGACAGTTTCTAATTGGTGTTTAAACAACCTTTCAGATCCAATGACAACCTTCTTCCCTCTAAAAGACTTATCAAGCGTGCTTTTGTCAACTCTGTCCCTGGTTTCCACAGTTTCTGACAATTCACTCTTCTTTCTTAAATTTTCCTACTCCAAACCACAACTTACAACTCTCCTGAAGAATTCAGACCTTCACATGTAATGATCCTTTACTGAAATTGCAAAAAAATGCTAACTCAGGGGACTGATAGGGCTTCCTAGCACTCTGTCAAGCTTTTCTCCTTCGAGGCTCAATGATTCAGAACAATTTCTTTTGCATTTGATTCGTAATCTCCATGCAATGATTACTTCAAAGTTTTAGAATTTTTGATTGGTGCATTCAGGAGAAATTCGCATTTTTTATTTTGAAAACACTAGTTGCAGGTTTAACGCCTATGTAGAGCCGAGATACACTTTTAATGATTTCTTGCTCGAATCAAGGTCTTTTTCGAAACTTCCAGGTGTGGGAGGACTGTCGAGATGTAAATAAGCTTTCTAAATAGCTAATAGCTTATGAACAACCTCCTCTTGCTTTTGAGATATGAGTTACAGTCAAACTTCTCACAGTGAACTGTATAAACAATACAAGAAAAAAAAAACACCCTGATATGTTTCTTTATTGCTCTTTCAGGAGACTGAAATCTCTAAATAGTTGTTTTCACCTTCTAACAATATTGAAGACACTGGAAAATGATTCTTCTTGAATCAATATAGATTTGTATGACTGGATATAAATAATGCAACTCAGAATTTAAGTAGAACAAGAACACACAAACCCCTACGAGACTGAAATCTCTAGATAGTTGTTTTCACCTTCTAACAATATTGAAGACACTGGAAAATGATTCTTCTTGAATCAATACAAATTTATATGACTGGATATAAATAATGCAACTCAGAATTTAAGTAGAACAAGAACAAACAAACCCCTACAGTCACAACCAAAAAGGATTCACTTTATAAGAAGTTTGTCACCTTCTAATAATCTCTATATAACATCATATGACATTAATACCATACACTTTCTCATCTTGAAAACCAGAGCATTGTTTCACCATCCTTTTACATAGTTTCTTAAGCTTAAAACAGTCACAAAATACTTGAAGAACACCCACAAAATTCTTGGAGCCCCTTTTTCTTCTTGTATTCGATTGAATAATGCCCAAAACAGTTACATGACAATCTTTATATCCCTGAAAGACAGTTTCCATCGAACCAATTGGTCTATGAATGACAACTAATCACTATTTAGTCCTAATTAATAAACATTAATAAGCTTCTTGAGCATACAACAAGTGATACAAGAAGTTTACATTATTCTGACCATTTAGGATCTTCCTTGAAGATGACCATTTACAACACCAAGAACATCCTTCCTAGCTTGATTTAGCACCCAAATTGCTCTCAAATTCAAATACTGATTTTTGGAGGGAAAATCAATAATTTGAAATTTGAAAGGTCTTAGGCTACAAACAAAGCTTGTAAAACACTGAACTCCTAAACAACAACAACAAACCAAAATTTGAAAATTCAAGCAAAAATTGTACTTCCTACCTGTTGGAGAGCAAGATGCTCCTGCATCACTGTCGATAACACTTCTACTTTATTTTAGAAGTTCTAAAATGTTGAAGGTTGAACTTAAGCTTTATTGTAAGGATATTTGTAAGGATATGTGTAAGGATATGTGTAATGATAGGCACTCCAACCAGATGAGGATGAGATGGACTGCCCATTTGCACGGTAACTAGTGTAAGGAACTTGTTAAACGCTTAAGACAACAAGAGACCCTAAAATTGAGGTAACAACTAATATGGCCAAATCCAAAGGATGTCAAGGCAAAGCTATGCAAACTCTAACCCAAATTCTACAAGGGGATTTTCTTGACAATTGAAAAGGATTGAATTTGCTGATATCATGGAAAAAGAGGAATTTTCGAGTTTATTGATATTGTTGAAAAGAGCAATGTGCCAGTCTACTAACATTGTAAAAAAATGCCCCAAGAAATAGGGGATAGCAAGGAGGACGCCCCCTTTAAAATGGAAAAGTTTGAGGCGTTTACTTCGAGGCTAGACAACCCCCTAAAATTAATGTTCATTTATTAACTATCTAGTAAATCTTGATCTATGAGCTATAGCTATCATTATATTTCAATTCAAATTTAGTAAACATACAATACAATAACTAACCAATTTGGATTTATTGACATTTGTTTTCAAGGTGTGGTGTGAGCTATGACACCTGAATCAAAGAAAGAATTTGCATACTACCTTCAAGTTTCTACATAGGCAAATAATAATGAAAGAAATGCATAAGAATTTCTATATTTCAGTGGTATCTACAACCAATTTTGTCTATTTTGAAGAATTAAGTTTCTCTATATGTTAATCTATAAACATGACCTTTCTAGGGCTGAAGCTTTTGGAGTGCAAGTATACTTATCTTTTGTAGGTGGATTGGGAAGTTTGAATTTACTACTAAACTTCGTCGCGGCCTTTAAAAAATCAAAAGCTCAAAGTTTGAACAGTATATAAGATAAATGGATTAAGCCCACAAGGGTGTCTCATACACCAAATTGGTGTCTTGCTTGAAGATGACCTATAACACTACCTCTACCCATCCCTATTGGATGTGCATATGCATTGTGAAAATTACTCCCTTTTTCTTCTATCTTCACGTAACTTTGTATAATGTCTTAAGTTTAGTTTCAACATATAGCAAGTTCTGGTTTTAATTTAGTAACTTTGTATAATGTATAATGTCTTAATTTAGCAAGTTCTGGTTTTCAGGAAGATCATCAATTGTACATCTATGCTGTCTTAAAACTATTGCTATGATGATAATTAGAAGGCTTTACGAGTGTGGGTTGTATTTAAGTAGGACAATGCAATGCATTTAAAGAGTTGGTCCTTTTTTCCACCATCTGAATTTTTCATGTGACATGTAATTTTAGCAGGTTCTAGTTTCTATACAAGTTTGTACCGTGTTGTTATCAGTTGTGAGACCATATCATCTTTTCAGCTTTTTGTCTTAAATTCTTTTGTTGTGATAATAACTGGAAGGTTTACAATTTACGGCCATATCTAGGCAGGAAAATACAACACAAAACACGGCATTTATCTAACATATATTTATTACATGTTACAAAATTCAAATTCAGTGTTATGTTAGAGCCTTCATGATTTTACAAAGGTTTCCTTTGGCCATTGTTCCAGGTCTTTCCACCTTCAGCAAATTTGGAGTATTTATGATTTTACAGAAGTTCCCTTTGGCCATTGGTTTCGTGTCTTTCCAACTTTTTGTTAAACGTGTTACTAGGTGGCTTGGTTTTAATCTTTCTGCCATCTTCTAGATTTTTTCCACCACTATATATATATGAATCCTTGTAAGCCCTAAAGTACTAACCAGTTTAATCCTGAGCTGCGATGGAGTATTGATGATGTTTCATTAGCTCCAACAATAATCTATGGTAATTCAAGAATCCATTAGCATGGCCAGAAGGTTGTCAAATGGTTAATCACTATTTATAGATCTATGTTGTAGAGACTCACAAACAGTACAATCCATCAAACCTTGCATTGAACTTGGGTATTCTAAATGGCAGGACTGAAGTAGGGATCATGCAACTGTTAGAAGTATGATCAAGAGCATACACAATAACTAACTATAAAATCCAATTACAACACACATGAGATACATGTGTGATGAGAGATAACCAGTCATACTCTTTGCGGTTTCTGCATTTGATTTTCTGGTAGATCAGGATACAGCTGCACCATGGAAGCTTAAAGTAAGACACTATTATATTTAATCAGATAGTAAGAATTACCTAGACAGACTCATCTGTTTGTTTAAATTTAGTAGGTGGCTAATTTGAAAATAACACTGTAGATATAAACAGGCTATATCATATACGTTTTAGATAAATGGTAAGGCATTTTTAATAAAAGAATCTGATATCTAATGTTAAACATCCTCAGAAAATAATGACGATAAAAATAGGTCTCTGTTACAATCTGTGCAATCACCTAATAGAAATAGGTGCATTTGAGTAGGCTAGAAATATTAAAATAGAAGTATACAGACAGCATAATGGAAGACCAGATCAGCTAGTCTATCTAAGAATTATGGCAAAGAACAGAAGATCCTTAATCAGATTTATTGTGGGAAGGCATTTTTAATAAAAGAATCTGATATCTAATTTTAAACATCCTCAGAAAATAATGACCATAAAAATAGGTCTCTGTTACAATCTGTGCAATCACCTAATAAAAATAGGTGCATTTGTGTAGCCTAGAAATATTAAAATAAAAGTATATAGACAGCATAATGGGAGGCCAGATCAGCTAGTCTATCTAAGAATTATGGCAAAGAACAGAGGATCCTGAATCAAATTTATTGTGGGAAGGCATTTTTTAATAAAAGAATCTGATATCTAATTTTAAACATCCTCAGAAAATAATGACCTTAAAAATAGGTCTCTGTTACAATCTGTGCAATCACCTAATAAAAATAGGTGCATTTGGGTAAAGAAAAATTAAAATAAACGTATATAGACCGCATAATGGGAAGGCAGATCAGGTAGTCTATCTAAGAATTATATGAAAAGAACAGAGGATCCTGAAAAAAATTATTGGCAGGTTATTATAAACTAAAACTATGTCTCCGTCAATCACTCAGCTGAAGGAAAGAAAGAAAAACGAAATAAATGCATTGCGGTTTAAGCATATGAAATGAAATGGTAATAGTAGGTTACCTGGCCTTTAAAAAATCAAATGGGATGCAAAACTCCGGCTGTAAACTCAGCTCCCTCTCCCAATGCAAAGCTAAGCTGCTCGTGTAAACTGAGCCTCCCTCTCCCAATAAAATGCAATGGTATCATCTCATCTCATCTCATCTCATTCCATTCACAAATACAGAAAGAAAGAAAACACAAAACAATAACATGAGCACGGTACGGTGGCCACACAACACAACACAACAATTACACAAATAATGGAATGAGATAAAATGAAATGAATTCAAGGAAAAGACAGGGAGGTTAGGGTTATTTATACCCAAAAAATCTGACTGCAACGGCTCTGATTTGCTTTTTCTAACGGATATGCTCTCAAACGGCTCTCATATGCATTTTCAAATACGTCTCCTTGTCGTTATCCTGTGTTTCTGGAATAATCCTGACCTTTGCCCGCCATCGCTATCCGCTTCACTCTGCTGCTCAAACCCAGCTTTGCTGCTCAAACCCAACTATGCTGCCCAAACCCAACTTGGGTTACCACGAGCGTTAGTTGACTACATAAACATCTTTCACATTAAAAAATTGAAAAATGAAAAATGTTACGATGTCATGTATTAGCGTATCCCTGTTAAAGAAATTGTTATTATAGAATTTGTAGTTACAAATGTTTGTACTTAATTGAATGTACCATAGAAAATGTGATTATGTAATGTAGGGAAGTGTATTTTTATCTACACTTTTAAATAATGTGCCATGAACCTTTCGTATAAAATTATTTATTAGGCGTATTTTTTTAAATATAGATATGGAACTAGTTAATTGCTATGAGATATTGTATTTGTGTGTTTATTAATAATTATTGGTACAAGATTAGTTAAGTGTTGTGGTGTTAGTATATTTGTGTGTTTATTAATTAATTAATGAAACTAATTAATTATGCCAAAGGCGTCTAACAATGAGGTGTCATTTATCAATAAATGTACGTGTTTTTAATGAGTATTTTTTTGTTGGGTTTTTCTTGTTAGGCGCTAACAAACAACAAAAGATTTCTTTGAGTCTCTATTTTATGGCATTTCCTATCAAGTTCACAATTATAGTGGCAAGTCTTTGAAATAGAAAAGGGTCGCATGGAATGAGGATGAGGTCATTGTGGTGAATATGATTCTACAATGCTTGAACAAAGGATGATTGAAGTATGTTGCAGGGACGATGAGGTGGCATTCACACCTAATTCTTGTGTTGGCAAACAGTGTCCTTCCAATACATTTGTATTTAGCACTTCCTAAATTTTATCTTCCTTTAAAAACTTGTGATTTGTTTAACAAAAATTCTTCAAAGAAAAATTAGTTCATTATTTATGATATGGGTAGGAACCAAACAAATAGTAGCTAATCGTTGTCTTAACTGAGCATTGAAATTATTTTACCAAATACTACTAGTAGATTTGCGATCTAGTCGATTAACCTTTACTAGCATACTCTACTGTGTTAATAGGAGGTTTTAAACATGGCATGAACATCCACCAATGCATAATGGAGAAGGGATTGTTGTCAAATATTGTAGTTGTAAGTGCCACCAGGATATATGCATGTAAAATATGGAAACATGAATAAGGCATGTGAACCTTTCAACAATAATGCCTAAAAGAAATGTGGTGTATGCAAAATTGTTATCCCATTTTTGAGTTCATCGATAAAACGGGATAACCAATCAAATTTTTCTTGAAGAACCTGTTTATGATTCATTCTTCATCCATGAATTGCTTTTAAAATGCCTTACTTGCTTTCTGAATTAGCTTTTAGGGTCATTGTTATCCCAAATTTGCACCCCTTGCAATTTGGATAACTCATCAAATGGACTTAGTCATTCTCGCTCTAAGGAATTCATGAGACACTAATTCAATTTATCGCAGTCAGTAAGAACTTGTTGTTCTACGGGTTATCCTAACCCGCGGAACAAAGGAACATTAGTCGAGGACTTAGGTGGGTTTTTGATAAATCTGCCAAATACTATAAAAGGTTGCACTACACTTGGTGAATCCACCAAACATTTGGAAACCCATGGGAGACTAAGCTTAAAGCATTAGCGGGTTATGTTTTAAAAGGGTCACCTAACGATCTTTTGGCCGTCAACTTCAACACCAAGAATTAACAATCCACGTGGTTGGATTCCAACTCTCCTCAAAAAAATTTGCTTCAGCGGATCTAAAGCCACGGAATGAGCCGCATTCTATAATCTTTTGGGTCCTCGGTGGGTAGACTAAGTCAAAGCATGTAACACCCTAAAAGCGTGGTTACTTTCTCCTTTGCATTCAAGTGTTGATATGTGATTTTCCCATATGAGGATATGTTCTTTTGATTCGAGAAGTCATGCTTGATTTGGTTATGTCTTTTCTGCTCTTGAGATCTTTGATTGAACTGGAATATGCTTGGATTCATTTTCTTTCATTTCTCGCATGTGAGTGCAATCTGACTTCTGGAAGATTGTAAACTTATCTATCTCTATGACTCATCCTTGGATCAATTACATTGATCCAAGGAATGTTTTAAATATATTCGGAATGAACAATTATGTATTGACATTTCATGAATTAATAAGTCTGGACTGAACTTAGAATATATAAGTTCTTTTTATTCTCCTTCATATGAAAATATTTCCGGTTGTGGAAAGTTTTGTTGGATTCTGGAAATTGACCCTGGCAGGTCATTGCAATCGAATTTTGGTTTAAGCCATTTATGGCTAAGGAGAGAACCTAGACTTAAGCCAGGTAAGTGATATTGTTGTTCCGATCTAAAGCTATCTTACTTGATGCAAAATCCTAGAATCTAATCTGGAACGTAATATTCTGTTGAAATTCTGAAAGGTGATTTCAACCTAATCTAAGTTTGTCATAAACATGAATCTGGAAAGGTTACTAGTTATTAATTTAAACTAGAACCTGTTATTGCAAGGTTGGTCAATCTAACCTAGTTCCTAAACTATGTATTTTGGATACTACCTAAGGGTTTATCTAAACCTAATGCTAAGGTAATTGACTAATGTTATATCCTAAGGTGTTAAATTTTAATTTCCTATGATCTAACCTAAGTCACTAACCTATCCTAAACTAGTGCTATGAAAGGAAACCTAAGGGGTCACAAGTTTTGGGCGGTGGTTTCTATGGCATTTAAGATGGGGATAAGGTTGAGGGGACAGGGAGTACTGCCAACTTTGGCGGAGGTTAATTTGGTTAGTGGGGGTATACGTGGCAGCACCTCTAAAAATGGAAACTCTTGTTTATTTTAATTTGGGGCTTGCCAACTTTGGTGGGCGGTGGCAATGGAGAATAGGTGGGAGAAATGGGTTCTCGAGCTCGGATTGCTTTGGGAGGCATGCAAATGGAATTTTCTTGGTTGTTTCATTTTTCATGCATTCTATTTTTCGCTCTGCGTGAGCATTGGTTTTTCGAACCAGAATTTTACTCTTCGTTGCATGGCATGAAGGAAGCAGTATTTTGTTGTTTGATCTTTCATGGAAAAGGAGGGAAGAGGCAGGCTCAGCCAGAGGTCTTCTTCGATTTTTTTTAGCGACACTATCAGGCATGATAGGCCCTAACTGTTAAAATCTTGCTTTCCTTTAAATGTTTTCATTAAAAGAACTCTATTCTGATGATATATGTGCATTTTTGCTTGACTGGTAGCAATGATTTGTGGGTTTTGTGTAAACTTGGGTTCTGGGTTGAACGTGGAAATTTTGGGTTTTGAATGAAACTTGTTTTCATTGTTCTTTTGTTCCTTTGTGGATTAAACTTGGAGTTTTTTATCCGGTTGGAACTATCGCATTACCTTTCTTTGTTGTGTATTTGTAACTAAGTGAACTGTACCAGACTCCGTAGGGTTTTCTTGGTGATGAAATTGGTGAATGTGTTCGATTTCTTAAGATCCTTATTGTTGTTAATGATCTGGTTGTATTCATCGATCTAGTTTTTTTTTTAACAGTTGTGTTTTCATACCCATTTGGGTAAACCACTAGCGACTGTTGTAAACTCTTATCTGATTGATTTATTAGATTAAAACTTATTCCCTGGAAGGAAACATTTCAAAAGACTACGTGTTTTAAATACTATGGTAATCTCTTACTGCTTCGGCTATGAATGGAGTAATAGATTGTTTGCTTCGCCATGAGAAACTCTGACTGTAACAAGTTCATGTTTGAGGAAATTTGTAAATGATTTCGTGGATGGGTGGTTGGTATACTCTATGAAACTTGATTACAAGTTACGTGTTTTGGAATTATTGAATGATTTAAATCTATATCTCCTCTTGTGAAGGGTTTGATTGCTTTTTAAATTCTGGTACTACGAGTAATACAATTTATGGTTTTGTTGTTATTTTTAAGGTAACCATGAATGATAGCAATACGGGTATATCTTGAAAGATTAGTCATTGAATGGATTTTGTGTTCTTCTTGTGAATTCTTGGTTGATCTTGGAAAAGTTGCAATATGAAATTGTGTTTATCAATTCTAGGTTTTTAATATACTTAGAAATTGACATTAGAGTTGAAATGGTTTGAAGCATATGGAAGACCTATTTTAATCATTGTCATTATATGATTATTACAATGATAGTTGAACATTTCGACCTTGGGTGTTTTTGAAAATAGGATTTGAATACGTTTATAAATACTGAATATTCAATCTTGTTTAGTGTATTATAATGAAATGGCACCGGATGATGAATCGGTCCAACTAGATTAGTATTGGATTACTATGTAATCAAGGGAAAATGTTAAGTTAACCTAACTTGATTTTAATCTCGAATGGTTCGAGCATATGAAGGAAAGTAGCTTGTTTCCTTTGGATCAAGTTTATATTGAGTTCGATAGGTTGTAATGTTTTATGTTAAATGTTGATATTGGTTTCATTGGATGTATAGTGGTAGATCCTGTAGGGATCTAAGGGTAATTCTATATGGTGGCTCTACCTGAACCGAACTGTTGAATGTACTTAAGTGCTAGAAACAGATTCTTCTTCCTTGATTAGATTTATTAAATGGTTATTATTTCTTGGAAATTGGATTTAGTTCTAAAACTTGGTTACAACAATGTTTTGGTCATCTCTGTTTTATCTCTGAGTTGAAAAGGAAGGTTGGGAAGGGGCTTTAAAAGAAAGAAAGTTATATTGATCTCTTCTTAAATGTTAATATACTCTTTCTTAGAATTATTTAAGGAACTCAATCAGTAAAGTTATGGGATGGAATCTTATTATATTAAGATGAAAGAAACATTAGGATTAGGGATCCTAACCTGGAAGACTCCTTTCATTTTACAGTAGTGTTAAGATCTTGTTTTAAACTTACTATTTGTTATTTTATTTGCAAAGTAATTCAGTATTTATTGCCTTGCATACTTGTCATGGATTGAAAATCAAGTATAATAAGATGAAGGACAGATTGGCAGGAGAACTTGCAAGTGGCAGTAATCCATTCCTTCTGTTTAAATTACTTTTGTATGAACCTGTTGGGATGAATACTTCAAGTGGTTTAGTGTTAAATAAAAGGTGATCAAATCATGATATACACTATTTCAGCTTTTTCGGATGATTAGGTGCATAATAAACAAGATGTTCCTCCTTAGTTTCTTACAAGAAATGAGATGAATCATCCGAAATAGATTAAGTTGAAATTACATCTGTAACTTAAGTTATGATATGAAGTTGTATTATAATTGGTAGGAAGAAAACTCAGAGTGTATTATGATTTTGGATTGTGAAGGTAATTGTTGGAATCAATTATACTTTAAATTTAGGACAAGTAAAATAGAATATTCTTTCTGTCCATTTTGTTTTAACAGTGTACTAGGACTCTTTATATTGACTTCACTTTAAGTTAGAAAGTATGAAGTAATTGATGTCATTATAACAGGGTTGTTTAATTGAAACAATTAGTGGAATGCAATTGTTTTAAGGATTAGTGCTTATCATGCTTAGTTCATTGAACTGACCCGTGCTAGCAATTTTTGCTAGATGGTCTTCGTAAGTGGTAAAGGAAGACAAAATCTAATATGATGCATTGATTGTTCTAAATTGGTTCTTATGAAGAATTCTGATTTGATTTCTAAACTGTATTGTGAAAAGAAAAGTTACCTCTTTTGTTTGAAGGCTATTGTCTTAAAGTATGCCCAAAGTGCATAAGTTGTAATTGTATGGGTTTGGAAATGAATGAAATAGTGAGAAATTACCTATGTGGAATGTGTAACTTATCTTGTTGGGATGATCTTCTTATTATCTATATGAATGAGTGTGCATTCTTATTGTTATTATACAATGGAATATAGATGAATTTATTAAGTAAGCCATAGCTAATTATGTGGTTGAATACTACATTCTTGATTAGCGATTCTTTATAACTTATGATTGTGATTAAAAACTGTAAATAAGATCACTGTATTTGTAGGGAACATTGAGAGTGGGTTATGCCCTAAAATGTAACTATAAGAAGAAGAGGACTTTCCTCTCTTGTAATGCACTAATTATAGAAGGAATATATGGTTATAAATCACTAAGAATTAACAGTATTAAGTCTGATATGTCTCAGCCTATTAGGTTGATACATTTCCTTCGTTGGATAAGTTATTTTTAAATAACGAAACTTAAATTGTTGTTGTCCTATTTTTTTGGATAAAAGGTTGTTAGGTCCCAACCGACAACTAGGAAGCAACCTTAAATTAATTAAGACCCTTTTGTAAAGATTGAACCCTAATTACAAAAAGGTAACTTAAAGAGTGTTGGACTCGGGGTTAGGAAGGCTACCAAAATATGTAGTTCTGTAACCCAAATATAACTTAACGTAAGTAAATTCTTAGAGGTATGTACATCTTTTCGAGGTTGTTTTGTAGGATGTTGACACACATCAACTGCAAGGTTGTACCTTCGAGAAGATTAGGATCTTCTCGAGGATACAACAATGCAGATGACATGTGGCAACACCCTTCTACATTGATCATTAAGATTTACACACCTGGAACTTGATCAAGATTTCTCTCCGGGACTGGTTAGGACCATAATCAGGTTATGATGAAGCCCTTTGAGACTCGGGGTACCTTGACACACGAGGTTAACCGGTTGACCCAAAGATGCCAATTTACCCTTAGTCTTTAAGAGCCTCTTCATATCATGGACTATGATGTTAATCCGAACTAGAGTGAAACCTTGGGACAAGGGGACTGACAAAAGTCAGTATAAGACGTTCTATATAACAATAGAGTGAGGTGAAGGACGTATTCCATTGAAAATTATGCCATCAAGGAATAAGTAATACAAACATTATGTTATAAATCTTTGGCCAAAGTATCTTAAGCTACTGATTGCGTTGTCCTGTGTCACCTAGTCTAGTATAAGGATCGTGATGCCGATGAATATTGGTAACAATTATTCAAATAGGTTCCTTGGGCAGATCACTCAGAACCCGGAATAGGGTAAGAGAACCACGAATATGAAGTATTCAGTAGAAAACTCCAAGCTCAATGTTACACATGAATAGATCAGTAGTTCACCGAGTCATGGAATGAATAGATCGGTGGTACACCGAGTCATTACAGCTGCATATGGTTATCTGTTATAAGAATGATTGTTATGAGATGTGTGTTCTAAATTATGTATTTAGAACAGAGAACATTAATCATGCAAAAATAAATTCCTTGTTTCTAAAGTATTAAAATGGGAATGTTACAAAGCGAGTCAAAGGAAACATGGCAAGGTAAAGGGATGACAAAGGTGGCACAATATCAACGATCAAAATGGGACATGTGTCGTTGTTCTGGCGAACTTCAAAGAATTTGCATTTCACAGACCATAGGTCTCTGAGAATTAACTGAGTTCTATTAAGGCTTTGGGTCTGGGAAGTTAGCGAGGTCAACAAGGCTACATGTGGTAGTTTTATAAAGTCATAAGTTTCTAAGTCTACCCGAAGTTAAAGGTTACGACATGAAGCCATCAAGAGTCTGATAATTGACAGCCCGAAGACATGTGGAACTTTTTCATTGGTTAACCTTTCGCAATCTATAAGTACGAAGGTTACAGGTGGGTCGACACATAGCGAATTGTGAAGGGCGTGGAGCTTTCTGATTGGCTCACACTTCGTAATGGTGAGTCAAAGGATATCAAAAAGTGAATTGTGAAGAAACATGGAGCCTTCTCATTGGCTTATGTTTCGCAGTTGTCAAGTTCAAGAAAAAGGAAATCGACATTGTGAGGAGCGTGGCAATATTCTATTGGATCACATTTCTAAAGGGGTATACTAGAGAAAAGGACAGTCGACACTGTGAAGGAATGTGGCATTGTTTTATTGGCCCAAATTTACAAAGCCACAAAATGCAAAAGGAAAGAAAAGAAAAGCAAAGAAGTAGAGCCCGATATTGTGAGCCAATGAGAGACCTACACGTGGAAAAAATAAAAGTAGTAACACGTGGGTGAAGGTCATCTCTAAAGCCAATCAAATGCAGCCACTTGTCACATTTATGTGTTTCTCGACAGCAAATATTCAAATGGCCATAACTTTCACTCCAGAGCTCCAAATCACGCAAAATTAGTCTCGTTGGAAAGGTCTCCTCAAGCCCTTTAGTTTGGCATCATGAGATTCAATAATTGATGGTGTTTTGTGTAGGAATATGGAAAAATAATAGTTCAAGTATTAATGTGCAGTTATAGATGGCTCAACCACCTGAATTGATGAAGTATGGGGCTCTTACCTTCTCCTAGAAGAAAAATGACATTTGGGAATGGTTCAACATGGTGCCCATTATTTTTAGAGATTAATGGATGATTAAATGTGGTTGGGCGTTGAGGAATCGTGTTGCATGGAAAGAGAGTGATTTGCATTAATGGCAAGATCAAATCGGAGCTTTTTTGCTCTCTTTTCTCGCTCTCTCTCTCTCTCTGGTTCTTTATATATTGTAAATTGTTGCTTCTTTCAAGGGGTTGGAGATTCTTTGTATGAATTGGATCTTGAAATGGCAGAGATAGAAAAACTTTGTGTTTTCTTTCTTCTTATCAAAGAATGTTAAAGATATATGTTGCAGACTTTGTGTTGTGAATTTATCTTTTCATTCGAGGTATAGTTCTTAAAATTTCAATGCACTAAATGGTTCTTTGCTTTCATATCTAGTTTATCCAATCTACATCCAGTTATTAATATATATTCATGTGTGATTATCTTTTGGCATGCATTATACTTAAGAAAAAACACATTTCTTTCTATTCTCTTCTTGTTCTTCTGAAATTCCTCATGTTTTTCTTCTTCTTCTCTCTCCCTACGCGCCTTCCTTTCTAAAGAAAACCAACCTACTGGGATGAGATCCCAACCCCAAATGGTTAGGTTATTGTGGGTATTGTAAATAGTCTTTGGCATGCTTTATATTAGTAATAAATAGGGTGTCTTCCTTTATTTGAGGATGGACTTTGTCCCTCATTTGTGGTTGAAATTCATATTTTGTCTTTGACAAAATAGCCAACAAACAAAAATGTGGAATCATAAAGAAGGCACGCGATGTGTTTGAAAAAATGTCTCAAATAGATTTGATCTCGTGAACATCATGATATGTACAAAATAGATCGAATCAAGCTAGACGAGGTATTTATTTATTTGATTAACTCAATTATTAAGGCGGGTTATAAGTTATACTTTGGGTTATAATTTTAATAATTTATAAATATAATTAGAGCTTTCGTCCATATTTTAAAATCAATTTATCTTAAGTTGTTAATGCTATAACAACAATCCATATTAAAAGGTTAATATAAGAAGACACAAAGGCACAATAGTAATACATGCATGGGGATTTTCTATTAGAGTTTGAGGTTGGCACTGGAGGGGATTGATATCGCATGCCTAACCATAAGACGTTGTTCACATCCTATGAAATATACCAAAAATGGGAATTTTAGGATAGGATATTGTAGACACTAAATCACGCACTTGGGTACATTTCTAGGTCCTAATCACATACCAATATTCATGTGATTTCTAAGTGAGAAAACTACTCATTGACATCTATATTTGGCCTCTTTCGTGCTTTCTTTCTTTGTGTGTGGTCTTACGACACTACAAAATTCGATTTCGAGGTTTTTCACGATTGCAGCTCCAGGAACTAGTCTCTAGCACCTAGGGGCCCCTAACTCGTCAAGGCACCCTAGTCCTAGAATTTTTGATAGTTTTGTTGTTTTCTAGGCTCGGTTGCAGCAGTCTTATTTCTGTTCCATCGAGTTTTCGATTCGGCACACCTCGGTCCATTTATTACTAGATCAACTAAGTCTCTTATTCCATCTCTTGCACTTAGGGTTTCGATTTCCACTTGTTTATTACTTAGGTTAGATTTCTACTTTATTGCATTATCATTGTGATGTGACTCTATAATTAGGGTTTTACAAATTTCTATATTTGATAAATCATTTGGTGAACCCATTGCTCAAACCCGACTTGCTTATAGATATCTTATCATCTTTCTATCATGGCTCAATCCTATGGACCATTTCGAAGCCCACCTTCAAGTGCTCAATGATCATCTTGTTGAACATCCCAGGATCTAGATCGCCTTTATCCATTGTTCGTGAGGAGGCCACCAATCTTACGGAACTTAATGTTCATATATCCATCCCAACTTCCATGCTTATTGCTACTCAAACCCTTGCTTCCAATTTTTACCTACTTCTATTGTTCCTATTTCTATTCCTACTCCTACCAACCACTTCACGCTACCTCTTGTTTCTCACACGCGGAAAGTCTCTTCCACTGGAACTCAAGACCTAGCCTCTCTTTATCATGATCTTCAAGTTCAAATCATCAATTGCAACAGGCTACTTCTCGTGCATCTCCATCTCTGGATTCCACATTACTACTTCATACTCCTTTTGCACTTGTCATTTCCGCTTATGCACTTCCTCTTAATTTCCTCACTCTCAAGGCTCCCTTTTCAATGGCCATAGTGACCCTCAAGAGCATCTCCAAACATTTCATGTAGCATGTCTAGATTATGCAAATGACCACACTTTACTTACAAAGCTCTTTCCTAGAAGATTCGAAGATTATGCAATACATTAGTTCTACGATCTACTTGTCCACTCAGTAACATCTTTTACGTATTTAGTCGATGTTTTTCTCACTCATTTCTCTATTAATATCAACTCTAAGATATCCTATTATCAAATAGTGCAAATTAAACAAGGATCTAAAGAGCATCTAGTGAATTATTTCTTGTGATACAAGAACAACTTAGCAAATATGTCTAATGTACTTGTGGAATCTGAACTTCAAGATCTATTCTTCCAAAATCTATTTTCACCTTTACGGGGAGAGTGCCATCTACATCATTCTATCATTTATGTCATACTCTTAAGCTACATGAAAGTAAACTATTATCTATGGGAAATCTTAAGTATCATGAGCATGCTTCATCTTCTACACACTTTCAAAGTAAATCCACTTTCAAGCCATCTACTAAACCTACTAAAGCTAAAGCTATTGTCAATGTTGTCTCTAATCCTGAAAAGCTTCAATGACAACCGCCTAAGCGTACGTTTACTAAATTACCTTGTGCTCAACATATTCTACTACCGCAACTCGTTGAGAGAAATCTTATTCATACGTTTCCTCCTCTGCTCAATTTGGATCCATCTCGCCCTAAAGGACATAATTACAATGAAAATTTCAAATGCGACTATCATCAATGCATTGGGCATTCTACAGATCGATGCTTTAAACTTCAACATCTTATTCAATATCTCATTGATAATAATGTAATTGAGCTTTCGAGCTCTACAACATCTACATCTTGGTCAATGAAAAACACAAGCTCAATATCTTCAACAATCTTCTTCCTAAACACGACAAGCAAGTTATTGTCTCTTCAACCAATCATACATATCATGCAAAGTGCCTCCTCCCTCATTAGGGGCTCTTGATTTTCTAGTTTCTCACCCCGATGAATCTCTACCATTCATTACATTCTCTCGATTATGACTATCACATTACATTCTCCTCTCGACACATTACATACCAATGATTCTATTGATCCTCACACTATTAATAATATAGTAATTGATCCATCGATTCATATGTGTGTGTGCTTTGTTGCACTTCTAGTTGCTATCAACTATTCGTTATCGTATATTTTGTGATGCCAAAACATTCACACATTAACATTTGCAATCATAAAAGAAGAGTATTTCAAGAGCCGAGCTCTTACCTCTCCATGATGGAGTTTTCCCAAGTTCCAAAAATAGCAGCTTGTTTCCAAGCAAACAATCCAAAAATCCACCAAATAACAAGCATGCAACAATCTTCAAACTTCTCCAAAAGCAAGAGCTCCCAAAATAACAAGGAATTCGCCCCAGAATGAAGTCTCCAAAGTGAAGCCACCCAAAACAAGGCAAGGAATTCAATTGTATAGAAGAGGGAAGGGAAGAGGATGAGGTGGGTCCATGTAGGATGCCACATCACACATCCTCAACCTTAACCCAAAAGTCAACTTCATTCTCCAATGCATAATAAATAGGTGGGTGAATAATATGACAATTTACTTACATACTCAAATCCAACCCACACCCCAAAGGACTGAAATTAAACCTTGTAAGAAAAGTGCAATTAAAACTTACAATCTGTCTTCTCAAAAAGCATTAAAAAAGTCTAAATTCAACTCTCCAACCATATGTATGGTTGGTAAATAAATTTAAGAGGTATGGGACAAGTTTAACTTGTCCCACAAGCCTCCAAAATCATCCTCCAAGGAAAATTTTGAATTTCCAAGAAGGTGGAGTGTTTCACACTCAAAAGTTAACTTACACATCTCTTACAACACTTTAATTCAAGGCCAACAACTCTATTAATTACTTTCTTATGACATATTTTAATTAATTAACTTAACAACATGATTACTCATAATATTACACATCATTTAATGAATAATGAAAGGGTCAATGCACCACAAAATAAACACATGCAAACATAAACAAAGGAACCAATAAATAAATACACATAACCCCTTGGTCACATTTAAAGGTGATCCCCCATGGGAATCCCTAACACACACAAACACGCACAAACAAATACAAGTTGTCATGGTGACCTTGTTGAATTCATCTATAATTCTAATGTGGTTGGTCTCCAATCCCCGATGTTTGTTGTGATATTTTAACTGAAAATACGAATACCTCATTCGGCCTCGTGGCCATATCAGAACATCCAAGATAATATAATTAAAATTCCAAAATCATCTAGATATATGAATCACAACAACATCCAAGCAACCAACAATATCATTTGTAATTTTACTCAACAACTATATCATCATCAAATAATTTCCATTTCTAGGTCTACTCACAATATCCAAATATCACATGTCCGAACAACATCCATAGTATAACCATGTCAAACAATATGTCAACATCAATATCCAAAATGTCTCTAATAATCATCATGCATCATAACTAAATCAAGTCAATGATAATCCATGATCTAACATCTAACATCATATTATAATAAAGTCCATAATCATGTCCATGATATAATCAGCAGTATCATGATTAGTATCAAAAGGTGTCAAAGGGAAGTGGGCACTACATATTTCATATCCGGATCCTAAATCTTACAATAATGCAAGCTTCCAAGAATAATTGGTCCTCTTACCATGCTTGTGCCATTTGTTGTGGCACCTTCAATCAAAGGGTGTGACATGATCTTAGGTCTTCCCTGGTTCCGTGTTACTCAACCTATCATTTCCATGAATCACTTGTGTGTAAATTTCATTCACAACAAGCACACCATTACTATCAATGGTGTTCCACCATGTACAACATGGCCACAACCTCCTCTTGAGATTTCCATTCCACTCATTCAGAGCATCTAGGTCGATGCGACCTCTCAAATCTAAAGCACAATCTACTCCTAGCTCTCCTATTCACACACGACCTACTCGGTCTCATTGGTTTTTTACTCCATCTCATTAGTATAGGTCCACCACTTGGGCATCTCCTTCGCTTATGTATACATCACCTTCGTGGTTTCCTTCACATAGGTGTTCATCACCTCCACGTTCTCCTTGACAAAGGTGTTCATCACCTCTCTGTACTCTCCTTCACATAGGTGTTCATTCATATTCTCCTTCACATAGGTGTTCATCACCTTCACGTTCTCCTTCACATATGTGTCCATCACCTCATAGGTCTCATGCACATAGATCTCATTCACCGATACATCATTTATCTCATACATCACCAATCTCATAGCATAGTCACACACCTTTATCTCTGCAAACATCGGGTGGAGGACCCTTACACTTCAATTTTTTTCAAATAGCACATTCATTAACATATACTTGGGGGGCATCATGCTTATTTCCCTCCCCCACCCTTTCTAGCATTGTAAATGTATCACATTTCTACTATTTCACTTCATACTTCAGATCTAGTCTTTTGCACGCATCTTAAAGATCTTGATACATGTGTATCGTCATTACCCTATGATGCACTCTTGTGCTACGGTTCACACTTGACTATTAAGGGCATACTACATTCATGAACCTCACATCATACACACTACACATTTCACACTCTGCGCATTCACAACACATCTTTCTAGCATCACATTGTCATGCAACACACTTCCCGATGACGTACTCTAGTTCCACAGTTCATACTCGACCGGTGAGGATCTAAATCTAAAATGAACCTCACCACACTCACTTTCTCTCTACACTCTATGCTTTTTTGATCATATCTATCTATCGCACAATTCAAACCATTTCTCGATGACATAGTCTTGTTCTATGGTTCATTCTTGACTTTTCATTTATAAATAAACCTCATCTCATGCATACTAATTACATTCACTGAGGGGAACGCTTCTCCTATCACACTCACATTTCATTCCATTCCATTCACACTCACAACATACTGTATATCTTGGTTGCACATTGTTCTTGCTTACTTACACTCGCATATACACTTTGCTTACTATGCTCAGACAAATATTTCGTATGTCATTATCTTTTCTATATACACATGTGCGTTCACTTGCCTTCTAGTTGTGAATGCAGACTTTACACATATTGTTACATATAACATGGATGCTTGGCACTATACCTCTTATTTTCCCACAATGGCTCATGGGGAATCTTTTTCCTTACACATCATAGGTATTATTGTTTCATTATACACTACTTCCTCTTCTTACTAGCACATTACTTTATATCGGATCATACATGCTTTGACATATTTTTATCTTTCTATCATGCTAACGGGTGCGTCATGTGCAACATTTTCTTTGTAGGAACTATTTGCCACCATGGTTGTCTGATACTTTTCTTGCTACTATTTTTCATTGTTTGCCTTTATCTGCCATTGTTTTTCCTTTGCTGCCATTTTTGTGGGCCTTTCCCTATGTCTTGTTTATTCATTGCTTATATGCTTTAAGACACTTTAGGCCTAATTATCTTGCGGCATTGTGAGCAATGTCCCATGTTTGAAACCCACTTTTTGTGGTCCACATTATCTTTTTTATGCGTATTTTCTTATTTGCACTAACACATATTTCCACCCACTTTGTTTGCATGTGCCTTGGTTTTTACCATGCACATTTTCTCCCCCTTCAGGCATCGAGTTTCAAATCATCGTTCGGTCCTCTGCTTTGGGTCGTATACTCCTAGCGACGTCGCATGCACCCCAAACAAGGGGGCATACATTGGGTGAATCAATCACCCCATTCAACATGTTATAATCACAATTTAGACTTGTACAATATAGGAACATAACAGTCTTTTAGTCACATAAATGACCAAAATTTGACTTAGGTCCTCAGACAACACACACGCCATCACCCAGACATACATGAGACATGAGCACCTAGGCACCACTGCCCCTTCTTGGATGCCTATGACTAGGGGTAGTTACAGATTTTTTCTCATATCAACACAATTTTCATTAGTTTACACAATAGTTTTTTGAGAAGAGGGACAATCCTCCAACAATCAACTTGTATGTTATCTCCTTTTTTCTATTTGCATTGGATCGAACATGATTGAACTGAAACAAAGTAGGATAACACCATCTATAGTGGTGTATAAATCATCGAGAAGCAGTGAGGGATGGATAATAACACTAGACCTTTCTCCCCAAGAATTTTTCTATCGTGGCATGAGATCACCCAAAAACTCACACTTGGCATGAGATCACCCAAAAACTCACTCTTGGCATGATATCGCCCAAAAAAATCATTCTTCTATAGCATTTTCAGGATCTTTTTCTATCATTTTCACTCATCACGGATTAGGTGCACATGTTCCTTTTACTACTTTTTCACATTTTTACACACTTTTTACATATTTGGATCAAATTTTTCATATACACATATTTGAATACTCTTTTCTCTTCTCTCTTGTAGGTATGTCCTTATGGGAAGCAATAGTCAAATCACCAAACACATCAAGTGACAATGAAAATAGGTTCAGTGTGATACAACACATACACTTTTATCCCTAGGGTCACTTCCTCTTCTTTAGTTTCCACGCTTCATTTTATCACTCCATGTTTTTTCTTGTCTCCTAAAAACTCTTTCACCATTGATCTACATGGTTATCAGTACGAATATTCTATCTACTTTATGTTATCGAGTAGTCACTCAAAAACATAAAGTGGGGGAAAATGTAGACACTAAATCACACACTTGGGTACATTTCTAGGTCCCAATCACATATCATTATTCATATGATTCCTAAGAAATAAAACTACTAATTGACATCTATCTTTGGTCCTCTTTCTTTTCTTTCTTGTTTTTATGTGTTATTGCGAAACTACAAATTTTAGTTTATGAGGTTTTTCGAGTCGTGGATGCCTAGAACCAATCTCCGATTGCTTAGGCACCCCTAACCCAGTCCAGTGCCTTAGTCCCAACATTTTCGACAGTGATTCTATAAATTTTGGGCTTGATTGTGATAATTTTCCTCATGTTCCATCGAGTTTTCTAGCTCGAAACACCTCGGGATTTATTGTGAAATCAACTAAGTCTCTTATTCCATCTCTTGTACTTAGGGTTTCAATTTCCACTTGCTTATTTCTTAGGTCGATGTGTACTTTATTACATTATCATTGCATTGTGACTTGCAATTAGGGTTTTACAAATTTCTATATTTGTTAAATCAAGTATGGACACCGATCAACACATTACTAGATGATGGTTTTTATATTGTAGTTATTGATGCTCAATTTATTATGGATAGGTGATTTTTGTTAAATATGGTTGTAATTGCCTTTGTAGGCATGTATATGTTATTGCTAAAATTTTAACACCCCTTCTTTTTCAAAATTAAAAATGACATTCATATTATAGCTTGCTTGCCTTTACATTCATATAAATATGGCAGGGGCCACTAAGTATTAATTACACTATTTAATTGTTTATGCTAAGTGGTTTCAAACATTCTTTAAAAAAATCAGTTATCATCTCATTTTTATATAAATATGCATCACCTTAATTGTCACTTCAATAGAAAATGTTTGATATGGAGATAAAATTTCATTTTGTGATCTCATTATTTGGATTCCAAGCCCGTATTTTAATTCTTGGTCTTCCCCTTTTGGAAATAAGTATTGAAATGCAACTGTGTGTGAAATAGATCATCTCTATTGATCAAATTATCGTCTTCGGGAATATGAGGGGTGGTTGTTTGCATAATAGTTGGTAAATGTTAATCTCTAAACTACGGCTCAATGATTATCTTGTATACATTTTTGATAAACCCTATGGTTTATTGATTCAAATGAATGACATGGGCTAAGGTATGATGTTTTGGTTTAATTGAAATTGAATTGGCAAACCGACATTTTCAAACCCCTACTCCTTAGGCATGAGGTGGCAACGAGTGATGGGCGAGTAATTGCAATTGAGTTATGGCATTGAATACGGAAGTAAGGTCATGGAACGAAGTGTAGCTTTTGATTTGGTAGTCATTTAGTTTTTCATTGCAAGCTTTGGAGCTTGAAAGCATTATGGTCTATGCATATGCTCATGGTTTTTGGGTTTCCAACGTGTCAAAAGATGCATGTATGAGCTCATATTTTTGACAGTTGTGCTTCGATCATGATTTAGTTCTGGTTTTTATTTTTCTTTTTGGAAAGAAATGAATTTTATTTTTTTCTTTGAAAACATTTTCGAGCTCATCGATTTAAATGATCTTTCTGGCATACCCATTTTTCATTTTTGTACTTATATGTAAAATTGGGTCTTTAAAATGTTTGTGAAAAGAGTGATAAAATCTTAATATTAAAATGGAGATTCTTGGTCAATTGTATTAAGACATTAGTGCTTCCTTTGTGGTTTTGAGCTCGTCTTCGATGCAAATTCATTATGAGATGTATTTGCTTCAAAACATATGCATTTAATCATGAGGGTATTACTATTTCTTAAGAAATGAAAGATTTTCTTTTTCAATCTTGTGTGATTCGACAACATGCCTAATTATTGTGTCTCCAACTAGCATAAAATGGAAAATTTTCCCTATATTGAATTACCATGATTTATTAAAGGTCTTTTCATGTGGGTATTGCATAAGAAGCTTGAAAATGGATATATATTGTTTGCTTTTGGATTTTGGGTGAAAGGATAATTTCAGTTCAGTTAAAATGTGGTCTTTTGTCACTGGGCATTTGGAAATTTTAATGATTACTTTGTAAACAAATATCAATCACGATGACTCGAATTTGTTTATGGGTTCATTGTTATATGTCTCAATGGATTTTGGAAGGCTTCCTATAGATTGCGATAAGGTTCTCAAATGCATGCATTTTGTTTTAAGTAAACTATGTAGTTGACAATGTTGGACTATTTATATTCATATTCAAAGTACAATGATGAAGCCTTTTATAGAGTATGAAAATGGTCATTTTCTTATTCTGATACATGCATATTTATGGGATATCAATTTCAATAATAATGATCTAAAGAATTTTGAGAAGATTTGGCATGCTAACAAATTTATCTTGGCTATTTGAAGGGCCTGTGAATGTAGTATGGATAGATAGAAAAGATGCATCAATATGAATAATTTATTAGTCAAGATAGTTGTACATACATGTTCTGAAGATTTCTTTTCGATTGAGTTTTTCACAAGAGTCCAAAATGATTTTAGAATGTGGGTTTTTTTTCCAATGGCATCTGGGTAGTTATATAGTTTATAAATTACATGAAATAGTTAAGATGATTATGCAGAAAGATAAAACTTTGTTTATCTTTATGATATGTCATTTATTTGTTGACTGTAAACTATAGTTTGAATTGGCAAGTTCAGTTTTGGGAAGAATACACATGCTAAGACCTGGTAATCATTCATTGTCTTTACAACTTTTTACCATGTCAGGATGGGATGGATGGGGGTCTAGGAGGTCTGAATCACACCATTCTTGGGGACATAACAGTTTTTGTGGCCAATCATGGCGTAGAGGTTCACCTAGAGGTGGCTGAAGGGGAACTAGTATGCTTCGGGGTGGTAGACCCTTTGTCAGCATGGTCCTACTCAAGTATCTATTCATTTTGATGCTAATGAGCCTTGTTTACATGAAGTGCTACAAGTGATTGAGTCATATCCCTACAATCCTCCTTCCCGCAGTTTCAATAATCCACCTCTGTCAAACCTTGAACATGTGCATGTTGAAAACAATCTGTTTCTTCTAATAAATCAGTCCATTCTGCCCCTTCTGCGTGCGGTCACGCAACACATACTCCATGGGACAATTCTACACCACTTTTACTTGAAAGAAACCAAATTGTACCTTCTCATGAGTCCCTACACACTTCTAAGTGTGTTAGGTCCTCTTCTGTTGTGCCTAAGGTGAAAGGGGAGTAAAAAGAGTAAAACTAGAAGTAGAAGAGGAATATGGAGTTTTCACCCACACTATTCTTCTTATTGAGCCGTATGAGTATGTGGAGATGGTCACTGAGACAGGGATGCCACTATTAGATTTGATGATAAATGATTGATTAATCATACTTTGATTTGATATACTTGGTTGGATACATTTGATATTTTGATACATTTTCACATTTTTGGGATATGATGCTTAACATTTTGAGAACTTAATGGTGGTGATATATTAATGCATATATGAATTTTATGGGTATATGATTGGCTGTGATATATTAATGAGGTGTTAGTTTTTTAATGATGGATGTTAATATGGATTGTGTTTACTTTTGATTAGTGTATGCAATACCTATGTGGCCCATGTTTTGATAATATACACCTCATTCATTCATTTATAAAAGTTAAAATTAAAAGCTTGTGTCCTTTCTTTTAAAGTTATATATAGTATCACTTAAGTTTATAAAGTGACATTTTATTATTATAAACTTTTAAAACATCCTTTATTTAAATCATTAAAATAAGACAAATCAGTTATAACCGATTCCATTCTTGAGGATGTTATAAAAGGACATGGAGGATTCAATTGCAAAGGATGAAAAACTAGGTATTTTGCAGCTATTTGAAAGTTATTTCATTATGAAATTAATTGTGCAATGCATTTCTAAGGCAAGTGATCTTACAGGAATTATGACAACATTGTTTTGAGGTTTGAGTGTGAATTTTGAATACAGCAGGTATATCCAGTTTTGATATTATTATTCGATTATTTGATTAAATATTTTGTATTCTTGATCTAACTGATTGTAGATTTTGTCTGTATATCCAGAGAAAGCTTGATGATGTCTTCACTTCTATCTCAAATGAATGTAATATGTGGCCATGTTGGCTCTAATATTTGATCATGACCTTGTTAAGACGTTGTTTTAGTGATCATTGTACATCATTTCATTAATGAAAATTTGTTTTTCTTCATCATGTTTATATTAAATTATCTTTTCATCAAATATGTAAATATGTTCATATGTTGTTTTGTCCTTTTTCTTTGTTTGATGTTTGTTGTTTATGAGATCATTACGATATTTGAAATAATAGAGAAGTGAAGGTTATAATATCACTCATTTTCACCTTTTCAAGAGGTTACCTTGTCTATAGGTTTCACTCTGTCGGATAAAGGTTGATAATATTTATTTTGATATAAAAAAATCAGTTTGATATAAGAGTGATCAATTGTATCTGAAAGATATGAATACATGAAGAAAGCCTTTATTATTGGTATTCATTTTTATGATTGATGGTCTCTTTAATTTATGTTGAGTCTTTGGATGTTTTTTTTTTCTTTATGTAATATGTTTATTCCATTTGCTATCGGAAATAGAATTTACCCAAATCTTAGGTTGAATGATTATTTATCCTATATTAAACTACCCACGCTTAAGCCAAATCTTAAGTAAAACTACAATTAAACTAGTCGATTCCATCTTGACCTTTTGCGTTAGGTGAAATGGTTGAGGTCTTATTTTTATAACAGTATGCAAAATGGGAAACCATGTTAAGGCAAGTGAACTATCGACAAAATGCCTTGATGAGACGTATCATGGATTGCATTAAGCGCATCGATGATTTACTTGCAAATGTGTCATAGATATGTATGAAAAATGTTAACATCATTGTAGGAAATTAAACTATTGGAAAAAATGCTTGAAAGGAATTTGGTGTCATGGAATACAATGATTGCAATATATGCACAAAATGGGTTTGTTGAAAAGGCTTTGGAAACTTTCAAGAAATTACAATTGGTAGGTGTTAAGACAAACTCCATAACCTTTATTAGCATCTTCTTTCGTAGCTTTAGACTATGTCACGAACAACCATCAAAACATAATGGAAACATTTTTTTGTCGAATGTAGTTCCAAGTTCCTTAATAAACATGTATGCATAAAACATGGAAGTATACATGACACCTGTCAATTATTTGACAAATGCCCAAAGAAATGTGATTTGGAGGAATGACATGATTATAGGAATTGTATAAAATGGATTTAGAAAGGATGTTATCAAACTCTTTAAAGCAAATAACCACTTGAAACACACCTTTACCATGTAATTTTAATTTTAATTTTATTAGCATGCAGGCATACATGTTTATTGGACACTCTTTGTCATGTTGGGTATCTTAAGGAAACTCTAAAATTTATCATCAACATGCAAATTAACACATGCGATGGTTTTGTGGGTATGTTTGTTTAGTGTTTATAGAGTGCATAATAATAAACATAAAGAATGTGAAGATACTTTATATTACCCCACCCCAACCTTCTCATGGATAAGCATAATATAATAGGGATGCATAATAAATAAAGGGTTCTCTTTTAATCAAACCCCTTTTCAAGAAGAAATATGTTGTTGTCGATGAGAAAGTTGAAATACATCTCCTTCTCTTGTGACATTGTGATCTCTTTCCAAGCATTATGATAGTTGGGTACATACCAAGGTCTTGTAAAAGTTATACAATGTGATGGTAAATGTTGAATTTTTCATAAATGTGTGTGGGCTCGTATGATTTCGAAGACCTTCATGAGAAGGAACATAAGATAATACAAAACAAGGTTATGCCCTTTGAGGAGGGTGGAAATGGAATCTCCAATTACTTATTTATTTGACCTCCTATTTTATCCATAAAAGGATAGTCAAATATGGATTTTTGTCAAATGTTGTAATTTTAAATTCCTTGAGACATGTTTACAAAATGTGGAAGCAAACACAAGGAATGTGAGCTATGTGAAAAAAAATGACTCGAGAGGGATGTGATCTCATGGAATTCCCTAATTGTAGGACATGCACAAAATAGATTTTGCAAGGATGCTCTCATACACATTAGAGTAATGAAACACTTTGGAACATGCCTTAGTTAACTATGCTTCATTTTTATTAGCATGAAACCATACAAGGTTAACAAAAGAGTGAGAATAACTAGAAGTTACTCAATTATCTCCCACACGTAATGTGAACTATAAAACTATAGAATAGGAAATAAACTTGAGTACCCTATATTTTATGTTCTTCACAATAAATGTGCTTGTTATAACACGGGGAAACTAATACAATATTACGTAACTATGTCTTTATCGATTATAAAAAAGTTATATTAACCTATTGGGTTCAAATTTCATTGTGGCATTATTCCTTCATTTATGAGTGGTTGTATTGAGTTTCACACTAAACAAAGAAGGTTTGAAATGATCCATGTAAATGCCCAAGATGTCAACTCCGATAGGGTATATCGATTCATTTATATTTTATTAGTTGTGTAGAAGATATCTTTGATCATGTCATTGATAATGGACTTTGGAGGTCTCAAATACTCTAAGTATTGTAGTCATCATGGTTGCGCACATCCCGAAGATCATGCGGTGTCATTTAGTATGTTTTTCAAGTAGCTCAAAGTTGCATTTCTTTTATTCATGTTATTGATTTAGATTTAGCCATAAGATGCATTTCTTTCATTTATTATATTGCTCCACCATACTTGTTTTTGTATGTTGCCTAATGTTTTTCCATGCGCACTTACAATGTCTTATTCGAATAACAAAAATCATATCAATATACATTCCAAACTACCTTTTCATTTAGATACATTATGATGTACCTTACAACTCACTTGTAATTGTTAGTTGATATTATATTAGAGTATTTTTGTGGTTGTACATTGGTTGATGCTTATGAGACTTATTCATTGATATGATATTAGTGTATTGTATGTTTATCTATTATTGATTTAAAATATTAAGTTTTAACATTAGGAATGAAAGATTCAGTAGTTCTTATGTCAAAATTTAGAGAGATAATAAAAATATAAGTTTGTGATTGGTTAAAATGTTGAAATTATTGCATATAATGAGATGCATTATGAACTACCTTTGAAATAACAACACACAACATTTTTATTGTGTATACTAGACATATAGGATATTGGAATATTATGTGTGCATACTAAACATCAACCTCAAACTAAACATTATAAAACATGTAAAACACACTAAATAATGCTTAATTAATTGCTAAATGAAACAATGCTTTAGATATATACGGCATTGTTATAACTATTATTAAGTGTATCATAATATTTAGTTTATATTTAAATAATATAGAATAATTAGTATTTAAATGTAAACTTTATATTAGGTGGTTAGTTAATTTAATTAATTAACATTAAATCGGGGAGGTGTGCCTCGTCACTTAAGAAGGTCATAACCCTTGAGTTATTTAAATATGACCATAGGTCATATTCAAGATATAGATATTATATATCGAATATATCGGATGATCCTGGTAAAATATGGAGTAGAAGTGAGGAGGGAGTTTTTACTGGACTAGTTGTAATAGTTTCTCGTCATAAATGGAAATTAATTCTTCGTGGTTTTTACCCATTAGGGGTTTTCCACATTACATGTTGTGTCAATGTGTTATTTATTTTATCTTGTTATTTATTTTTCTTATATGTGCACATTTATATTTATGTATATTAATTAATGTTGACCTAACATTTAATAAGGTTAATAAATGTTCATTCCTCCCCCTCATCCTGACATGGTACAAAGTGGATTAAATAATCTAATTTAATTCTAAAGTTCTAAGGTTACAATAGTTGGAAAGTTAGGTGGTTAGTTGGTTGAAATCCTATTTAACCCTCTTCCCTCTCCGTATAGAAGGAATGAGTGTGGTGTGCACAGGTGAAAATTCCATTGGAGATTTCAACAACATGTAAAAATTTGGAATTTGAGAATTACAAGGCCCTGGAAATTAAGGTAAGGGTGAATAAATTTTGTGAAATATTTTTTCTATAGTTTGTAAATGTTTGTAGGTTAATTCAACATATCAAAAGAGAAAGTAAAAATTCAAGTGAAATTCAAGTTTACAGGGGAGACAAGAATCCAGAAAATAGGAGTTTTAAATTTTCTTATTGGTCACCTAGAATCTTTGTAGGTTAATTCAACATATCAAAAGAGAAAGTAAAAAAATCAAGTGAAATTCAAGTTTACATGAGAGACAAGAATCCAAAAAATAGGAGTTTTAAATTTTCTTATTGGTCAGTTAGACCATCTTGTCCCCTAGTAATGTAAAAAAATTTACTTTCACTTTGAGTTACAAAAAAACCTATCTTATGTCCTGTAAGGACCCCCGTAAAATTTTTGCAACTATAGTTTATAATGAATATAACTTAGATTTTTATTTTCTATAGTTTTTATAAAATTCTCGATGTTTTATGAAAATATATAAATTATATATATAAAAATCTATAATTATAAACTATATTCTATATAAAAGCTAAACTATATAAAACATAACCTAAAACTATGTGGTCCCCTTATATAAAAACATATTAATCAAACCTTAGAATAAGGGGGCGCCCCCTCAACCCCCCCATCCAACTTCGTGCCACTTGGCACGTTTTGCATACCCTATGATGCCTTACCTTTGAGCATCCATGTCCCGTGTGCTCCATGTTTGAACATCCTCACATGCAGCCCCTACTCCTATGCAAAGTTTTCTCCCACATGGGGACGACAAGGAGGTGGTTAAGGCTTTAAAATCCTATGCAATGGGGAATGGTGGTGTGACTACAATCATACCACCACATTTTGTTTAAATCCCTTACGGGCATAGCTCGCTCAAGCAACTCGTTGTGTTGTTCTTTGAGGATTATGTGGCTGAGTGCGGTAGCATTTGTGGCTCGGTTGGTAGATAAGGCATGGTTGATTAATTTGCATAGTTTAAAATATATGGTTTGGAAATTATATTTGGTTAATATGGAATATGGTTAACTTGATGATAAGCTCGTCGAGTTGGTTAGCCAACTTGGTCGAGTTGATAGAAATTCATACCTAATAAGGAGCAAGAGCTCCCAATTTTTTCTTAAAATGTTTTTATAAATCATTTTTTCAAAAAATATATATGAATTATTGTTTTTTTTTAAAAAAATATAAGCTAATTATAAAATTTATTTATTTTTTTGTGAAAAATAGTAAAACAATATAATCGTTTTTTTTAAAAATGATATATTTTTTTACGACATGACGACAAAATTATCATTGTCATTTTGTTAGAAAACTAAAAAAAATTCACTTACATTTCAATTTATTTTTGATATCATACTAACACATTCATGTATAGATTATTCAATTAACAAGACCTCCTTTTTGGTGTAAACTAATTAGTGTTCGATTGCGAGGATTAAAAAAAAGGGGGGACTTCTATTAAACTCTTATTTTAATCCTTGTTTATTATTTATTTCCATTTACACAAAAATGGGTCTAATCAATTTTCAATTGATAAATCTCATATGTTGAATGGGAACAATTACAACATTTGGAAGATTCGATTGAAGGTAGAATTCATGGCTTGCAAATTATGGGAAGTTGTGAATGGAACTGAGAGAGCTCTAACCAGAAGACAAGAAATTGCTGACAACATCACTACGTATCAACATAAATTACAAGAGGCGATGTCCATTATTTTGCATGAAGCATACATGATGATTTTCTGCTTCATATCGGGAATCAAGAAAGTCCGAGTGAGGCTTGGGATCAATTGGAATCGATACACAAAGGTACACGTTTATCAAAAATTATTAAATTAATTTTAGAGCTTATGACAACTCCCATGAAGGGAGATGAAAAAGTGATAAATTATTTAGCAAAAATAAAAAATATTAAGTCATAGTTAGATGGATGTGGCAAGTAATTTAATTCAGATAAATTTCTTTATTTCATTATTCAGTTGAATATTCATGAGAAATTTAGAAATTTCATTTCAATTTTGAATTCAAAATATCAAACAAAATAAGACATTCCATATTTTCAAACCCTTAGTGCTCTCCTCATACAAGAAGAACAAGTAATGTCAAATTTTGATTCTAAGGAGAATGTCACTCAGCACTTCTCACTTAAAAATCAAAAGGTAAAACCTTTAGATTCAACAAAAACCAAAAGCCAACTTTTAAACCTCCTAACAAAGATAAGAAACCTGGAAATATAAGAGTTAGCTTTGATGGAAAATGTCATTACTATGGTAAATTTGGCCATAAGAAAGAGGATTGTAAATTTAAAAATAATAAGTCAAATTTCAAAAATCAAAAGGGTAACAAATCTAACCAAAACCAAAACAAGAATCAAGAATAAGAAAAATAGTCAAAAATCAAATGTAATTGCTTTTTGTATGTAGTGCTTTTCAATGCAAAATAAAATGAGTCCATATTGACAAGTGGTGCCTCTAGGCACATGGCCTTTAGATCTGATATCGTATCTGAACTTAGTGAATGTAATGATCAGATCTACTTGGGTGGTTAGTCCATTCTCGATGTTGGGTCATGGAAAAGAAAATGCTTCAAATGGTTTTATTAAGAATGTTTTGTTAGTTCCTAAACTTAAAATGAATTTGCTTTCTTGTTCTCAGTTAACTCAAAATAACTATAGTGTAACATTATTAAAAGATAAATGGTTTATTAAAAATGAACATAATGTTACTATAGTTTAAGGCATTCAAAGAGATGGTTTGTATGTGTTTAATGGCTTTCCTTCTGCTTCTTGTTTAACATCTCAAAGAAGTGACATGCAATTGTGGCATGAGAGACTAGGTCATGTCAACTTCAGGAGCATGTACGACATGTCTCAACTAAACCTAGTAACTAGTCTACCACCTATTTCCAAAAATCATGAAACATGTAAAAGGATGCTTAGGTGGTAAGTAATCTACTAATCCCTTTCATAGTCATCATGATGCTATTCTTCTGAACCTTTGGAACTTGTCCATAGTGATTTTTGAGGACCTCTAGAAGTTCTGTCACTTAATGGTTCTTTGTATTATGTCACGTTCATTGATGATTTCTCTCACATGATTTGGTCTTATTTCATTAAAAATAAATTTGATGTCTTGTCAAAATTTAAAAATTTAAAGCTTTAGTTGAAAACTCTTCTAGTTATAAAATTAAGAGGCTTAGGACTGATAATGGGGGAGAATATGTCAAGTAAAGCATTTGACTCATTTTGTGTCGAATGTGGCATTCAAAGGGAACTAAGTACTCCCTATTACCCTCAGTAGAATGGGATTTCTTTGAAAGATAAAACCACACCATTCTGGAAATTGCTAGAACCATGATGCATTTTGCTCAGGTTCCCAAATTCCTCTAGGCTAAAGCAACGAACACTGTTGTTCATATCTTGAATAGAGTTCCCACTAAAGCCTTAGTAAATTTCACTCCTCTGGAAAAGTTGTCAAATAAAAAACCAAGCATATCTCATTTGAGAATCTTTGGTAGTCCCTTAGCTTCCATCTTCATTTCGAAATCAAAACGGAAGAAACTTGATCAAACCTCTTTTCTTGTATCTTTGTAGGATATGATATCAAAACTAAAGGTCTTATGATCTTTCATCCATCAAAAAGAGAATTTATAGAAAATAGTAATGTTAAAATCTTGGAAAAACCTTTGTGTTCTTCTTCTTCATCTTTATTTTTATTATTTATGATGATTCTAATGAAAATGAAAATGAATTTGAAATTGAAAATTTTGAAAATGATGTATGTGATGAAGAAACTAGTATTGAACCTATAGTTGAAAATGAGATTGTTCCTAGTTCCTCTATAACTAAAATACCTAGATGGGCTGAGTCTATTATTCAAGACTCTAATCCTAGAAAACCTTTAGAAAATGACTAGAAGTCATCATACTTATCATGCCTTAATGACATTGTATGAACTGAACCCCAATCTTTTGAAGAATATTTTTCTAACGAAAGATGGATAAATGATATGAAATTAAATATACTACTTTGATTAAAAATCAAACTTGGGAGTTAGTCCCTCCTCCTAAAAAATGAAGTATAGTCGATCTAGATGGTTATACAAGATTAAATATAAAGCAGATGGCAAGTGTAGATAAATTCAAAGCTAGATTAGTAGCTCGAGGGTTTACTCAAAAACATGGTATCGACTACATGGAAACCTTTGCACTAGTTGTAAAAATGAGCACAATAAGGATTTTGATTGCCTTAACTACTCAATATGGTTGGGAAATCCATCAGATGGATGCCAAAAATGGCTTTTTGAATGGTGATTTAAAAGAAGAAATCTATATGACCCAACCTAAAGGATTTTAAGAGCCAGTAAAGAAATATATGTTTGTAAGTTGAAAAAATCTTTATATGGTTCAAAACAAGCTCCTAGCTTGGTATAATAAGATTAACAATTTTTTTCAATGAAGTTGGTTTTTCTAATTGTTCATCGACAATGATTTATTTGTTAAAATTGAAGAAAATGTTATAATTATCATTGTATTGTTTGTCAATGATTTACTTATCATTAGTAATTCTATCACTTTAATTAAGAAAATTAAAGAAAAATTAATGTAATATTTTGAGATGACTGACTTAGGATTATTGCATCATTGTTTGGGCGTGGCTATATTTCAGGATAAAAATTCTATTGTAGTATCTCAATCACAATACATAACTAATTTACTTAAAATATTTAATATGCTTGATTGTAAACCAGTTGTTATTCCTATAGAAGTTGGATGTAAAATTGATCTTAAACATGTATGTGAAAAAGTTAATCCTACTTTGTACAGAAACTTGTAGGTAGTTTGATTTATCTAACTATTACTAGACCTGACATTGCTTATGCAGTAGGGATTGTTTCAAGGTTTATGTAGGAGCCTTATCAGGATCACTAGAAGTTAGCAAAAAGAATTTTGTGTTATATTAAGGGCACAATTAATTTTGGTTTACATTATATTTCTTCTAACAATGCATATTTATAAGGATATTGTGATTCTGACCATGTTGATGTGACGTGATAGATCACAAGTATACAACTCGATATGTATTCAAGTTTGGTGTAGGTGCCATTACTTGGAGTAGTAAAAAAGTAGCCAACAGTTTCCATTTCTTCTACTGAGGAAGAATATAAAAGTGCAATGGAAGCAACAAAAAGAAGTCATGTGGTTGAAGCGGTTCATTGGAAGAGATGCACATTGAAGCTAAAGGAAATAATCCTCTTCTACGTGATAGCCAGAGTATCAATTCTCTCACTAAATATCTAGTTTAACATCAAAGGATGAAGTATATCGAGATACATATGCACTTTATCTCGAGAGAACGTTATCTGCAGTGATATAGATCTCGATACTACCGATTGAAGTTCAAGTTGCGAGACATGCTTACGAAGCCATTATGTGTTACAAAGTTTTGTAAGTTCCGTTGGCCTTTGAGTTGTCATTGGCCTTTCAGAGTTTCCATTGAGGGGGAGTGTGCATGGAAATACCACCCCCTAATGGCAGACCGATTGTTGAATCCTTCTCCTTTATACTTATATTATGGTTTAAAAGCATTGTAAAAATATCTTATATGATCTATGTAAACTTATAGAGTTTACGAGAAAATATTGTTGGGGTTAGCTCCTTTGGTTGTACAAATATATTGATTAGATATAAGCGTAAAAGAAATCAATACGGAAATAAACAAGAAGAAACAATACACAAGATTTAACGTGGTTCACCCAGTGTGGGCTACATCAACCAAGAAATAACCAATTTATCATCATAGAGGAAATACATTGAAGATTTGAAATCTTCCACACCTTCTTGGATGTCCAGTACTTTTTTCTCTACAAATTTCTCTTTTTCTCTCAAAGGAAAATTCTCTCTATTCTCAATTGAATTCTCCCTTCTAAACCCTAACTTTATGCTTATATGCATCTACAATCTTAGGGAACTTTAGCTATGTAATTACAACCATTAGATTCACTTTACAACTAAAGATAGATCTAATTCCTACAACTTAATTATAATAGTCACGCATAGGAAACCGATGCCGGTTAGCCTTAACCGATGCGATTAGACCTAACCGATGTCGGTTCCTCCTTACCTAACCGATACCGGTCCATGGGTGATCGACGACGGTTCGTCAACTGACACCAATTACTGTGTATTCTAAAGCAAGTCTCGCAAAATCATGTCAGTGAAGTGATTAAGCTCCATAACTAAGCAATCTCCCACTTGAAGATAAATTTTTTAATGTATCGTAAAGCTCCATCCTCGATCCTTTCCTTTAGCTTGTTTCTCCCTCTTCAAGTCTCAAACTCGAAGACCAACAGAAGTGGAGTGTAGCTCCAACTTCTCCTTTTGCCAATGGCTTCGTTATCATATCCGTAGGGTTCTCCTTTGTATGAATTTTCTCTAACTTCAGCTACCCATCCTCTAACACCTTTTGTATGAAGTGATATCTCAACTGAATGTGTTTCATTATAGAATGAAACACTTGAGTTATTTTCTAGATGAATTACACTTTGACTATCACTGTACAATCTGCAATCCTCTTGCTCTTTTCCCAAATCTTCCATGAACCTACTCATCCATATCATCTCTTTGCTAGCTTCTATAACTACAACATACTCAACCTCTATAGTAGACATAGGGCCACAACCTTCTACAATCTAGAAATCTAGCTAACTATCATGCCACCTACTATGAAAACATATCCAATGGTGCTCCTCCTGCCATCCAAATCACCAGCCATGTCTGAATCCACATAGCCATGTAAAGAAGTATCTAACCCTCCATAACATAACTGCATGTCGGATGTCCCTCTCAAATACTTGAGAATCCATTGGACTTGCTTTCCAATGCTCTTTACCTAGATTAGCCATAAATCTACTCACAACTCCCACTTCCTATGCAATGTCTGGTCTAGTACAAACCATAGCATACATCAAGCTCCCAACTGCTAAAGCATACGAAACTCGTGTCATGTACTCAACCTCCTCGTGTGATGTAGGACACTGATCTTTGCTCAATTTGAAGTGTGTCCATAGCCATAGGTGTACTTACAGGTTTTGAATTTTGCAAATTAAACCTTTCCAACACCTTATTGATATAATGCTTCTGAGACAAATACAAATTCTTGTTTTTCTTGTCTTTGTGAATTTGCATGCCAAGGATTCTCTTTGTAGCTCCCAAATCCTTCATTGCAAATGTGTGAGCTAGCTTTTCTTTAAGCTCACCGTTTTTTTTGTATACTAGATCCTACAATAAGCATATCATCCATATACAATAACAAAATAATATAGCTCCCATTTCCAAACATCTTGAAATAAACACAATGGTCAGATTCACATCTCAAATAATTATGCTCATGCATGAAACTATCAAACCTCATATACCATTACCTTGGAGCTTGTTTGAGCCCATATAGGATCTTTTTCAATTTGCACACAAGTTTCTCCTTACCCTTGACTTCATACCCAAGCAACTGATTCATATAAATCTCTTCCTCTAAATCACCATGAAGAAATGTCATCTTGACATCAAGTTGCTCTAAATGCAAATCCTCTATTGCAACTAAACTCAATACAAGTACAAATAAAAGTCATCTGAACAATAGGAAAAAGATTTCACCAAATTCAATACCTAATTTCTATGCAAATCCCTTTACTACAAGCCTTTCCTTGTATCTCTTCTATCCACCCTCTTCTTCCTTGATCCTATAAACCCACTTGTTTTACAATGCTCTTTTACCTACTGACAACTTAACCAAATTCCATATGGTTCTGCGCTAAGGAGTCCTCTTCATTCATGTCATGCTCCCCACCGCTTGTTGGCTTTATCATGCATTGCTTCTTCAAAGCTTTTTGGTTCACCACTATCAGTCAATAATAAATAAGACAAGGTGAAAATATTTCTAGAGGTCTACTTACCCTTTGTGACCTTCTCACTGAGATTTGGGGTGCCAAAGGCTCAATTTGCTCATCATGTAGATTTGTATCTACTTCTAATAGTGACTAGCACTAGTCACCTCCACCCGACGTCGGTTCTCTAATCGAAGTCGGTCTGGTCTCTTCTATAACCGACAATCGGTGTGCGAGGGACGATGTTGGTCGTGGGTAAACCAATACGATACCATTCTTGTGTAAACCTATAGGTGTTAATTTTGAATCCGATAGTTCATTTTCATCCACAAACTTCTCCATCGGTTCACCTTTGGGTACCAAAACTTGATCCATATACATTCTCTTTTCATTCCAATCAATGTCACGACTCCTAATTATCTTAGAACCTTCTAAATCCTAAAATCAAAATCTGAAATCACCAGAGCCATAACCAATGAAAGTACATCTTTTGGATTTAGCATCTAATTTCTTTCTATTTTCCTTATCAATATGCACAAAAGCTTCTAAGTCAAATACTCTAAGAAAAGAAAGATCTACCTCTTTTCCAGTCCAAGCTTCTTCTAGTATTCCACCATTCAGTGCACTTGAAGGTCCATGGTTAATCAAATAAACCACTATGTCTATTGCTTCCACCCAAAATTGTAAGGGAAATCTAGCATGTATCCTCATGCTTCTAGTACGTTCTATGATTATCTTGTTCATTCTCTCTGCAACACCATTCTCTGTGGTGTTCTAGGAACCATCCTTTCTCTATGTATTCCATTTACTGAATGATAATCATTGAAATATTTGCTTCAATACTCACCACCATTGTTAGATCTAAGACACTTTAACTTTTAATTCGATTAATTTTCAACAAGGGCTTTCCATATTTTAAAAGTTTCAAAAACATCATATTTATGATTAAGATAATAAACTCATAGCTTTCTTATGGCATCATCGATAAATGTAACATAGTATTGGGATCCTCCATGAGAAGCTACTGGGTGGTCCCCACACATCTGAGTGTACAAGCTCTAATTTATGCTTCTTCTTTATTGCCCCAAATTTGAGAAATCTCACTCTCTTTTGCTTTCCAAAAATACAATGCTCACAGAAATCAAGATCTACACATTTCAGATATGATAACTTACCCTTTTCCTTTAAGATCTACATTCCCTTTTCACTCATATGGCCTAGCCGATTATGCCACATGCTTGTATCTGAATCTGAAGTAGATAGAACAGAAAAGGAATCAATAATATAGGTAGACAAATATAATGATCCTACCTTCTTTCCTCTTACTACAACAAGAGATCCCTTGGTAACTTTCCAAGATTCGGTTGTGAGTGTAACCATGCAACTAGTTTCACACAATTGTCTTGCAGAAATTAGATTTCTTTTAAGGCTTGGAACATGCCTCACATATTTCAATATCCATGTATTTTCATTTTGTAATTTAAGATGAACTTCACCTCTACTAATAATATTGCATGGTTCATCATCTCCTAAATAAACATGCCCAAAATTACCTGGACATAATTTCTGAAATAACCCTTATTAGGGGTTGCATGGAAAGAAGCTCCATGAATATAAAACCCATGACTCAATTTTATTATCTAAGGAGAGAATTAGGGCATCTTGCATTACCTCTTTTGCAACAACATTTTCCTCTTTACCTTTCTCTGGTACATTCTCTTTATTTTCCTTGAACCAACAATCCTTCTTTGCATGACCTTTCTTTCCATAATTCCAGCATTATACCTCTACCTATGGATTTAGATCTACCATTCTTAGACTTTGATTTCCCATTATTCTTTCTCTTGGATCTCTCCTTCTACCTTCCCCTTATTTCTACATTCAAAACATTCCTAGATGATGATTCTCTGTACTTTTCTATGTATTTCTTCATTTAGGATTATACTAACCACATCATCAAACTTTAAAACATTAGTAGCAGACATTGTATTACTAACAACTATTACCAAGTTACCCCAACTATTTGGAAAAGAGCATAATAATAAAAGTGATTTCACTTCATCCTCAAATGGAATACTAACTGATTTTAATTGATTTATAATAGACCGGAAATCATTCAAATGACTTGATGTAGATCCACCTTCTTGTATCTTTTAATTTAAACTTTTTTCATCAAATAAACTTCATTTGAAGCATTAGGTTTTAAATATAAATTTTCTAAATATTTCATCAACTATACCGTAGATCTGCTTGATAAGTAATATTTGAAGTCACAAATGCTGCTAGGATCAATTCTATAGATCCCAGAGCCTTTCTATCTATAATTTTTCATTCTTCACTAGTCATCTTTACAGGTCTTGCCTTCTCATCCCATGGTAAGTATAAATCTTTTTGATACAGATAATCCTCCACCTGCATCTTCCATAATAAATAGTCACGACCATCAAATTTATCTACTCTAAATTTGTCTTCTTCTCCCATTGCTTTGCTCCCACTCAATAAGAACTCCCTCTGTGAGTAAATCTATCAACACACACAACCCTCAAACAAATATGCTCTGATACCAGTTGTTGGGGTTAGAACACCAGTTATACAAATATATTAATCAAATCTAAGCATAAAATAAATCAATACGGAAATAAACAAGAAGAAACAATACATAAGATTTAACATGGCTCACCCAGTGTGGGCTACGTCCACCAAGAAACAACCAATTTATTATCACAGAGGAAATATAATGAAGATTTGCAATATTCCACACCTTCTTGGATGCCCTGTACTTTCTTCTCTACAAATTTCTCTTTTTCTCTTAAAGGAAACTTCTCTCTATTCTCAATTAAATTCTCCCTTCTAAATCCTAGCTTTATGCTTATATATGCATCTTGATCTTAGGGCACTTTAGCTATGCAATGAAATTACAACCATTAGATTCACTTTGACTAAAGATATATCTAATTCCCATGACTTAATTATAATAGTCATGCACAGCAAGCGATGTCGGTTAGCCATAACCGATGTCGGTTCTACTTGCCTAACCAAATCTTGGTCCATGTGTGATTGACGGCGGTTCGTCAACCAATATCGGTTATTATGTATTCCATCAAGTCTGCAAAATCATGCTAGTAAAGTGATTAAGCTCCACAACTCAAATAATATAGTCTAGTGGTTGCATCTATTTGTAAATTATGTCCTTGTGTTATAAAAGGCTCCTAAAGATGTGGTATAAGAATTTTTCCATGAGAAACAGTGGGATTTAGTCTCATAAATACATATGCTACCCTAAACCTTTAGGGTTTATGGATTTGTAAATCCTTTTGTACAAATAGGTGATGTTGGCATATGGATCCCCACTTAATATTAAGGGGAGTGTTAGAACTATAATATTAAGTGTATCATAATATTTAGTTTATATTTAAATAATATAGAATAACTTATATTCTTATTATTTAAATATAAACTTTATATTAGGTGGTTAGTTAATTTAATTAACTAACATTAAATTGGGGAGGTGTGCCCCATCACTTAAGAAGGTCATAACCCTTCGGGTTATTTAAATATGACCATAGGTCATATTCAGGATATATATAATATATATCAAATATATTGGATGATCTGGTAAAACATGGAGTAGAAGTGAGGAGGGATTTTTTTTGGACTGGTTGTAATAGTTTCTCATATAGTGGATTAATTCTTCTGTGGTTTTTACCCATTTGGGGTTTTCCATGTTACATGTAATGTATTATTTATTTTATCTTATTATTTATTTTACTTATATGTGCACATTTATATTTATGTATATTAATTAATGTTAACCTAACATTTAATAAGGTTAACATTTACTATATTTACTAAGGTTTATATTTATGTATATTAATTAATGTTGATCTAACATCATATTCCATCCTTACTCCTATTTTGATATTTTCTCTCCTCATTACACTTATGACCACTTACATAAATGATCGTATTAGACTCAAATATTTCATTAAACTTGATTATCATGCAAAAATTATCATAGCACCACTCCTCACTTTTTAGCCAAACTGTAAAACAAGAATAAAACATCCAATAGTTCGGTCTCGTCCTAGATGGTCCCGTATTGGGCCATCAACGTTCAATTTTTCAATTTGTATATCTTTTTTAGGTTGGCATCTCCATTATGGGTTGGCCTTAATGTGAAATTATATCCACATAACCCTATACAAGTAAGTCTAGGAAACTCATTTACTCACCTATCACTCACCTTACAATCTCAAGATCTCATCGAGCACAAATCATCAAAATAAAATCAAAGCTTTCCAATAATTCCTAAATCAAAATCACACACTAAGAATAGCCCCTACATATGTATGAAGCACTCTACACCAGGTCTAAGTGTCAAGATTCCTAAATCAAGAGCCTACAAGTCTAATTAAGCACAAGCAAGTTAAGTCGATGTAAATTCGTTACCAAGTGTTGAAGTTATCAAATATAGTTGCACCCAAGAAATATCATGTCACATCTCTAGGTGGAAAACTACGTGTATTTTGAGGCCTCTTCAAAATATTTCCAATGTAGGTGGCATACAAATTGCACTTTAACCAAACCACTAATCTTTTTCCGGGGTTTTTACCAAATGTTGGAGTTTTGGGTCAAGGTGATTGAGTTCATATGGTTTTGTACACAATCAAGACCTAATATTTCATAGAGTGCCATATAAAAGTCATTTACAAAGTTCATGGAAGTTACAAATCATTATTTACATAACCTATAAAAAATCATTTGGGAGGAGGAAACCATTCAACAATATAAAACATGTGCGAAATAGTTTTATTCTTAAGTACAATACACTTCCATAATCATATATGAAGCATTTGTATACTATCTTTATCATGTTCGTACCCCTATCACACCTAGATCATATTCTAGAGCCACAAAAAATCTAAGTAAATTGTTATTTATCTATCTATATCCGGGTCATGTTCTAATTGATATAAGTCACAAAGTATCCTTTTTATGTATGTTCAAATCTATATGTTAACATTTAATTAATAATTTAAATATGCATCTTGTTGCCAAGCTAACCCAAATTTAAATAATTAATAACCCACACCTTCATATTACACTCTTATTTATTTTTAGGGTGAATCATTTGATGAAACCACTTATGAATTGAATCCATCGCCTATTTGGATCAAGATACCTTATCTAAATTAGGCATTCTACACAAACCCTAATCATCTTTAGGGATTCTATTGATTTTCTCTCTTAATATGTTTTTATCATTTTTCTTTTCCAATACTATTATGACAACTCTACTTAACCTTTTGTCAACCAAATTGATTCTCTTTCCCATTTTAATTAACCTTATGCTTTGATAACCCACACACCCTAAGCTTTTGTATTTTTTCATGTTTTAGGCATTTTCCTTTATATCTTGACCCACAATATTTTGTCTACGATTGTGCATTACTAGAAATCATAGTTTACCTTAAAATATAGATCTTAAGGTTGTTGGTATACATCAACCTTTTCTTATGCCTAATATATGATAATTCATCTTCCTTAGTGCTCTTCCATCCTTTCGGATCTTTTTCATTTTTTTTTACTCTTCGCCTTTCCCCTCTTCCTCACATGTATTACTCTCCACCTATGTATGCCACACAATACTTCACAAGCCAAAAACTATTATTATGAACAAAAAATTATTGTATCCACCTAAATAAAATTCCTTTTCAAGTTACATTGCCTCGACCAACTCGTGTGGCATTCTATCTATGCCACAATGCTTTTTCTTCAATGACTATAAACTTCTTCGACATCTTTGACAATATGATGACCCATGCCTCATTTTCTTGGCCACCTATTTCATTTTACAACATCTCTCACACCTTCTTTAGTTGTATAAGTTAGTTCTAGATGCGTTTTCATCCCATGTAATTTCCACAATATTGTCGTGCTCTTAGGTTTATTATAGTTCTTATCTTTCACTGCAAAGCTCCATACTTTATCATGGTTCTTCTCTTTGAAATACAAGTAGTTTGGAAACCTACCTTAAACCATTTTGGTTTCCACTTATAATTATTTTATCTTGATCGATAAAAGCGCACAATAATATGAGAAATAAACACCAAATAATAATATATAGAAATTAAGAATTCATTTGATGTCAATTCAATGATAGAGGTTACATTTTATAATATTTGATCTCCTACAAAGGTGGAGTCAAACTTCATCATCAATCCCTCATATCACTCTCCATGAATCTCTCAAACCTATCTCCTAATATCTCTCAAACCAAAATAGCTACGTGAGTTGTTTATTCAACAACTTCACTCACACACAACTATTAACTATATTATTAATATGAGTTGTATTAACTCATTATTAATAATATTACAATTTATTAATAATGTTACACAATATATTTGTAACATTCACTCCCCTATTGTTAACATTATTAATTCCCATATACACTCCCCTAATGTTGACAAGGTAGAAAAAATAATCACACTTCCTTTTGCAGCTTGTCGCCTATGTGTGCTCATGATCTGGATGGTTTTGTAGGACAGCCAACAACCTGCAAGGATGGTTTTACAAGGACAACCAACAACCTCAACAAGGATGGTTTTACAGGAAAACCAACAACCTAAAACAAAGGATGGTTTTACAGGACAACCAACAACCCAAAAATCATGCTGCTACTTTTCCTTTGTGCTTTCGTTTGTCCACTATGTCTTTCCTTTAGGGAATATGTAGGAACCACTACTTCTTGATGTAGTGCCCACATTTTACACACCCAAATACAACAGTAAAATACCAGGATAAGTATTTTTGACTTACATTGCTCACTACACACAACACAACATGGACTCCAAGTCGAAACTCGACTCACATACAACAATCACATAAGCCATCAACTCACATAGACACGAGAGAACAAAATAGGCATTTCGATGCCACACTTTTCCCAATGAACGAAAACTAGCAATGCTCCAACCACGAAAAAAAGACTCAAGGATAGGAAAACCCACAACACATCTTTTCTTTAATTGTATTTTAGTCACGATTTAACACTCCAAGAACATTATTGTGCAAGGATAAATTTATCATTTGTTCACCTGATTCATAAGTTAATACCGCGGTTAAATTATCGTTCACCCCTTTTTAGTTGGTTTCTTATTCTTTACAAAAGTTTCCATAACTGGCATTCTTATTTGTCATAATTCAAAAGCATATAAAGTACTTAATTATCTTACTCTTATGTGAAGAATATTCTTCTCGAACATATATTCAATGTCTACCTTTTTACTCTTACAACCCATGTGAAAGTGACTTGGTGTCCATATAGCGATATCAGGATTTAACGGAGATTTAAAAATACAAGATAGCTTTTTACCACAAAACATTCCTTGATCACGGTACAATTATTTCCCTACCATAGTTATTCTAATTCAATGACTTGTGAAATTCCATTTTGTTTTATATATGTATTTTTTTCTCGAAGGTGGATTATACCAAGGCAATTCATGTTCTTTGAAGCAAATACATATATTTTATTGAGTTATCAGGTCTTCAAGAGTGGCATTATTCCGAACCTCCACTCTCGTTTTTACTCTTATATGCTTTATTTTCTACGTCACATTATGGCCTTATTACTAGCATTGTCTTGAAAAGGGAGTTACGAAGTGTTTGTCTAACCTCTTGAAGACATGAATGATTAGAAGACTTGAAGCTACACATGAATCCCTAAGCCAACATCCAAATCAACCGAGGTTTATATTAATTCCAACTTCACCTAAGGGTCTACCCCTCAACTAAATATGAGTTTTAAGCGAGAGGACCAATCTATGCTAAACCACCTTCACGAAAGGACCAAGGTGATATGTTGAGAGAAACCAAGGTAACACATGTAGCTGAATGGAGCTAAGGGATCCAATAACAAGAGTTTAAGACCTAGAACAACTAAGTCACAACCTCTATCTATGATGTATGGATCCAACAAGTTTTCATTCGATGAAGAATTTTAATTTTAAATCTATCTTCGGCAGGCAAGGTAGTTCACTAGGATACGAAGGAGGAGTTAGCTCTACATACTCTAAGTGAAGTTTGATTGTGTCACTCCTATCTGACATGTTTAAGACAATGTCACTAAACATATTGACTAAGGCGATAAGCCCATTATTGAGATCTGATTTGCCTAAATCGGGGACGTTCCATCGAGAGCAAAGATTAAGTTCATCCTACGGTTTTCAATGTCTTCTAGGGAAAAAGTATCACACATGAAACCAAGTTGTGCTCAGATATTGAACAGGGGTAGAGTGTTTTGATTAAATCTCTTTATTACATTTACAAAGTATGAATACACAAGATGACTCGTTAATCATTTATTGAATATTGAATATGCACTACAAGATATTACTTCAAATTCATTTACCTTATATAAATATCAAACCTTTTTACCAGGTGTACTATAAATCAAAATTGAACTATGATTAAATGCACATTTCCTAGATGTCCTTGAAACTAGCATCTCGTACATATCAACAATTATCCAATATAACCTTCTGTATCATGAGACTACATTATACATTTATTCTTTTAACAATGAACTATATAAATTACAATGATAATTAATGAATTACACATCACCTTTTCGTCATCATTATTTCATCCTGCAAAACCACGTGAGCATGATATCAGTGATAATTCGTTGGCATGGCATCCACCCTAATCTAACATAATTATCATTTTTCGGTTTCCCATTTACATATAATAATAATTACAATTTGCAAGCAAGAGAAATTTTTAGAGACATGTATTGATGCATTTTATTTCATTTCATTTTGTAACCGGGAGAGAGAGAGAAAGAGAAGGGAAGAGAGAGAAAACACCATTTTGTCAAAAGTTCTATTTCACATAATAAGATTTACACTATAGAGTTTTAATTAGTTATTTGCATGTGTTAAAAGTTTCCGTGGTGGTTTGGCAACCCTACGAGGGTCCCATGACTTTCTATTTTTACATTTTCTCACTAGCTACAAAATGTTCAAAATAGGCTTGGAGACTAATAAACCACTTTCAAAAGTTACCTTCCGATGAGAATGCACACCAAGTTTAACTTTCTACGTGTCCCCAGATATACCAAGAGTTCATAGCAACCGATGGAATTACGAAAAAGTGAATGGTTTGCGTTTGGCGGCTAGTTTTCCGGGGCCATTAGTTGTAGTTGGCATAGTTCAAAATGAACAAAGTTAGCTCGAAGGCTTAGAAAACCACATCCAAAATTGACATTCGGTGGATGAGCACATAATGAGACACTTCCTATAAGTTCCCCTATATAAGGAGAATTCATCAGAGTCGACGGGAATGAGAACTAGAAAACCATTTTCAAACGGTGACAAGTTTTCTAGAGCGACAAGTCGAAATTGGTCCAGTTTGACCTCATCAAACTATGACCGAGAGGCCTACAAAATGGCTTTGCCAAACTATCCAGAAAAGTGCTTTTCCCTAAACTGAATGTTCCATGCAATTTTCTAGTATAAACACTAGAGGTTTGTGAAGACGGGAAATAATTTCTCTATCTAGGTTTCAAATGGCGATTCAAAACGAAAGCCAACTTTCTAGATTTGATCAAAAGGATCAGCCAAATCGGTGTAACAAGGCTCTTATAAGAGCATCAAAAGGATCACATATGTTCATTTGAGGTCAATCCAAAGGTCAAGGTGACTCCTCGCATACCAAGGTACACGAATGAAACTTAACATCTCGTTTTTAGGGTTACGAAGAGTACTTAATGAGTCTCTGAAAAATGCAAAATTTAACTTTCTAAATAGGGAGATGGTCAACATTATTTCTGGAAAGTCAATTTCATTTGGTCAATAAGACAATGTTGTAGCGATCCAGTTGGGTAGGAAGTTTTCTACATCACCTCAGAATGAGGGTGGAAGTTCATGTTTTAATGCAACGGGTTATTTTGATTTCGTGAGTTTTCGACACGACATTTCAATGTTTTTTTGCAACAAATTGAAATAAACAATTAACTGTGTTAAAATCCCAATATTTTAAAATTATATTAAGTTGTAAACGAAAAACTAAAATACTGAGAGTTATGAAAGATGAGGGAAGGTGAACCATGCTTAGGAATGAATTGTGAGCGATTTACAACAAGGTTGGCGATACGTGGACGAGTTCCAATTACCGACGGTTTCCAAGGCCTTTTAGAAATCCAGTTTGAGCATGATTTGCAACCAATTTACGAGCTCACTACAGCCCCATGATTATGCAACTAGAGTGCAAATACACTAATAGTTCAATCTCTTAAAATTTGTTGCCCATTATGCTTTTATTGTTTCCAAAGTTTCTCAACAAATCCATTTGTGCATATCCTGCAACCATGACACTCCATGAGACCGCATTTCTTAGAGGCATTCTAACAAACAGTTCACATGCCTTTTCCACAAATCCGTTTTGCTCATACACTGCAATCATAAAGTCGTGAATTTTGCATTTCTTGTAGTGTTTGTCAAGCGATTCTGAGGATTCCATGTTTGCATACATGTGTATCAGGGAACTTACAACTATAACATCTGACCAAACAACCATATTCTATTCCCCCTTCAAAAACCTTAGATTGACTGCTAGAAGCTGAACCTTCTTTATTTTGTATCCTTAGAAGATGAAGATTCCTTATTTAAGGAAGAAATATTATCATTTAAAGAAGATGCGAGAGGAAGGATTCTCAATTCCATCAACACTGGTGGATTAGCAATTTGGAGCCACCCTTCGAATAACAAAATCATGAGGGCAATGGTCTTCACTTGAGTGGTTGTAGTAGAACTCACAACATTGATTGATGAATGCTCGCACTTTTTGTGTCCATTTGGTACTCAAATGAACTATGAGCCTCAAAAATAGCTGTTGATGAACCTTCACATTTCTCACTGCCATGTCTAGTGTCATACATGATCGGTTCACCTTTACCCTTCATGCATCGGCTTAGAGGAGATTTGACAAGTGTAAAGACGTCCTCTCTAGCAAGGTAACTAGAAACATGTAGAAACAACAAAAGAAAACATCCCAGCCATCAAGGAATGTGCACCAGAACTCCACCAAACCATACGCATGGAGTTTTGTAGGCTGAAGAGAAAACCCACGCATATAAAAAGAGGGAAAAAATAACTGGCATACGGCTAGCAACATGAGACTAAATGCAAAGTTGCCAATCTATTTGGTGCATGCATAAAACAATGTGACTGTCTCTTGAGGAAACCCACGCCTTATACACTTTCATGATAAACATATTCCATGAGAAGCTATCTCGTTCTTTCATCTAGTCAAACACAAGAAAGGCTTCCTCACCAATATTAATGGGAGAATACCATTGCATTTTGTCTATTATTGTTTTTGGAAGAGAGATTGGGATCTGCTAAGCACTTGATGTGTTAAAAATTAAACACAGAGGGGTTTGTACATTTCCCTATGCTCTTGTATTTTTGATGTAGGAAGGACATGAATAGAGGCACTGAGTGTTCTTGAGTACTCTATAAATGCTTGTTAAATTTGTTGGCTCCTTGTAGACCCCACACTGCTCATCAATGCTCAAGGCCGCAGTCAAACTGGCGCAAAATTTGTGAAGTGACTACTATGACTCAATATGCTTTTCATTGTCCAATGTAGGTACCATTTCATGGCCAAGGCAAAATGTGATTTGCAGGAACAAAGTGTAAGCTAGGTTAGCCACAAAATGACTAGAATTACTCTTACCCCAACGCATGGGTTAAAACCTAGGCGTGAATAAAATATTGAAGGCAACAGGTCAGACTTAATTAGAAGACAGCTAGAATGGAAGAACAAGGACAAAAAGGTAGCTAAAAGTGAGAGCTACATTTGACATAGTACTAAATACTTTATTATTTTATTTTAAAATTTGTGTGGGGCACTACAATTGAATACAAACTAAATAGAGGAAAATTGAACATTGAGACCATGTTCAGTTCCCCCTCAATGTGAACATTTCACTTATTCAAATAGGAACTCTGAAATCATATTGCACACAACTGAAATAAACTACAAATTTGAAATAAAACACACATACACACACACACACGCCACCATAGCTTCATGCGGCCCCATCGTTGGTGACTGACGAGAGGTCATTGATTGACCTCTAGCCTCTGTTGCCTCCATCCTCCAATAAATGCACTCTTTACTTAATACAAGAAGTCTTCATCACTTTGTTGAGCATTTATTTCCTCATTATCAGAGTGGGGAGAATTCATATCCCAATCACTTTCTTTGTCTTTGTTTTCAGAAATGAAGGCTTTATCCTTCAAATTACCATCAATTAAATCTTGTGCTCTTTTCTTACAATACATAATACCATGTCTAGGAACATTTCTGATGACAAAGAAATTTTTGTGGACCTTGGGAGGTTGATTTTTGTTTAAAAGAAGGCTTGAATTTTCCTTTAGCATATGATTTGTTTCTACCATACATTGCAGTTTCTTCTAGATCAATCTTCTTGGTTCTATTTTCTTCTTCTATTAAAGAAGAAATTAAATCCTCTAGACTCGGATTTATTTTGCTCAAAGTGAATACCATATTAGAATAGCTAGGAGGCATGCTATTAAGTAATACCACTTTTGCATCATCATCAAGAACATCAACTTTGATTCCAGCTAATTGATTTGAAATAGAACGAAACTTACTGATATGTTCCACCATACTTTCTCCTTCCTCCATTTTGAGTCGAACAATTTTGCTTGAGTGCCACTGTTGCACTCTCTACTTGTGACCCAAAAAGTTTGCTCAATGTTTTCTAGATCAAATGTGATGTCTTTGTTAGATCTATGTGATGCAGGTAGGCATCAGATAAACCTAGGCCAATAATCATTGTTTCTTTTCGATCCTTGCTTTCCCATTTTGTTGCTTCATCTACGTCGTGTGGTTTATTGATTTTTCCTTCTACAATCTCCCATAGATCTTTGTTAATCAACAACAATTGAGTTCTAACCTACCATGTATGGAAATATTTGCCTTCAAATTTTTCAATTTCGTATCAACTTATCCATAGTAAAACAATGGGACGTCAATTTTCACCGAAATTGCGTCCATGAGTCAATTTTTTTATTACATTTTTTTATATTATCAATGCAAAGAGCTAAAAAACACATTTAAAAAAAAATATCATCTCAATCTGAGTTACCAACTGAAAGTTATGGTAACTACAAATTTTAAATCAACATCTTTAGGACCCCTTTCCAAAATGGATTTTTTTGTCCTTGTGTCTTTTTACTACGTCCAAAAGCGGCAAAAACATTATAGAAGATTTTTAACTCATGGTTTCATGATTCCATGACTGCATGGAAAAAAAATGAACAAAATAGTGACGCTGAAGGAGCAGATCACGATGGATGGCGAGTGTACCAAACCAATGACAAACAATATGAAAGCGTCATGTAGTAGAATGATCACTGCAGAATCCGCAAACCAAAATCAATTGTCCACCATTTCCTTGTGATAGATTTGCACACGGGCTTCAATGGCGGATGCTTGAAATGATTTGACTACATGGAATATGGATCAGAAGCTACTCTGACACCACTGATAAAAACTGCACAATAATATGAGAAATAAACACCGAATAATAATATATAGAAATTAAGAATTCATTCGGGATGTCAATTACAATGATAGAGGTTACATTTTATAATGTTTGATCTCCTACAAAGGTGGATTCAAACTTCATCTTCAATCCCTCATATCACTCTCCATGAATCTCTCAAACCAAAATAGCTACGTGAGTTGTTTATTCAACAACTTCACTCACACACAACTATTAACTATATTATTAATATGAGTTGTATTAACTCATTATTAATAATATTACAATTTATTAATAATGTTACACAATATATTTGTAACATGATCAAGGACTTGTAGAGTTTTATTTTATTCATGGCATCTTCCCATGCCACTTTGTGTACTCAAACCCATTCTTTTGCTACTTCTAATTTTTGGAGTGTTGGTGAAATGATTTGACACAAGATAGATTAGTGATTTTTCACCAAGAGTCACGGGGCTAAGCCCTTCCTTCTTGGATATGGGGAGGATCTCATTTACTAAATGAAAACTAAATAGAACTATGGGGTAGCCGCTGCCACGCGGGGATCACACAAGAATACTCCACTAAACCTATGGAAAATTGATTGTACGACAGTGTACTGAGGAGGAATTTACTTTGAAGGGAGGTAAAGAGGAGATGGGGAAATAGAGAGAGGGTTAATGTTATGAGTAGACTTACAAATTTCACACACATTAACTAGAGTAGGTCCACATTCAATAGGAATAAATCAACTATGTAAGTAATAATAAGACTAATAAATCAAAGACACAAAGTTCTATAGATCCATTAATCAAGGACATAAATTTCCTTCTTGGTTGTATAAGATTACAATGCTTGCAAAGTTGGAAAATAGAGAGGATGGAAGAACATAGACAAGGAGATAGAAGAATGTAGCTTTATTGCTTGAAGTAGTAGTGAAATCCAAAAAATTATAACAATCAACAATTGTCAACCCTTTGGAATGGAAAATCCATTTCAATTTATAAATTACAAATGTCTCTTCCTTTCCCCCATGTGACTTTTCATCTCACCGTCACTTGTGACTTTTCACATTCCATTAGGAATGAAGTTAATTCCTTTTCTTATTTTATAAAAGGGACTTTTACAATGAAATATTAAGTCACTTAAGTGAATAAGATGAAAGAGTGAAAAATTACATTCCAATGAAGAAATAGAATGTTAAAGAGAGGGAAGGAGGAGAAAGAAGAGAGAAAAGTGAAAATATGGTGACGAGGAGCCTCTTGTTGATAAAGAACCTTCTTATGATGGACCATGAATTAAGTTCCATGCCCTTGACCACATGTTGAATTGGAACACAAATTGCAAATTCTTTCTTTTGTGAAATATGGACACATTCGAGGGCATTGAATAAGTGTTAAAAAACACTATTATGAGATCAATAATGAGAAGGGAAAATGATAATATTATTTGATCACAAGATAGGAAATGAATATAACTACCTCACTCCTCTTGGCCTTGAAATTCACCTCCATGAAAAAGATGTCTCCTTTTTGAATGATATCAGCTTTAAGATGCTCAAACATTTTCTTGTTTGTTCGTTACTCATTGAAAAGGAATTTTCCTCAAAATAAAAGGATTGCTCCTTGAATGAAATTCTTACCCTCTAACTACTCGTTGACATGAAACATTGTCATTGCAAATGATTCCTCCTATGAGATGCTGAAACACACTCCAACATATTAAATGTGTGTTCAAAAACACTACTAAGTGAATTGCACCATGTGAACTTGTAATGATTTCCCATTCTTGAAAACATGATGATATTAGGTACCTTAATAGATTTTGGTTCAAGTGACAATATTTTACACACACGACTTCATTCTGACATGTTCTTTACCATGGTGTGATTCACATGTTGTCCCTCCTCTTGGAAAGAGAATTCACATAAGGTTAGAGTTAAAACATGGTGATCATCACCTTCCTCCTCGTGAATTCTTTAAACTTCACAATTCACCTTCATGATAATTGCTCGAATGATTAAATCATGATGACCCTCTTTTTGATCGTTAGGATGAGTTGGGTCATCTAGTTTCTTGCATCCTAATGTGTTCTACGAGTTTTCACCTTGACACATTAAATTATTTAGTGATTATTGGTGAGATTAGTTCCAAACTGAATGTTTAACCTTCATGACGGTAAAAAGAAATGAGATAGGTGGAATGTAAGTTGATAAAAGTGACATGAGCTCAATTTCAAGTCATTTTATATTTAGCAGGTCATGTATATAGTAGTTATTTTTAGTAAGTTTTCATAATGTTCACCTTTTGGTGGTTTTTGCTTATTTGGAGTAACACAAACGCCGAGAGTATATGGTTTTGGAAACTTACTATATTTAGAATATGATACCTTACAAAAATTACTATTTTTATATGGAGGTATTCTAGGTGTCAAATTGAAACAAAATTGGTCTCAAAATTTTAGGTTTTGTCGAAAAACATTCACTCCGATTATCAATGTTTTTTTCCTCTAGAACTCAGTAGATCTACGAAAAGGTAACTCCATGGGCTGAAAATTTCAAATGGATGTTTTAAATTATATAGAACACCATAAAAATGATCTTATAGTGAGCTTGAAGGTGTTTTACGGGAGGAGTGCATTGATACATTTTGGTGGAAATCGGATGCATAGTTTTTGAGATATGAGCAAAATTCCTTTTCAAGTTTGATGGTTCTACTGAGAATTCCAACAACATTCTTTGTGAAACAATAAAGGTTTGGAGGAAAAACACAACTTTTAAAATTCAAATTATTTTTGTTGAGATGTAAGGGGTTGAAAATAGCTTCCGAGAGCTAAAACACTGGTTTTTCACGTGACATAGAGCTCAATGGAAGGATGGGGATCACACTTTCATGTCCCCATATCCATTTTATTTATGGTTCAATCTAAGGGGACACCACCAAATCAAAAGTGTGTTATGGGGGTATGATCATGAGGTGGGGGTATGGAGTTAAGTTTTTGCATGTTTGAACTGTTCTTAGGTGTAAAAGTGATGTTGGACAAGTTGTGAGAATAAATGCTCCATGGGGGTGCAATTGTTTATCCCTCATGTTCTTTTTCACCTAAGGGATAATGTGAGGGTAAAACATGGGTGATAAAGTGCACATTGGGTCTGATATCATGAGAAGGGGACAATTTAGATGCAAGTTGTGAGGTGCCCTAGGTGAAAAAGTTGCTGACATCCAAGTTGCGAGGAGTGAGCCAACATGAGGGAGTGCACTTTGTTATCCCCATTGCACCTTAGATAAAATCAAGGGGACATCATTTGCTTGAAAATTCACCAATGTTTTAATCCATCAAGGAAGGGGGAAACCTCTTAAAAGATGGGGAAGCACACTTTGTTTTCCCCCTTGTTCCATTACACCTTAAGGACAATCCAATGGGACACCAATGGTGAAAATTTTCCCTCAAGCCTTTTTGAAATGTTGATGTCACCCGCCAAGTGCATTTTAGGACACCAAGAGTGTTTTTCCTAACCCGGGAGCATGGAGTTGTGTTTTGGGGTCAAACCTTATATGATTTTGACTTCAAATAAGCTATTGAGATCATCCCAACCATTATTAATGGCCAATTATTCCTACAATTTTATTTTTGGGTCCTGCTCCACTTTTGACTCAAAGGGGTAGCTTTCGTATCTTGGATTATTATTAAATATTTTAAATTCTTGGAAAAAAGATGAAATTTCCATCATCTGGATGGTTTTAAGAGATTTTTGTTGACTATTTGTTTTTCTCCTAACTCTTCCCAAAACTCCCATAATCATTCATACAAGTTAGCTTTCACCATTGAAGCTTTCATTCCCTATGTCCAAAATGACCCTATCTTGCTTGCTTGATTCTCGACATGACATCAATTTCTTCCACAAATTTTCTCTAAAAAGAATTAGATAACTTAATTTATCTCCTATTCAACTCCCATATGGATTGAGTCGTCCCTATCAATTTATATGATCTAGACATTGACCCAGTGGTAATTCTAGTGGGGCAACTTCCGAGAGGCATAACTTTTGCATCGTAGCTCTAGTTGACTATGTTCAAAATACGTTAGAAATTTATGAATGTGTAGAATATGGTGAAAGGTTGTGAAACTTTATTGGGTTAAATTTTCCCCGAAATCCACTTCTAAAGGCCTCAAATTGTGATTTTTGTAGTGTTGTTTAAAAATAGTAAATTCATGAAATTTTTGCATATGTAATTCATGGAAGGTGAATCACCTCGTATCCCGCAAGATTGATGACCTTCCATATTCTTCTAGATGTCTATTCATATTTCTAAAAGTATTATATAATTATATGTAACCCACAAGGGAAAGACATAGATCTCCCTACGGAGATAACTTTTGTAATCATAGTCTTCTGAGCAATATACATCTCTTTTCAGAGATAGTTTTTAGAAATATACATCTCTTTTCAGAGATAGTTATTTTATTTACAATTGGAAAAATGTTATTCTTTCCTTTAATCCCAAAATCCCTAGGTTTTGGATCATTCTAGAGGGTGTTCACCAATTGCAAAATGACCAAAAATGGCCCTTTTAGGCTTCCGAGATTAGTTGTTCTTCCTTAAAACTGAGTGATTTCTTCAATAATCTTAGGCATACATTTCATAACATAAAACACACTTGAAAATATTGTTAACACGTTCCTTTGATCTAGAATGAGGATGAAAATGTGGATATTTGGATAAAGGAAGGGTTTATATTAACTAAGAGAGGAAATTTTTATGTGGGGGCTTAGTTGTAATGGCCAAAATTTTAAATTTTGCATTCTAGAAATTTTACATGACAACATGGAGCACTTCCACTAGATAACATTAATATCTAGATCTACCTCTTACTAAAAGAAGACCATGATAACTATAAGGAATTGTTCCATATTTTCTAAAATAATTAAAAAGTTTAATGACCAACCAATACAAAGCAAGTGGTCAATAGATTGAAAGTATAGGATGAAGAACATTCTCAACTAAGTGTCAATTAATGGTTGCATTAATTCAATATTTACCACTAGGTGAGTGGTTCTTTTTCATAATCTTATATTTTTATTAATCAAGGAATGATCTTCCTCTCTTCTTCATGTCATTGTTCTCCTCTTCCAAATCTCCTTCTCTCACCATTAATTCTTCTAGATCACATAATATTCTATATTATGTTCTAAGGTATTTTTGATCTTGTGGTATTTACACCCTTAGTCTATTAGTCATTTATAATAACCTTTAGAGTTAATTCAACATCTCACATTTTAGATGTGTTATCCTTTATATGAGGGATTATAATGTGTCAAGGGCCTCTTTTAGAATTCAATACAAGTTTTGTATATATAAACAATTGTTACGTTATTGCGGCTTGTATTTTCTTGAATTTTTTCTTCGTCTCTTTGATATCTTGAAAATTATCTTACATGTTGTATGAACCGTGATATTTAAGTGTGTGTGGATAATATCACATTATATATATATATATATTGTGTTATCCCCAACACTGTTGGGGTGTGAAGCCTATTTTTGGTCTTCTGGAATCAACATTGAAGTGTTGGAGTTTGAACGATTAAGTTTGGAGACTTCAGGAGCATTCTGCAGTCATGTGTTGTTTTCATGTTGCGTGTTTGCTACAAATTGGTGGTAGTTTGGCGGTTGTCACAATGACGGATTTTCCATCCATGGGAAGTTGAAAGGTCATGAATTTCAAACTTCTAGGGTCGGCTATATAACTTCCTATAAGGATTATAATCTTATAAATAGAGGTGTTAGGGACATCCTAATGTATCTTGAGTGATCAAGAGATCTTGAGTCTTAAAACATCAAGAGGTGATCAAGAGCGATCAAGGTTGAGCAATTGGGTGTCAATGGTTTCTTAGATGTGGTTTAACATCTTTGGGAATTCTGTTGTGATTTCTTGAGTGATATTATAACTCAGAGAATACCGTGAGAGTTACTTTTACTCTTGTTGATAATAAATCTGAGCAAGTTCTTGGTGGACGTAATCCACATTGGGTGAACCACATTAAATTGTGTCTTGTCTTCTTTTGTACATTATTTATATATGTTGTTATATTTTTGCAAACTATAATTATGATAAATAGTTTCCTACTGATGTGATTTGAGGAATTATTTCTGCATATTTGTTCTCTAATTCCTAACAACTGGTATTAGATCTTTGGTGGTTTTTTGCTGAAGTGGTGAATCGCACGGAAATTTTAGCTTGAGTGGGAGCTATGGTAGATGAGGGTTGATCGAGGTTGATAATTTTAATGGGAAAAACTTTGGTTTGTGAAAGATGTAGATGAAGGATTACTTATATCAAATGGACCTCCATTTTCCTTTCCCTAGAAAATCAAAGAAACCTCAACCATGTCGAATGAGGATTGGGAGTTCTTTAGATAGAAAGGTGCTCGGGGTAATTCGGTTATGTCTTGAATCTTCGTTTGCTTTCAACATATCGCGGGAGGAGAAGAACATGGAAGCTCTCATGAATGCATTGGGAAGTTATATGAAAAAACCTTTGCCTCTAATAAAATATTTTTCATGAAAAAATTATTAATACGAAGATGTCTAAGAATGGTTTTTTGTTGATCATTTGAATGAATTTAATATGGTGGTGAGTATGTTAAACTCGGTGAAAATTGAATTTGATGATGAGGTCAAGGCTTTGTTGATTTTTTGCTCCTTGCCAAATAGTTGGGACAACTTGGTTATGGTTGTAAGTAATTCGGTCTCTAATAAATAAAAGTTGAAGTTTGAAGATGTGATAGGTGTGATAGTGAGGAGGAAATGCATAGGAAGAGCTATGGGGATTCTTCTACTTTCGGAAATGATTCAATGGTGAAGAGTAGAGGGAGACACAAGAACAAAGGAAAGGTAACCGTGGGAAGTCGAATGATCACGGAAGGTCAAATTCCAAGAGCAAGTTGGAATGTTGGTATTGTGGGAAGGTTGGTCATGCTAAGAAATATTGTTGGGCTCTTCGGGATAAGAAGAACAAGAAGGAGGAAACTAAGGAGGTAAATGTGGCAATAGGTGATGTTTGTTAGGATTCCTTAATTATTTCTTTAGATAATATTTTTGAGTCTTAGGTGCTAGAATTAGGGGCTTCTTTCCATGCCACCCCACATAGACATTACTTTAATGAGTGTGTTCAAGGTGATTTTGGACATGTATATCTTTGTGATGATGAATCATGCAACATACTAGGGAAAGGTTGTGTTCAAATGAAAATGTAGAATGAGGAACACATGGCTGCTTAAGGACGTCGAGGCATGTGCCTAAGTTGAGGTAGAACTCGATATCAATAGGTCATTTGGTTAGTTATGGGTGTACGGTCAATTTTACAATGGATTCTTGGAAGGTTACTAAAGGAACTCTTGTGGTTGTAAGAGGTAAGAAAATTGGTACTTTGTATTTAACCAGTGGTGTTGAGTATTGTAATTTAGTTCTACTGAGATAGAGATGCAACTTTTTTTAGCAGAGACTTAGTCATATGAGTCAAAAGGGCAGGTAGGTTCTAAAGGACATGTTGCTTGGATTAAAGGAGAAAGATTTGGACTTCTATGAGGAGTGTGTTTATGGGAAACAAAAGTGGGTTATATTCCTCAAGGTTGGACCTACCGGGAAGGAGGGTAAGTTGGAGTTGGTGCATGCCGATGTATGGTGGCAGCTAAGGTAAACTTTATTGGTGGTTCATTTTATTATGTCACTTTCATTGATGATGCAACTAGAAAAGTTTGGGTATATGGCATTAGAAAGAAATCTAATGTGTTTGAAACTTTTAAAAGATGGAAAGCCTTGGTTGAGAATGAAATAAGTCTCAAGCTAAAATATCTCGGAGTCGGATAATGGAGGGGAGTATTACAAAGTAATGAATTGCTTGATTCTTGTTTAGTAAATGGGATCCACAGAAAAGGACAATTCCAAAGACTCCACGGGAAAATGTAGTTTCGAGAGAGAATGAACATGACAATCATGGAGTGTGTTAGGTGCATGAGGTTACATGTGGGGATGCCACTCATGTTTTGGGCGGAAGCGATGAACACAACTATTTATCCGATTAATGAGAGGAACCTCTATGGTCTTTGATGGAGGTATACGAGGAGGCTTGATCGGTAAGGAAATTGATTACTCATTTCTTAGAGAATTTGGATGCGAGGTATTTGTTCACATTGATAAATATGATAGGACCAAGTTATAGGCTAAGTCTAAGAAAATGCACCTTTGTTGGATATGGTGATGATGACTTTGGTTTCCATGTTTGGAGTCTTAAGGACAAGAAAATATTTTGTTTAGAGATATCGTCTTTAATGAAAAAGTCATGTATAAAGATCAGTTGCAGGAATGGAAAGATGAATCAAAGAAATAATAGACAGTGTTACAAGACATTGCATATGGAAAGGTGTCCAAGGGGCTGGTTCAGGTGTAACATGGTCCAACACGGCCCACTCGGGAACCTACTCATCGGGAAGTGAAAACTCCTAAGGTAAGAAGGTTTTTAGGGTAAGAGGGAACCTAAATGTTTTAGTTCATATTTGAATTATTTATTGCTCACTTGATAGTGGAGAGCAAGATTGCTTTGAGGAAGCGGTGCGAGGTGGATTCTAGGAAGATGTGGGAGTAGGCCATGGATAAAGAGCATAGATCTCTTATGGAGAACCAAAATTGGGATCTGATGAGCTACCAGAGGGAAATAGAGTATTGCAGAACAAGTGGGTGTATAGAATCAAATAGGAAGATGGAGGTAGAAAAAGGTACAAGACCTTGTTGGTGGTCAAGGGATTTGCACTAAAGAAAGGTATAGACTTTGATGAAATTTTTTCTCCTGTTGTTAAAATGACTTCTATTAGGATTGTTCTTGGTTTAGTAGCAGTAGAAGACTTACATTTAGAGTAGTTGGATGTGAAGATTACATTATTTCATGGTGAGTTCGAGGAGGAATTTTATATGTAATAGCCACATGGTTATGAAGTCAAAGGGAAGAAGATGTTAGTGTGAAAATTGAAGAAGAGCTTGTATGACTGAAACAAGCTCCACGACAAATGTGGTACAAGAAGTTTGACAATTTTATGTAGGAGTAGGGTTACTCCAGGTGTCACTCAAACCATTGCATGTACATCAAGAAGATTCTTGATGGTATTTATATTATTTTCTACTGTATGTTGATGATATGCTCTTTGTAGAGAAGAACACGTAGGAAATAAAGGTACTCAAGAAGTAGCTAGGTGACTCCTTTGCTATGAAGAATTTGTGGGTAGTAAAGAAAATCCTTGGTATGAGAATAACTCGGAACCAGAAGGAGAGGAAGATGGTATTATCTCAAGAAGAGTACATAAAGAAGGCCTTGGAGAGGTTTAGTATGCAGGATGTTCAACCGATTGTTACTCCTTAGGTAGGTCACTTTAAATTATCAAAGGAGAAGAGTCCCAAGATTGAGGAGGATAGATTCCAGATGTCTAGGGTACCATACTCATTGGTAGTTGACAACTTGATGTATGCTATGATATGCACTAGGCTTGATATTACCCATGTAGTTGGATCAGTGAGCATGTTTATGAGTGATCTAGGTACGAGATCAGCGATAGGAAGTGAAGTGGATCCTTCAATATTTGAGAGGGACCATGGGAGCAACATTTTTTTAGTGGATCGAGACACTACATTATGTGGCTATATATATTTGGAAATGGCGGGATATTTGGACAATAGGAGGAGCACGAAAGGTTATGTATTTACGGTTGGTGATACAATTGTGAGCTAGATTTCACGATTCTAAATGGTTGTGGTTTTGTCAACCATAGAGGCTAAGTATGTTGCTGCCACAAAGGTGAAAAAGGAGATGATTTGGATACATTAGTTGCTTGATGAGTTGAGGCATAAGTAGGAAGTTGGGAGACTACACATTGATAGTCGGAGCGTTATGCATTTGGCGAAGAACTCCGTTTTCCACTCTAGGATGAAGCACATTCAATTGAGATATCATTTCATCAAGGAAACTTTGAAAGAAGATAAGTTAAAGATGGAAAAGATTCATACCCGTCAGAATCCTACAGATATGATGACCAAGGTGGTCACAAGGGAGAAGTTGAAGTTGTGTTCAAATTTGGTTGTCCTTCATGGATGATAATGAAGGGTTGAGAAATTTGTTTAGTGGGAACAATCTCCAAGTGGGAGATTATTGGAGTGTGGAACCTATTTTTGGTCTTCTGGAATCAACATTGAATTCTTGGAGTTCAAAATATTAAGTTTGGAGACACTTCAAGAGCATTCTACAACCATGTATTGTTTTCATGATGCGTGTTTACTATAGTTTTCTTTGCTGCAAATTGGCGGTTGTCACGGTGAAATTTTTCCATCCATGGGAATTTGAAAGGTCGCGACTTTAAAAATTATAGGGTTGGCTATAAAACTTCCTAGAAGGATTGTAATCTTATAAATAAAGGTGCTATGGACGTCTTAATGCATCTTGAGTGATCAAGAGATCTCGAGTCTTGAACATCAAGAGGTGATCAAGAGTGATCAAGGTTGAGCAATTGGGTGTCAATTGTGTCTTAGATGTGGTTTAACATCTTTGGGAATTTTTTTGTGAGTTCATGAGTGATAGTTGTGCAATTGTAACTGAGAGAAGACTATGAGAGTTAGTTTTAATCTTGTTGATAATAAAATCTGAGCAAGTTCTTGGTGGACGTAGCCCACATTGGGTGAACCACATTAAATCTTTTCTTGTCTTCTTTTGTGCATTGTTTATATATGTTGTTATATTTTTGCAAGTACAATTATGCTAAATAGTTTCCTACTACTATGATTTGAGGAATTGTTTCTACATATTTGTTCTCTAATTCCTAACAACTAGTATCAGAGATTTGGTGGTTTTTTTTTGCTGAAGTGGTGAATCATAAGGAAATTTTAGATTGAGTGGGAGCTATGAAAGATGAGGAAAATCATTGGTTGAGAAGTTTAATGGGCAAGAACTTTGGTTTGTGGAAGATGCGAGATGGAGGATTACTTGTATCAGAAGGACCTCTATGTTCCTTTGGCTGGAAAAGAAAAGAAACCTACAATCATGTCAGATGAGGATTGGGAGTTCTGCAAGATAGATAGGCGCTCGAGCAAATTTGGTTATGTTTTGCATCTTCGATTTCTTTCAACATATCGTAGGAAAAGACTACGGAAGGTCTCATGAATACGTCGGGGAAGTTATATGAAAAACCCTCTTCCTCTAATAAAATATTTTTGATGAAAAAGTTATTTAATATGAAGATTTATGAGAATGGTTTTTTTGTTGATCATTTGAATGAATTTAATACGGTTGTGAGTATGTTAAACTTGGTGAAACTTGAATTTGATGATGAGGTCAGGGATTTGTTGATTTTGTGCTCCTTGCTAGATAGTTGGAATAACTTGGTTATGGTGTAAGTAATTCGGTCTCTAATAAATCAAAGTTGAAGTTTAAATATGTGATAGGTGTGATCCTAAGCAAGGAAATGTGAAGGAAGAGCTTTGAGAATTCTTCTACTTCTCAAAATTCTTTGATGGTGGAGAGTAGAGGAGATAAAAAACAGAGGAAAGGTAATCATGGGAAGTCGAATGATTGTGAAAGGTCAAAGTCCAAGAGCAAGTTGGAATGTTGGTATTATGGGAAGGTTGGTCATGCTAAGAAATATTGTTGGGCTCTTCGGGATAAGAATAAGAAGGAGGAAACTAAGGAGGTAAATGTGGCAACAGGTGATGTTTGTCAGGATGCCTTAATTATTTCTTTAGATAATATTGTTGAGTCTTGGGTGTTATATTTAGGGGCTTCTTTCCATTCCACCCACATAGAAATTACTTTACTAGGTTTGTTCAAGGTTATTTTGGACATGTATATCTTGGTGATGATGAACCATGTATCATAGTAGGGAAAGGTTGTGTTCGGGTGAAAATGTAGAATGGGGAACACGTGGCTACTTAAGGACATCAAGCATGTGCCTAAGTTGAGGTGGAACTTGATATCGGTGGGTCATTTGGAGCATCGATGGTTGTACATTCAGTTTTTACAATGGATTCTTGGAAGGTTATGAAGGGAGCTCTTGTGGTTATAAGAGGTAGGAAAATTGGTACTTTGTATTTAACCAATGTTGTTGATTATTGTAATTTAGTTGTTATAGTTGGAGATACAACTTTGTGGCACAAGAGACTCGGTCATATGAGTCAAAAGGGTAGGCATATTATAAAGGATATTTTGTTTGGATTAAAGGAGATAGATTTGGACTTCTGTGAGGATTGTGTTTATGGGAAACAAAAGCGGGTGAGATTCCTCAAGGTTGGACCTACCAGGAAGGAGGGTAAGTTAGATTTGGTGCATACAGATGTATGGAGGCTAGATAAGGTAAAATTTATTGGTGGTTCATGTTATTATGTCACTTTCATTGATGATGTAACTATAAAATTTGGGTATACGACATTAGAAAGAAATCTGATGTGTTTGAAACTTTCAAAAGATGGAAATCCTTGGTTGAGAATGAAATGTCTTAGGTCAGATACTAGAGGGGAGTATTGTAGCAATGAATTCATTTATTATTGTTCAATTAATGGGATCTACAGGAAAAGGATGGTTTCAAAGACTCCAGAGAAAAATGGAGTGTAGAGAGATAGAACATGACAATCATGGAACATGTTAGGTGTATGAGGTTACATGTGGGGCTATCACTCATGTTTTGGGTAGAAGCAATGAGCACAAATATTTATCGATTAACAAAGGACCCTCTATGGCCTTAGATGGAGGTATACCGAGGAGGCTTTGTTTGGTAAGAAAATTGATTGCTTATTTCTTAGATTATTTGGATGTGAGGTATTTGTTCACATTGATAAAATGATAAGACCAAGTTAGAGTCTAAGTCTAAGAAATGCACCTTTTTGGATATGGTGAGGATGACTTTACAAGTTTATTAAACTAGAGAAGGTATGTAATCTTGATCAACAAGTGAATTTTATCAAAAATTGTGAAGAGTATGATGAAATGTATATGTGGGCTAATGACAACATTAAGTGATACATTAAAGAGTTCATACAACATACCATTTAGGTAAAAGTGAAATCCAAGCTAGTCAAACAAAATAAGAGGTATTTTAATCCAAAAAATTGATTCTTTGATGATGAAGGAGAAAACAAAATTTATTATAGCCAACATCCGTATCCCTATTAAGCATTCAACATTAGTGGTGAAATTGATTTGATGAGAGAGATAAAGCTGATATATATGCATATGCATGGATTTTATAGATCTCAACAACACTTATCTAAAATATCATTTCTCCTACCTTCCATAAACCAAATTACGCAAATAGTGGTTGGAGATGATAATTTATATCTTCTTGATAGTTTCTATGGCTATAACCAAAGTCTTTCGTTTAGGGAGGAATATCATTTTAAGATCACCTTCACCACCAAGTGGGTGACACACATATATAAGAGGGTGAAATTTGTTTTATCCAATCTGGAGAAACATTTTAGAGGGTAATAGTCATAACCTTCAGAGGTATCATTAATGAATACATTTTGGTTTACCTTGATGATATCATAGTATTTTTAAATAAATAAGAGGATAACCTAGACCATTTGGACCAGATCTTGCAACGATTCAAATATTTCTCTCAATCCCAAATATATTCACATTCCTTGAGGGAAATATCAATCGACATGTTGTGTCGGGAAGGTATTTTCATTGATGTAGACCATTTTTGTCATCCTCACTTTGTCACTACCACTTCATGAGAAAGTATTACAATCTTTTTAGAAAACATCAAATTTGTGAGGAAGTTCATCAAAAACTTCACGAGCATTATTAATCCCATTATGTGCATGTTGAATAAGATTGTGGCCTTCAAGTGGATGCCATAAGGAAAATATAGGTTCAAGCTCATCAAAATTTAAATATCTTAAGCCCTATTATTGTCAATCCAAAATTTGAGAAGGATTTCATTCTTTATGCTTTTTGTGATCTACAAATATAATCGCAATTCTTACTCTAAGGAAATAACACAAACTTGAGCAACAATCCAATTTCACAAGCTAGGTTCTTAAGGAATATGAATCCAAATACAAATTCATTGAAAAGTATACCTTTATAGTCCTTAAGGCCTAGAAGATATTTTACCCTCTCCTCTCCAATGATAAAGTGATTGTTTTTGTTGTTCATTCCAATGTCGGAGGTTATGTAATTTAGAAGGAGATATTAGTGATAAGAGAGCATGATAGATCACTAAAATCATGGAGTTAAATGTCAAAATAAATATTACTAAGCTAATAAGTGGTAGGGATATTTTCCAACATCTTTCTAAATATTAGGGCCAGTTTAAAATAAGTCATGTGCACCCATGATGACAAACCATTAATTGAAGAACTTGATCCCGATTGGATTTAAAAGATGGCGAGATATCTCTTGACTAAAGAAAATACCACAAGATTATACATAACAAAAGGAGACATTTCATATTCTAGGCCATTCTATATGAGCTTATTAGTGGAGTGTTACTCGGAAGAATCTTAAATGGAATTTTGTTTACATGAATTGAGTTCAAGGATGTGGAATAAGAGTTAAGAGAGTTCCATCAAGGATTCTCTATTGGTCACTTCACTCAATTGACTACTGCCATGAAGACCACATAGGTTGGTAATTACATGCCTACAATTTTTATACACCTTCAAGTGGGTAAGACCATCCTATAAATTCATGTTATTGAAATAGGAAACATGGAGTCACACTCCTTTGCATCCCATTATGAAAAATCAACCATCATTACGGTGGGGACTAGACTTTATTTCCCACAATCAATCTAGATTTCATTATTGGCCATGATTAAGTTATCACCACCAGATACTACTTTATTAGGTGGACTAAGGCAATCCCAATATAGGAGACAACTTAAGATGCCAATTTGACTTGCTTGAGATTATCATCACAATATTTTTCATCCCTTGCATATTCATCTCTAACAATACTAAGGAATTCATTGGAGCTAAGATAAAAAAATTCCATGAGGTAACATCATTTTGACTAATTAAAGTCACCATTAAGTCACTTTAAAGTCACATGAGGAAATTTTCAAACCCTAAAGTCACAAATGTAAGTTAACTTTACTTGACAATATTAGGTTGTCTTTGTTAAGCCCCAAAGTTAGAATGAATTTAATTGGGACCTTATCATGACTTAAATGTTCACTTTAATAGTGTCTTAGAAATATGACATTGAAATCAATTTAATTAGGATGTTAAGATGACTCTAATGTTGACTTTAACAATGTCTTAAAGTTGGGATGTTATGATGTCTTTAATGTGGACATTAGCATGAATTAATTAGTGTCTAATTTCCCATCATCGATGATCATATTAATAACGTGAATATATGGTGTCTTAAAATATAATTTTGTTCCCGACTTTAACCAATCTTCTTTACCATAATTGATGCTCGTTTATATAGTATGTTATATATTAGTTTTTAGTAAATTGTGACTATCTTTGGTTACCCATTTTTACGAAAGAAGAGCTTGTAGAATTTTTTTCTCCCATTGCAGATAGATGGTGGTATTGCTATTGCCTTCAATTTTAGGGATTGTGAGTATATTTGGTGGTAAATTATGGTTTTGTTTAATATACTTCCGAGTAAAATGTTGTGAAACATGTCACAACCGCATAGGATGTATTATATGATTGTTTGCATATAGGTTCACGGAAAATGTTTGATTTTTGCCAAACTATATCTACAACAAACATTGACATAATTTTCCTTGGAATGTTGTTGACATGATTTTTCACTATTATGTAAATGTGAAAGCAAAGAGCATAAAGTTTTGTCTACTCTATTCCTCTCAACATATATATATATATATATATATATATTAGAAAATGTAATTGACAATTTTGTTTCTTTTGTTTGAACTTAAAGAATAAAAATTATTCTAGCAAACTTAAACATGACACACTTACACTACACCATAACATAATGTAGACACCCTAAAAATATATACTGTTTTATCCCTTCCTAATTACCCTTATCGTTTATAATTATCAATTACATTTTCTAATATATATATATATATATATATATATATATATATATATATATATATATATATATATATATTAGAAAATATAATTGACAATTTTGTTTCTTTGTTTGAACTTAAAGAATATAAATTATTCTAGCAAACTTAAACATGACACACTAACACTACACCATAACACATGATGTAGACACCCTAAAAATACATACCTATTTCTAGCCCTTCCTAATTACCCTTATCCTTTGCATAATACACTAAAATTGGTTCTAGAATACATTTTAGATCATTATCCTCTACATTCCTTTATAATTAATTAAATTAATTCTATTGTTCAATTTACATCCATTTAGAATTAAATTAAGTTAATTATTAATCAAATGTATCCCTTTAGAATTAATTAAATTAATTGCCACACCCTTTAGCTAATTTAATTAAACATTTATTTAATTAAATGGTTATTTTCCCACTCACACCTCATAGCTAATTAAATTAGTTATTTAAATATAATTAAATCTATTTTCCTATTCATCCTCCACTTAGACTCCACTTCACTATCCTAGACTACTTCACTCCACTCCACTTCTAGAAACCTACAAAGGTGGAAGCAATAATAATACACGTACAACCACCTTCTCGAATGAAATATTACTACCAACCAAATATTCATTGCCCCTTCAAAGTTCAACTATATAAACCAAATCCACTTGTTATTTTACAAAAATGCATTCATGATCCTAGAACTCATTCAAAATTTGATCCAATTTCCATGGCCTCTCCCTCAACTATAAATATCAAGCCATATCCTTTACAAAATGATCCCTAGAAGCTTTGTGCAATTGCAGCTAAACTCTTCCAAACTTGCTATAAAAATTTGCATTCCCCTGTGTCCGAGATCTACTCATAACATTGACATTTCCTCATTTACATAATAGCTTAGAACACCTAGAATCCACCCATTTAAAGATTCCATAAGTTTAATACTTCAACAATCTTATCATTGAGGTTTTCAAAGGAGATCTTGGATAAAGGTTTGATGTGTTTACATTGCTTATCTTTCACTTTTTCTTGTTGTTTTTCATTGTTTACATCCTGGCACATCGGTGGGACTTACCCACACTCTATTAATCTTTATTTCACATTTTATTATTTCTTAGTGAATTTTTTTAAGTTTATTAACCCTTGTGTAAACTTGACTTTATTTGGTTAACATTTGTGTTTGTAGGTGTGTTTTATTGTCTATTTTTGTTGTTTGGTATTTGTGCAAGTTTCAAATTTTCTACATTTGGAAGCATCGAAAAGGAAATAAAAATTGAAAACTAAAAAAAAAATTCCCCAAATTGTAGGTATTTTACCACTAATTTTAGTACGATTATAGTTACTTATAAAGTTAGAGGAACCTCTAAATTTAGAGGTTTGTGCATTGTAGAGTTCTCCATCAAGATCTTAACCCCTACCGAGTTGGAGAGTTGCATTCAACACGAAGCTCATAACCCCTACCGAGCTACATTCATTACATTGTAAAACCCCTACAAAGGTTTTACATTGCATCGAGTTAAATTGGTTGGTGCATCAAGTTACATTGACCGATTCACTTCCTCCGACCCTCCCATATCTCCAATTAGGTTATTTCTATCCTCTCCCAAGCTGGACTTGGTGATCTATATACTTTCTAGCTCACCCAAGCTTAGCTAGCCTAAGATGGTGTTCTCTCATGTTGTGTATTAGTTTGCCCAAACAACTCGGCTCAATTTCGATCCTTAATCCCCTACAGTCTTGGCTCCATGAAAACCCTATCATTATTCACCACCCTACATCGATTGAGCTCCTCACACCACTACATAGACCACCGAGCTGATTATTTCGAGCTAACCATGTCCTCTAACTTTATCAAGCAAGCTCGTTTACCCTATCGAGTTGAGCAACTCCCTCACTTGCCTTAGCTCCCCTTCAAGTTATTACAATGCTTGCATTAGATCTACCTGCATCGAGCTAACCCTATCGGCTCACCAATCCACGATCCCTTGACTCTCTCACTCGCAGAGCCCCCTTCCAAGTTTTTTTGTACTCACCCTTATCTCCGATCTACCCCTGCCTCTACATCTTCCATGTTGAGTTCTCTACCTCCTCATCAAGTCTCAACCGATTCTCCATGGAGCTCCTCAATGTGGCCAATCGCATCAATCCTACCTCCCTTCCTTGAGCCACTCAACTCCTCTAACTCATCCACTAGTCCCCAAGCCCCAACTCACACCCTAGATTGATCCATTTACACTGGTATTGATCCAATTGGTCATGTTAACATTCACATCCTTAAGTCGACCAAACATCTTACAACCCCGCACCTTTGGGCCCGATCCCAAGCTCAAAAATAAACTCAAGCCATTATTATAGCACCCACACCCTCAAGCCGCTAACTTTGCATCACACTTTGCCACTTAACTATACAAGTCAACTTGTAGATCCGAGCCTAAGCCCGAGCCCATTCACCTCTCCTCCTTTTCCTAACACTAAATTTTAGGATTTTCCCTCTTTTAAAGGCTTTAAAATTAGGTTAAATTTAAACTTAGGTTTATTATAATTATTTATATTCTAAATTTTTATTTCCTTTTTAAATAAATTAATTAGTTTTTAATTAATTAAGGTTTTTTTACACTTGGGTACTTGTTTAAATTGTTAATCAAATTAGACTAAATATGCCAATTGTAAATCTCTAAATTACAGTATTGGATGATTCTTTTCCATTAACTTATTTTTGGAGGATATTGTGACAATATTAATCTTTTTTTGGTGGGTTTTATTGTGTTTTGGAAGTTTTTATGCGAATCTAATCTCGATCAACTCACGTGTATGCTCTTTTCTTGCACTTTTAAAAGTGATCTTTAAAATAAAAAATGTGGGTTTGTTTTTGTGTTTTCTCTTGTGTGTTTCTTTGCATGAAAACTTATAACTCATTATTTTAAGTGTAGCAACCTAGGATATTAAACCCAAATTAGTAGGATTTTTTTATAACAACATTTAGACATTCCTCTGCATTTACAAATCAGATTACTTTAGCATTTATAGCTATAGCTAGTTAATGCACAAGTCATATTAATTTAGAATGAGTAGACATTCCTCTATGTAGTTAAATTATGTAACTAGCTAAACTAGTTTATGCAACATGTCTTAACAATTTAATCCATCCTATAACATAGTGATAAACCTTGTGCAACTATAAGGGTTAGTTATCCTGATCTCCATGATCACCCTTAACATTCATTTGAATGTTCATACTTAGCCTCGCTTGGTTTTACCACACTACGGTAGTGAGAACTTGTGACTGATCCTCTAGTGTCTACCTAGAGTTCATTTAGTAAACTCCATCATGTATCCTACACTTCGGGATTGAGGAATCATAGTGATTAGACAATGTACCCAACAAGCACATTACTTTGGCCAAAGTTTCTTAGTTGTACTATGTACGCTTAGTTTAGACGATTGCACATAGCATCTAAAATTGTCTTCCCATCACCTCACAAATGTCTCATCACAATTATCTAGATTCATTAAACTTAGTCCATTAACTTAATGAATTATAGTTCATGCGTTTAATTACCTAGGATAGAAGGATAAGGTCATGAAGTGTTCATCACCTCGCTGCCCCATTCATACATTCTAAACATTTTGTTAGAAAAGGTGTACTATAACCTTGGTCAAGATTCCCATTAGGGCTTACTAATCATAAATAGTCATACCATAGGTTATTTTGATACTATATCCCTTAACTATGTTATATCTTTTCTATTTAGGACTGAACTCCTATCTTCATCTTGTATAAGGCTAGAGGTAATACCCTCTTAAGGTAACTTCTTTCGTATTACGAAGTATGAAGAGTCCTTTTACTTGATCTTAAATATTATAGGTAGTAAACCTAACTTTAATTGTAAAGGTTATTATTCTTCATTTTAAAATACCTTCACTAAGACTGACTAGCTTAGTATCATTTTAGGATTTGTTTCCTAACACTTTGTGGATCAATCCAATATACCTACAATACAGATTTTTCCTTTAAATGTTATTACTAACATTGAATCATTCAATTAAACTCTTGAATAGATTATTATCTTTTTATACCCTTATTTCATATACACCTTTATCCTCTCTTTTGACCCAACATGCCTTTAGGATCAGATTTCATTCCTCTTTAGATGATGTTTGGCATTGTACTAAACATTTAAATCTTGACTAGATAGTTATCAAGTATTTATCTCATAACGAAAACTATATATATTGGACCAAGTTATTACCCATATTCAAACTTGCATCTTTTAAAGTTAAGACTATTAATACGCTATGTTTACTCCATTTAATTTTTTTAATTATTGGTAAATAGTTTTTGAAAGGGACTATACCCTTGTACAAAAAGGCTCAGAAGCCGGATTCTACAATTGTACCAAATCAAAAAGTGATCAAAATTAGGATTTTACAAAAATCCCAATAATAGCTAAATGGTCTACCAAGACAAGTACCATAATCTACAACCAACAAATAAAAACAATCAAAAACAATCTAATCCTTTTCAATTCAGTTTCTATATTCATTAGCTAATTCTTATTTCTGCCCATTACTAACTCTATGAGGAGGTAGATAGTCACATAACTTCGAGTATAACTTTAATAACCTAGCCCATACACAATTTATTCATAGTGTAGTAAAGTATGAGGAACCTTAAATCCTTTTCAAAGTTAAGACTAACTTCATGTATATTTTCCTTCATATTACAATTTTGTATCTCCTTTATATTCCTTTCATTTACCCATATTAACTCTTCACAACATTAGAGAGCCAACTAGATATGAGATACATCTTTAATAACATAATTGTTCTATTAAAGCATAAGATTCTTAAACATGAGATCATTAAATTTATCGAATCTATCATTTTATTTCCCAAACCCATAATACGACAAAGTATTTATACTTAACAAATCATCCATCATATTTATATATTACAAGTCTCATCCATCAAAGGACTATTACAAAGTAAAACTTTCCCAAGGCAAGTATATTTAATCATAAGTACAAGTACAATAGGATCCAAGATCCATAATCTAAATCATCCATTCTAATGTCGATCTTCACAAGATGGAGAAAGAAGGTCCACTCATCGTTACTAAACTGCGACATTGTTTTGTTTTGGGTGTCAGTTCAAAGAACTGGCAAAAGTTCAATCTACTTGCTTAACTAAGTTTTGACAAATAAGTATATTAGTCATCTTAACTTAACTACCTCAACATTTCAAAGGTAATGCTTCCACAACATTTAGGGAGCTAGAATCTTCCAGAAATCCCATAGTTAGTGATGGAAGAGGCATGGGGAATATATGTGAAGTGTTCCGAAGGACCACTTTGCATACAATCCTCCCACTTCTTCAATCGCAAGCCATGCGATGGATGGAGGATTCGGGATCCGAACTATGTCGGATCCACTATCTTTGCACACACAAAATCAATCCAAACAATGAATTTAAACTATAACATTCAAGGAAATTAAATTTGTTTTGCTTCCAACATAATTGTAGTTTAATTCTCATGCCATAAAAGTCAACCATATATTTTAATCCATAAAATGACTAAGTATAGAATTTTGGAAAAAAAATTCTAGAGTTTCCCTTGTATTTTCCACTTTTAAAATTTCCAGAAATCAATATAAACTAATTTAAATCAAATAACGAAATAAATGCTTCAAATGAAAAGGTATGGATCAAGTGATCCAACCCTTCGAGTCAAAGGATCTTGAGAAAAATAAAAATGAAATGAACTAATGACAAGAAATATTCTTACCCGGATGGTTTGCCATCATTTTTTACCTTTATTTATTTTTGTATATATTTCCAAATGTCCAAGAGGGATTTAAGCAAACATATAATAAAGCAAGATTTGCATTTCCAATTTCTTCCATTCCATGCCAAGGTTAGTTCACTACTCAGTTCATATTACACATGAGAGAAATCATATCAATCGATTTTAATTTCAAGCAAAGAGACCAACACTCAAACTCGGTATTTAATGAAAAAACAAATCAACATAAATAATAATATTTTAACTTTTGTAAGATCACAAGATTGAACACCCAGATAATAGAGTCCATTCCCAAATTATAGCTTACAACAACCCAAAGATCATAAACATTCAAGCTATAAACACAAGTATAATATTTCCATTTAAAACATGTTGTTAGGGCAAGACAGAAAAGACCATGCTAGTTCGAACCCACATCAATTTAATCATGATTCCTAATCACTTTGAACATACATGAAGCAACCATATATTTTAAGATATGATCTTAAATAAGAAAACCCCCCAAATTTTCCAAGTTACATTCCACCCAACAATCATACCACCTCCAAGTATGCAAACAAATTTGTAGAACCGAAAAACATCATTAAATGATTTGTACAAACCCTAGCCGTAGTTTTTCACAACACCCATTTAGAAATCAGAGAAGAAAATCGATTTCATGCAAGGAAATTAAAAAAACAAGGTAATCAAGATGAAGCATTAAAACCCATTTATTCCTTTTCACACACAACATCCCAGTCCACGTTTTCACAAAACCCTAAAGAAAGAAGCGGGAGGAAAATTGATTTAATTATAATAGGAGCATGATAAGGCATGGGAGAGAAAACAAGATACCTTTTTTATATATTCAACCATATACTCATTTGGAAATTAACTCTATGAACAACCATACATTTTTTTTGAAAGAATACCTTTTCATTCACAAATTCAAAGCATATATTCAGATACCCATCTCAACCATTAAACTTCATGAAAAATGCTAACAAAAAACCACAAAATCAATTTGAACATCTACATAATAAAACCCAAAGTAGAAAAATGATTTTTGCTACAAGATCACAAGCTAAAGAAACCAGATTTGAAGTATTTTCCACTTTTCTCAATTAATAAACAAATCCAGGAAAAAATAAATAACACGATCTCTTTAAAAATCAAAAAATCAGAGAAGTAAGGAGAAAAACCCTTTCTGAAACAATTTTCCCATGTTTTTCTTGCCTCTGCTACTCTTTATTAAACCCCAGAATGAAATTGACTCCTCATGTGCAAAAATTCCAGCTTATCTTGCAAGAAAACCCACATTTTGCATTCCCTGGAATATATATACAGTTCTCCAAGGAAAATTGATTTTCTTCATACAAAAATTTTCACCAGAGTTCCTCCATGAGTGGAGTTAACTGAAGTGAAAAATGAATGCAAACAACCTACTCCACTTCCTTTCCTTCTTCCTCTCCACACATCCCAACAAACCCTATCAATTTCCCCTATCCAACTGCCAAGTGGATGGTTGTGGAGTCTAAAACCAATGTGGGAGGGGGATCTTCCAGGTCAAAATAATATGCAAAACAAATAATTTCAAATCCCCTTATACATGAATTCCCACCTTGGTGGATTTAATAATTATTAACCTTTATCATTGCCACATTAAGGATTTTTTTACCTTTTCCAATTTGACTTCAAACAACAATAATTCCCTTTGAAAATTACTTGCAATCATGGTGTTTCATCACCATTTTTTAATTTATGAAATCAAATAATAATACATCAACCATTATTTTCAACTCAATGGGTGTGGCATTATGCCCCCAATATTTTAATAACAATAATATTAACATATAGAGCCACATATTAATGTTACAAATCCATTCAACCAAGCTTATAAGCCTTAAATATTTTGCCATAATATGACATCTCAAAAACAATTTCACCTGATCATAATATAATTATAAAAATGACACAATCGAACAGGACAAACAATTCCATAATTAAATAAAATTGCATTTAATAATACCAATAAGCGGTATTTAATTATTCGAAAGAACATACATTTTCCCATTATTCATATTTATCTGAATAATTAAATGTCGAATAAAAAGGGTTAATTAGCGGGATGTTACATGCAATACCGTCCCTACGAAGGTTAATTTAAAAATGACTAACTACGAGGTTTCCTTGCTCGTACATTCGAGCAAATTTTATCACCTTCTTTTATTAAACTTTATATAACTCACTTAAATTATTTTTTCGAGACATGTTTATTTCCCCTCATTGTAATGGTGGGAAGTACATGGCCAGGGGATAGAAACTCTTTATTGAGGAGTACCACAAGAACCCCAAAGTAGTTGGCACCTTGAGTGAACTGGCCAACAAAATAGGATCCCCACCTACTTGACTAGTATACCTTTGTGAGGATTAGAGTCAAAGTTATCCATAGTGGCAGCCCTAGTTTGATCCTTTGAGTGGAATAAAATCTGACTTATTGTATCAAGAGGGGTAAATTAAATTTAGAAAATAGAAATAGTATACTATGCTCGCTCGGGTAATCTTTTGGAATTTAGGGAGAGAACCACTTTTATAGGAATCCCCTCCTTGACCAAGCCAACTTAAGTTTAGAGGCCCTCCTTACATAACGTTATCATCATCTATTTTTTGTTATAAAGTTTGTGTTCCACAATCTTATCATACACACTCTATCTCCCCATCTTCTAAATTTTCAATCAACATTCAAAGCCTTGAGTTGTGGATACCCATGTCCTCACTTGAGCATATTCATTCTCAATCTAAGTCTTGACATCTTGATATTCACTTTATCACGGTCAAGCACCATCACGATCTTATTGCTCTATCACTTTCCTAATTCTTTTAGTTTAACATTCACATTGTTAAACTCTAAGCACTAGACCATCCTACGTTTACAAATTTAACATTCACTTTGTTAAATATAGGGCATCCTCAATTTTATTTCTACACTCTACTATCTTAACATTCACTTTGCTAAGAGTAGAGTACATTAATATTTTTCTACACTCTATTATCTTAACATTCACTTTGTTAAGAGTAGAGTGTATTGATATTCATCGCCAAACTCTTCCATATTGGCATTCACTTTGGTAAGGGTTGAATACCGAATTTCATCAGTAACATATTCCATCTTAACATTCACATTTTTAAGGGTTGAGTAATTAATCGTATTTTCCCTAAACTCTTATATCTAAAAATTCACTTTGTTAAGAGTCGAGTAGTCGATCAATTTAACTTCCTAGTTTTGTATTTTGGCATTCACTTTTCCAAAACATAAGCACATCAAAACAAGTTTCATTATTCCCCCATCTTTTAGACAAAATGGTGGGAACAATGCATCAAAATTATAATCCTTTTGGCATAAAGGATCAAAATCATTTTCACATTAGTTCCGATGAAGAGGATAAAGACCAACTAGAGGATCAATAATATAATATTTCCTTAGAAGAACAAACACAACCTATAGGATTTTTACGCCAAAATAAAGACCAATTTTTAGTGTCTCCTCAAAACTGGAGAAAAACTACCTCCATATTTTGACAATGTCACTTTGAAAAACCTACGAGGTCAACCCAAACAAAAAATAATACACAACCCTGAATCAAATAACCATGATGAAGTTGGACCAAGTAAAACGAACATTGATAATAAAGGTAAATCTAGTGCTTCGACCCCTAAGTCAAATCAATCCTTGATTGATCAAATCAATGTAATGGAAAAGAAATTGGCTCTAATATCTTCTAAAGTCACTAACGACACCAATGATAAAGAATCAAAGAGGAAAAGTGACGATACATCTAAAACCTATGTTGAAATAGACAGAGAAAACCAATCTAAAAAATGATGATACATCAACTATTCCACAAACTAATTCACCATTTGCTCAAGAATGGAAAATGATGAAGGATACAATTTTGGGCATGCAAAAAAAATGTAAACAATTCAATTTTGATGAATTGTGTCCTTACCCTTTTGATAAGGACATCCTACACATACCCTTCCCAAGATCCTTGAGATGCCAAAATTTGACAAATACAAGGGAAAAAATGATCCACAAGAGCATATCAAATAATTTTTCATGGCATGTTAGGAAGTGGCATACAATGGTTATTGGTAAAAGAAAATTTCTAAGTATTGGTAGAGCACAAAGGCTACGTGTAAGGATATGCACACATAGAGGATAGAAGTAGTGTGCGCAAGGGTGCGGGCGGGGAGAATACATGCCAACACACAAGACTACGTGCATACGAGTCAAAAGATCAAGGAATTAGCTAGTTTTCCATAATGGATAAAAATATAAAAGTAAAGTTAGAGTGCCACTCAAGTAAAGATCCAGAAATAGAGAAAAACATGAAGACTTAATGACCAAATAAGGAGAAAGAAAGCACATGCATATCAGGATAAAGCACACACATGGACCAAGATAAAAATAGGAATTAAAATCTGTTGGATATTTAAGATAATCTATTATTGTCCACGAGTGTAAAATCATGAAAGATATTTTCATACGTATGCTTATTATTAGGAAATTTCATGAAGCGGTGAAGGGCAAGTCCCCACCCTTATATATAGGTAGTGCATCCTTATTGTAGAGAGAGAGGTTCTTGAGTTATTTTCCATGATAGAGTAAAGTGTGAATGAGGGTTTAACAGTCTAGGGTTTGAGTTTGTTGAGAGCATGCATGGTCTAGTGTATAAATGTCTTGAGGTAATTGTAATCGAGTTGCTTTGTTATGTATTTGTTCATGGTTTGCAATGGATAACTATGTTTGGGTTGCTAAATTGACTATATATGAGTATGGAATTATGAGGATCTAAGTAGTAATAATCATTCGTTATGTTGATTAATTTTCCTTATTATATGTGTTTCGGATCTCTATGGTTATGTTATTTCTCTGTGTGTGAATGGTTGGTTTAACTATGGACATGCATGCTAACATTATGATAAGCATAACAAAGGAGGGACTTGGTGGCTCTATACACTTTAGGTGAGCTTCCAGATCTGTCAAGATGAAGTGCCAGCACACCTAAATCTGGTTTGATTTTATAAGACCTATTACACCACCCGCGTACAGTCGGAGTGCACTACATCATCACTCGTGATAACTACTTGAAAAGGTAGACATAGGATGCACCTAGAAAATATTGCACAATAGCTATAATATCAAGGTTCCTTTAGGAGAATAGTATCAACAGGTATGGAATCCTTTTTAGCTTAACAAGTTGTAGAGGAACTCATTTCTTGAATAAAACTATTAGAATTTTATTGGAAGATTTTATGGTGGCACACCATAAGACTACTCCTTATCACTCTCAGGAAAATGACACTAATGAATCTTTCAACAAGATCTTGGGGCAAATACTCACGAAGATATGTGATGTTGGAAGAAAGGATTGGGATGAAAACGTATCGGTTGTTTTTGGGCATATAAAACCACATATAATTGGTTGAATAAGGCCACACTATTTCAGTTGGTGTTTGGCCTAGAGGCTATATTACCCATGGAATTTTGTTACCATTCCTTTCTATTACATGTGTAGGTGGATTATCGATGAAATGTTATGGAGGAGCGATTTGATAAAGTGATGTGATTAGATGAGTAGTGCACCATTACACGTTGGAGCTAGAAGATAGAGAAGGCACAACATAAAGTATGGTATGACAAGCATATAAAGAGAGAGTATTTTACTGATTGGCAAGATGGTACTTTTGTATGACTCCAAGTTTGTGCACCACCTAGGAAGTTAAAGGTCCACTAGTTTGGAACCTTTGTAATGACCAAGATAATAGAATTAGATGCATGTTAATTGCGAAGCATTGGATGGCACTATGTTGTTCGATTACTTGATGGGAGTAGGTTGAATCCCTACTATAAATAAGATTATTTGTGTTTGTAACAAGGAAATATGGCCAATTAGATTATATTTCCTTTTCATGTTTTTGATTTGTTTACTTTGTTGTAATAAGCATGTTCATGCATAGGAGTTGATTAATACTTATTAATTTGATGCACAAAGGACCCCACATACTTTTAGTTTGGGTGGAGGTAGGCGTGACTACTCAACAGAAAATCTAGGATGTTTGTACTTTCCTTAGAGTTAGTTCAAAGGTGCACGAGAGAAATTCAAAATCAAGGTACTCTATGGAAAAAAATTGGGTGTGTGTGAGAGAAAAGGAAGGAAATGAAGGAAATTAGGATGATGTTCTTATTATCTAATTTCCTCCACCACCCGCTGAAATTAGATAACAAGTAGATTCCTGTTGGATTAATCAAATTAGTCTTGAGAATCTCGAACCGATACAAAAAGAGTCAAGCTTCTAGCAATAGGGGGAAGAAACTTAGCCAAATCATGATGAAAACTGACCCAAGGACGAATCGGAAAGGAAAAGTAGAAGAGTCACAGAAGGAACCACGTGTCAGCTCGGCGCAATTCCAAAAGTGAGAGGGAAAAGTGAAACTCCAAACCCCACGGGACTTCCACGTGGAGTCAATGGTAAGGGGCCCGCCAAGAGAGGATCCTCATATTAATCTACAACGAGTCCCATTACAAACTCAAAGGGAAAGTAGAGGAGCTGTAGAAAGTGCCAAGTGTCATCTCGACACACTTTCAAAAGGTGCAAGAAAAGCGGAGACCCTAGAGATGCGCTTGGCCTCCACGTGGAGCTCAAAGCCATGAGATAGACTCTGAACCCAAAGTAGGTCGTAAAATATTGGCGGTAGGTCAATTCAAGGTAGGATTAATCATGAAGTCCACCAGGAGTTTTAAATGCTCAGATATTTTAAAATATTGTGAGAGCTCGCGTGGAACGCCCGACCCCGAAGTTCAAACAAGCATAACTTTTGACCGAAACTCTGATTTTAACAAAATTGGTATTTTCGGAAAGCTCTCGACATCCTCTATGCCAAAAATAATGGATTTCCTAATTATAGTAAGGGTAGATATGTGAAAATTAAGGAAACATCTCCATCTTTGATAAATTAAATGCTCATTCCCATTAAGCGTGAAATGCAGCGAGACCCAAAACAACTATCTACGCTCAAATTGCCATATCTTTTGCATTTTTAAAGAAATCACACAAAATTGGTGTCATTGGAATTGTGGTTTCGAGCCCGATGCACAAAAGTCAAGAAATTAAGGAATTGATGAATATTCGAGGGTGTATTTTGTATAAGATGAGACTAATTCAACTAAGTGGTTGGAAAGTGGTTGGGAATGCATTTAATGAGTATGGCCACCATTTCACTGCTGCAAGTGATGGGAGAATATTGGGGGCCTTTTGTAAATAACATACCATCATTTAAATCCATTTATGACATCTTACAAGTGGTGGGAGGACAAATTTTGGGATTTTCATTTTCTCTCTCTGTCTCTCCTCTCAAGAATTCTATAAATTGAAGTGTTGGGATCATTGTAAAGGGAGATAGTTTTGAGTAGCAAAACTTTGTCAAAATTTGTTTTGTGAAGCCAATGTGTTGTAGGCCCTTATAGTGGACTCCTTGTATGGTGATCTAGGCCCGTAATAGATTGATTATGTAATAGATTGAAATGTGCATTGTTCTTGCCCCTTTGATCTCATTATCTCATTACCTATATATTGTGGTTATCAATGCTCTTGAAAGGATTCACTATCATTGTGTGTGTATGAAATGTTATTGTGAATGCATTTTTTGGGTATGGAGAAGCTGTTATCACCCCTTCTAGTATGCACTTTGCTTTTGCTTTTCACTCATTGGATACTATTCTCACACTTTCCTTTCTTGGCGTATCACCACTTTAGTATAGGCACCATTTTCATGCACTCTCTCTCCTGGTCCCTTAGAAAATTAGATTAAGATTAGATAGTTTACTGCATTAGAGTAGCTTGTAGCGAGGTAGTTTAGGAGAAAGAACCAACTTTCTCTGGAGGTCTATCTCAAGTAGCAGTCCCACAACTTGGAGATAGTACCCATGTTATCCAATCACATCGTGAGATCAAGCACACATACTTGTGTAAACCATAGGGTGTTGTGATTCAAAGTGATAAAAGTTATTTGAAGGAGATTTACTTGGATTGGAAACCATGTGAGAAAGAGGTCGTATAATGTAATGCGAGAAAGCGAGTAGCATGATAAAATACTTGGTATATGGCACAGAGGAAGATGGATTACGGTGCAAAGGAGTGTGCAAAAGGATGATTGCTGCACTGGGAGGTAGTGGTGTGCAAAAGGTTACAAATTCCATGCACATAAGAAAGTAGGAAAAAGTGCAAAAAGGTAAGGTAGGTGAGGAGTAATAAATGCGATAAAAATTTAGAAATCTATAAAAGGAGCACAAGCGAGTTCATTCTTACCTTACATTGTGAAGACTTCAAGCGTCTAAAGAGTGATAAAGTGTGAATTTGTGAAAAATTATGAAGAGCCAAGGAAAATCGAAGCAAACTAGAATGAGATGGCACATAACCTAATTGATGATCTCCTTAAGGTGGAATTCGGAGTGAGGGGAAGGTGTGGAGGTTTTCGTTCATCGAGTGAGGGTTTACGTTCATTGAAGTAGGGATTACAAAAGCATAAGTGCACAAGATTGGAATTAGGGCACATAATATTTGAGGAAGACTACGACTTAAGAGCAAGGAGGGTGTATAGAATGAACACTTGGCACAAGTGGTTGATCAAAGGTCATCTACCACCTAGGGAACAAAGTTGTTGAAAAGTCATAAGTGAGAAGTTATGCGGTTGAATTATGACACCAAAGAAAATAACAACAGTATCACCTAAGGGCAAGGGCAAAGGCAAGGGATCAAATAGGAAGCCCGAAGTGGAGGACACACAAGAATAATGGTTCTCCAAGATGCAATACCCTAGTGAGGTAATTGTTAGTCGGCCATGGGAGTCACACCTAACCAAGTGCAAGATAAGGGACTATAACCATCGCTCATAATCATATGATCTTGAGATAGAGAGGGAGGTAATTAAAAAAATAGATCAGAGGACTGGAGATGGTAAGTTAGTGTATGATGACAAAGTGAAAAAGGACTTGGAGAGCACAAGAGTCCTCGATTTATGAGTTACCCTTCTTTGGTAAGATTGAGTGTTTGTATCCACGATTGTTGTCACATGTCCATCAAGACTATTTTTAATTTAATGGAAGAACGATGTGCATCACCACACAACTAATTAGGTGACTTAAAGATTTACACAAGTCGGTATGGAGATACAACTTGACTTGGAGGACGATGTGGGTGTAGAGGCCCTTTGCCATTACTTTTAATTATCGAGGAGGAGGTCGCACAATGGATATTTGAATATCAGTGACCTAGGGATAAGATTCGCCACGTGCCAGTTAGTTCAAGTTGGGTGCTTGAGAGAGGTGGAGCTAGGTGAATAAAGAGTGGCTTCACATAGTGCAAAATATGGCGTAGAATCTTTGCATACAACATCACACAATTTATTATTGAGGGGATCATTGAAGAAGCATGCGTACAAGTTGTAAAGGGTGAAAAGATAACTTATCGCGTCGTCATCCATTAATTGTCTTATGTGAAATAAGAGTTCACGATGGGTGCAGTGAAAAATATGGAAATATCAATGGATAACAAGTCCCCTATGAAGAATTTTTTGAATGTACTTGCGATGGAGGCATCAACAATTCTTACAAGCTGAGTGGACATATGGTACATGAGGATGCATAAAGCATTCAAGTATGAGTGGTGCGTACCAAAAGAGCTGCCTTTAATTTTGAATGGTAAGGTTGAATTTAAATTTTACCAACATTTTTTCATTGGGGGATTTTACATGAAGACTGGAGATAAGATCCCCTGGTGTAAGCTACCCTTCGCATTCACTTCCAAATACTTCCAAGTGTCGGTGAATAGGATTTTTGATACGGACATAGTGATATCAGATTTCCACACTTTGCACACTACATATGTGTATCTGGAAAGTCAACGTATGTGGAGCCAATGGAGTCGAGATAACATATATATCAATTATGAGTCTCTTGTGATAAGAAATGAAGAAACAAAATTATATTTCTACTTGAGGCCTAGATTGAAGGATGGAAGGTATATTGATGGGGAAAACATTCCTCTCCCGTAGCCACCAAAAGGAAGCATCATGTGGGAACAAATAGAGAAAGAAAAGAGACACCTCCCAAAAAAGAAGAAGAAGAAAATAAAAGGAGGAGGAGGAGGTGAAAGAAAAAGAGGATAACATCGTGTTCGACCACGGTCATAGGAAGAAGTTATGAAGAGGGCTCAAGGATAAGACAACGATGTAGGAACTTGAGCTAATAAAGAAGTCACCAAAGGTCACTCCAACCAACTAGAGCGCAGAGAAGAATACCCCTCAATAAAGAGAAGGCGAAGGTTGGTAACCAAAGAAAATAGTGATGAAGAGAAGTTAGAAGAAGAGGCCATGCAAAATAAGAAAACTCCGCTCATCCATAATTTGGATGAATAAGAGCCCAAGGATGAAAGTGTGCAACATGGTGAAGAGATGCCCATTGCGCATGAAGGTGAAGACCCCACATGAGAGGAAGAAGAGAAAGCAGATGCACGATCGTGAGCCATCTGAAGAAGGCATGGACCCCATAGGCGAAGATGGAAGTAGTGAGCACCCAAGTATAGAGAAATAAGTACCAATTATCGGACACCTTTGGTTGAATAAAGAAGGAGGAGATCTTGTGGACAACATAGGTCAATTATATTGATGATCAAAAAAGGTGTTGTGCGCAAGGTTCCCGAACACAATGTAGAACCAAGACCTTTACGATTAGGAGGTGATCAATCTAGAAGGTACGACCATACACACAAAGAAGATGCTCTCCTAGAATATGCAAACTCACATGGAGGAGCCTAAATTTAAAATTAATAACGAGTCATATTCTAAGCGCAAGATGAAGAAAGCACCGAGATATAGTCCTCATGACTATTAAGCCCATAGAGCTAACTAATGAGCAAGCTAGCAATACTTTGAATAAGATGGCGGTATAAGTGACATGAAGAAATCTGGACAAGGGGGCACTTATTAGAGTCATGTTGGAAGATAAGAAAGATAAGGAACATGAGGTCTAATGGATAAGCGAGGATATAGGAAGGGAAGAAAAGCACGCCAAGTATGCTTTAACAAGGTTGTCCATATTGCAGATACCATTACAACCTAGAAGAAAGAGCCAAGGAAGAATACCCTACAACCTTAAACTAATTAGAGGATCTAGTACTTATGTTGTTGTAGGATAAAAGTATTTGTAAGAGCCGATAGAAGAAAAATTTCCCATTGAATGAGAGAAGAATAAAATAGCAGTAACACATAAGATAGTGGAATATGAGGTACTAGGCACCTTGATTAAGGATGCGTTGAAAAAGGTAGGATGGCCATTTGAAAATTTTAGAACCTTGATCCCATTCTCAAGGCATACACCACTCGGGAGGAGAACAATGTGAAACAAGTCTAAGTATCCAAGAAGGATAATAAGGTTGGGCATGAAGAGTGATCCAAAATGGTACTTAATTTTTCTAAAGTACTTAGAAAATTTTTAGATGAACAAATTTTAATAGACTCAACATTGATCATGAGTTCAATTATCCAATTTTGGGTGTCTTGAAGCCCAATTTTTAAACTCTTCCAAAATGATCAATTAATCTGATTTTTCCAACTTAAGTGAATTTACTAATTCTATTACAAAACCATTAAATAATTCACAAACTTATTTTAAAATATGCACTCAAACTGAATTTCTAATTCACAAATCTGAAAGTGCATTCAATTATCTGATGTGGGTTATGGATACTAAAATTTCCTTCAATCCGTTTACTCCAGTTTTGTGCTTATTTTATCAATTAATAAAATTAATCAAAAGATGAATTTTATCTAATCAAAAGCTTCTAAAAACTGAAATCAAAACACCACAACTCAGAAATTGATAACGGAGTTCACCCGAAGGCTACGTCTCAGATTCACAAAAAGTGAATCAATCTATTCAACATCTAATGAAGTACAATAACCCTTCAATAATGACTAACAAATATTTATACCTACAAATGAGTTGATCAATGTCCCAAGGAACTCTGAAAAATAGCAGAAACTGTCCCAAGAACGATCTGTGGCTCCTACAATGCTTCTCTTGTTGGTTTCTTGTGCAAATGCATCCAAAAATGCCTACAAATTTAAATGTACAACACCTACATGAAAGAGGTTTACATTTATGGAAACTAGAGGCAATTTTAAGAAACTCCCTTTTTTACACCAAGACCTGGTTTGGCCCTTAGGTGCTCAAAAAACTTAGATCTCTACTAGTTCCTCGTGCTTGTTTTCTGTAATCGGTGCGATGGAAAATCACCTACATATGGAAATCTACATCACTTCATGAGAAAATAAGAGTACTATTTTCTTCATCTAGGAATTTTGATCAAATTTTATTTTTACATCAAGTTTTAAAAGTGCCTCAAAACCTTATATGAATGTCTTCTTCCCTGTTTGGTCTCCTCCACAGTCTGCTTCATAGTCCTCTTTAAATAGAGGCGAGCTTGTTTTTTAGCTTGTTGAGCCCACCGGTGAGTTGGTTGGTAGATGTTGCTTAGCCCCATGAGTTTAGGGCTTCATGGCATGGTGGTTGCATTATGGGCGGTGTTTTGTTTTAACTGTGGGATAAATCCCACATTCCCAACATAGATAGGGGGATTTGTGTTTAAATGGGGCTCACCTACCCATGTTAAAGTGAATCCGGTCATGAATTTATCCTTTTTTTTCCACCATAAATGGCGAGCTAGCAGGTTAGAATGCTTGTGTGGGTCGAGTTGCATGTTTGTTTGATCCACTTGTTATGGAATGTTGACCCGATCCTTGCATCATTGTTTAATCTACCGAGTTAGTCGGTGTGTTAACTGCGCCCAAGTAATTAGGGTGCCAATATAATAGGTGATTCTTGATGTATTGATCTTAATGGGAATAATGTGAATACCAAACAATTATGAATTGGATAATATAACCCCAAACATTGTGGTGTAAACTCGATCCATATGAGCAATGTGGAAATGTGATCAACTTGGTGGGGAGTTGATCACCCCACCGAGCTAGTAAAATAGCTCATCGAGCTGATTATAAACTTGCAATGTATAAATCAAGTCAGAGTGCAAAAATTGAACTCGAAAAAAAAATATCGATCTTGGAATGAAAAATTGACATCCACGTGGTGGTTTGAGAGCCCACCACGTCGACAAACAAGAATATAGCTCTCACGGCGGCCGGGCTCCCCTCCATTACAAAATTTGAGCCTCTTTTAATTTTTCTCCATACCATGAGTAGAAGACCAAAGGCTCGAAACCATATCATAGAACCTTCATTTTCCTTCTTGTCACTTGTTATGTCCGGATTGGGATGTGTACTAGGGTTGACCCATTTAAGACCTTAACTTTGACCGGCGATAGAATTTGCATACGACTGTTTCGAAGTTTAGCATCTTGTCGGAAAGGTATCAAGAAGCCCTTCAACATGTTCTAGATTTAGGGAAGTTCAAGGAAGATCTGCATAGTGAAAAATCATTTGGATCAAGATAATGGTGAGATTACACATAAGTGGGATGCACTAAAGATTGTAAGAGAGGCCTTCAAGACAAGGCTTAAAGAACTCAGTTCTTTAGTTGCATGGAAGATGGATACCTTGGAAGGGATGACATCAGAATTTGCTAGAATTATCGGTGAATTGAAGGAAAAAGGTAAATAAATGACCCCAACGTAGGTGCGAGATATTGTTGGGTTGGTACCAGATGCAACTACTAAGGAACTAGTAGAGTGGGAGAAGCTAGAGAGCATCATAAATATAGAGTTCCTGAACTACTTTAGCCATCTAAGGAGTGAAATCAAATGTGTGCAGAGCGAGATGTGACATTCTTTCATTTATTGGGTATATGTCCACTATTCTTTCATCTCCCACATTTTTTCTTCTATTTTTAAGGAGCATTCTTTGATTCATCATTCTTTGAGGATGGACAATATCCCTAGTGTGGGGTAATGTTGATCAGAGAAAATTGCTAAGTATTGATAGAGCACGAAGGCTATACGCAAGGATATGTAAACGTAGAGGATTAGAGTAGTGCACAAGGGGTGCATGTAGGAAGAATATAGGTCAACATGTGAGGTTGTGCACATACGGTTAGAAGATTAGGGACTTAGCTAATTTTCCATAATGGCTAAAAATAGAAAAGTAGAGTTGGAGTGTTACTCAAGTAAAGATCCAGAAATAGAGAAAATCATGAAGACTTAGCGGTCAAGCAAAGAGAAAGAAAGCACATTGAGCAAGATAAATCACACACATGGACCAAGATAAAATTAGGAATTAAAACATGTTAGATATTCAAGTTAATCTATTATTAGCTAGGAGTGTAAAAACATGCGAGGCTATTTTTGGACAAACGACTATTATTAGAAAATTGTATGAAGTGGTGAAGGGCAAGTCCCGAACCTTATATATAGGTAGTGTATCCTTATTATAGAGAGAGGTTCTTTATTTTTTTGTTATGATAGAGTAAAGTATGAATGGAAGGTTTAACAGATCTAGGGTTTGAATTTGTTGAGAGCGTGCATGGTCCAGCGTATGGTTTTATTGAGGTTATTGTAATAAGTTGATTTTTTATGTATTTCTTCATGGTTTGTAATGGATAATTGTGTTTGGGTTGCTAAATTGACTATGTTTGAGTATGGAATTATGGGAATTCAAGTCATAATAATCATTCTTTATGTTGATTAAGTTTCCTTATTATATGTGTTTACGGATCTCTATGGTTATGTTATTTCTATATGCATTAATGGTTGGTTGAACTATGGATATGGTTAACATGCATGCTGAAATTATGATAAACATAACAAAGGAGGGACCTAGAGGTTGTGCACACTTTGGGTGAGATTCCAGATCTATTTGGATGGAGTGCCAGTGATGAAAGAGGGTGCGAAACTGCAAGCGAGGATCACGAGGATGACGTGCACATCAACAGAGACATGCAAATGACACATGAAGAGATATCGAGAGAAGCGAGCATCAACCGAATGTGCATGCAAAAATTTGAAACATGGGTAGAACCTCGTTATAATCCACAAACTCTCCTCTATCTCATAGATCCAAAAGGGTGTACATATAAGAGGTGTTGAGTAACCCCGGATCTTTGCAATCATGACAACTCAAGTGGAGAGGGGGAGTTACATTCCCAGAATAGAAGTGTAACTCCTAATGATGCATATGAAACACTGAGGTACTAACGTGTAAGATAATCTCATGATGACCCCTAAATGACACGTGGACCTACGATCTCACCTAAGTGAGATGACTCACCTAATGATGTGGAAAATAACACACCAACACCCCCTCTTCATCGTAACTTAGGATGAGGCGACAAGTTAGAAATGAGAAATGGGTCCTGGCATAAATCCTGATGAGGTACCCACGTACAAGAAGAAGTCCCAAGTAGTGAAGGAAAACCAAGTGGGAAAAACATCCACCACAAGAGAACAAAACACTCTCGAATCTAAGAAAGATGCCAAAGATGGGTCCCGACTATAGACGAGCTTGAAAAGGTACCCACGTACAAAGAGGTAATCTCTCGGAAAGAAGAATAAGAGAGAAGAAGAAGAGGGAGATGAGAGAAATGCAGAAGATGCCATGGATGGATCTGAACTCTGCAGCTCTAGGAGGTCTCCCAAAAGAATGTCGATGATGAGATCCTCTGCCTCTAGACTAAAGAAGAGCCACCCACACCGAACTATGTGTCTGCCCTTAGGAAGGATAGAAATGACGTGCTGGAAGTCTGCCCACTCCATGAAGGAAACCGAAGGCAGTAGCATGAATAACTCTAAGTCTGGTCCATGAAAGTGTGACATAGGTCTAGCAAGTGAGTGCAAAGCAACCAAAGGTAATGTCACGAGTGTAGAACTGTCAGAGTGTGAAGGGTGAACACCTGTAGAAAGGATGTCCAACAGATGTGAAGGAAATAAAACATCCCCCACAACAGAAAAGGGATCCACAAGCAAGGGTGGATCAATGAAGAACTCGAAAAGTGGAAGTGGTAAGAGTCCCAGAAGGGGCACTCCCAACAACGGAGATGATGAACTCCTCTGAAATACCTGTAGATGGATGACGAACATGTGTAGAGCATCACAAGTGGATTATGAGAAAAGACAAAAAAGTTCAGGTAGATACTCGTCCCAATGAGGGGGCTCAACAAACAGAAGAGTGATGTCAAATAGGTATGAGTCATCCAATGAAGGTAGAGGAGTGAAATGGGCCTCACACACTAAAGGTGGAAAAGAGGCGGGTGTGATGAATGTATAAGATTGAATAGGAGACTGCTTGATATCTGATGAGATGTGGGAAGTGTCAACACTCTCTGGAATAGTGAGAGAAGGAGGAAAAGAGTCCTCTGTAGTACTCTCGACATCATAACTGGGTGCACAATCCTCGTCATCAGAAGTAGAACCAAGTGAGTATGTGTTAGTGAAACTGTCATCACATGAAGAAATAGAGGAGACAACTAGATCAAGCAGCAACAATGGAAGTAGTATGTGAAGGGTCTCCATAGAGGGACTGAAGAATGCTCAGACATGGTGGGGTGGATCTGATTCTACCACGTGAAACCAGAGAGATCTGGAGACATGCATCATCAAGTGACCAAAAACATGGTCGAAAGTGTCAAGAAATTCCTCTAGATGGTAATGATCAGTGGGTGCAGGAACTGGCCCAAGTAAGAAGGGTGAAAGACCCTTGTGAGTGAAGTAACGTTCCATGGAAGCACACCAATATGAATAGTTCCCTCTCTAGTAAGAAGTGGCGAGAGGCTATAAAATGATCCTATGATGCTCAATTCTGGAAAGAGCACTCTCCATGATGCGGAATGAAAAGTGCAAGGTGCACAAAAGTAAGACGTCGGACTCAGTCGATAATGCGTCTGCGTGTGAAAACCTAAGAGTACTAGTCAACCCCTAGAATGTGGAACTTTATAAAGTAGCAGTTTACAAAATTGATAATGCCATCACGTAAAGTGTAAGAAATCATGCAACTTTGACTAAGGAAGCACTAAAAAATGAGCTGCGAGTCAAAAGTTATGGCATTATTACGATTCCCACAACTGATGGAAAAAGCCAATAAACATGCAAATTGATTAAAAAAATGCGAAATGGGTGCAAAGGGTGTCGTGTGGGTACTCATTGGAAATGGCATCAAATTTAGGTAGGGTTTATTTTTCTTGCGAGGGGGGATTAGCCTCCTACCAACCCCGAGACCTCGCCCTCCGTCTTTGACACACATAGGAAGGGCATGATACAAGCAAAATTAGAACCCATAAAATATTACAATGCCATGAAAGGAATGTTTTTCCTCAAAACATTAAAAAGGGGATTGTTTTAACCTGCAAACAATTCTAAAAGGGATTATGGGGGCCCACATTATCAAGTCGTGTGGCACCGAGCTGCTTGCGATTGTTGACCAAGCTGGTTTATTATCTCCATGAGAAGAGCCACGTGTAATGAGGATGAACGCCAATAATGACCAGTCACGTGTAGCTACCAGGATGGATGCACGGAGTTGAGGTGTTATAGTCACTTTGTAGGAGCATGCAAGGAGAAATCAATAAAATATGCTGCGAGTCAACATGAATTACTGTAACGACCACAAGGAGGGTCAAAATGCCGAGTTCACGCATCGATCCGAGATCGGGAAGGGTCGAAAGGGGCCTAAAAGCGGTGAGATTACAATGTAGGTGAGGCCAAGGTCACAAAAATTTAAATGTAGTGGTGAGGAGATTTTCTAGGATTTCACTAAGCGAAAATGGTCGAGTAGAGGTGCCACGCGGATTCAATAGTGGAAACACGAGCCGGTGAGTAGAGGAAGCACGAGCCGAACCACGAGAACATGGGAAATAGGCACCAACATGGAGGAAACCACGACCTAGACCAGGCCAAACAAAGGTGAGCAAGGAAAGATGGTGAGCCCGGGTTTATCACGGCGGTGGTAAGGAAAAAATGAGCTGTTCCACCACTACACAAGTAGGAAGTTGTGCTCGGCCAAGCACAAATCAAGGTAGTGAGATGGATGCAACAAGTGTTAACCAAGAGCCACAACAAGAGCAAAAGGCTTGGATTATTCCAGCATAAAGGAGGGAAGCACAAATGGAGCGCCCAATGTTGAATCCAAACACGAACATGAAATAAATTCCATCGGAGAGCAACGAAGTAAATGCAATACAGAACCTAACCATGAGTTAGCTCCAAAATGGTGGAGCCAAACACTCCAAACCAGCCCAAGTATACATGAGTCAAAAAATAAAGCACAAGAATCCCTTTGAAAGAATGAAAGTAGAGCATGATTGGAATAACCATTATGACACATGCAATGAGAATCTAAATATCACGGAAGTGGAAACACACACGAAATGCCAAAGAGTGCACGGATCCACAAGATCCACTCTGATACCATGAAAGAGGGTATGAAAACCCCAAGCGAGGATCACGAGGGATGACGTGCACATCAATGGACGTGTGAACAACAGCGTGAAGAGATCTCGGGAGGAGTGAGCATCAACCAAATGTGCATGCAAAGATTCAAAACATGGGCAGAACCTCATTACAATCCACAAACTCTCCTCTATCTCATATATCCAAAAGGGTGTACATATAGGAGGTGTTGAGTAACCCCCAGTGTTGTAATCATGACAACTCAAGTGGAGAGGGGGAGTTACATTCCCAGAATAGAAGTGTAACTCCCAATGATGCATATGACGACCGATGCACTGACGCGTAAGAAAATCTCGTGATGACCCCTAAATGACACGTGGACCTACGATCTCACCTAAGTGAGATGACTCACATAATGATGTGGAAAATAACACACACCAAAAAGTGCACCTAGCTCTGCTTTGGGTAAATAAAATACTACAATGGTATCTTTCTCTCACACCTCTCCAAAGAGTTTAGGAGGGAAAGCTTTGGATTGGTTCCTACACCTCCTAAAGGATTAGTCAATACTTTCATGGACCTATCGAGTAATTTCGTTAAACATTTATCCTTTAACCTCAAATCATAAATAACAATGATGGATTTGTGTAATGAAAAACAATAAACCAATGAAAGCTTTGCACAATTCTTACAACGGTGGAGAGGAATCACAAGTCGGTTCCCTTGTTTAATTTCTAAGAACTAAGCGATTGGTATCTTTGTAATAAACCTTAACAACGAGGTGTCCTTTCACATGCAGATGCACTACCTTAATAATTTTGAGGAGGTTATAGAGAAAGGACATGAAGCTGTCATGGACTGTTGAAATGTTCACAATTTTGATTCATGGGTGATTACGTACATTTTGGTCATCTCTCGCACTTTGTTAAGTTAATATCTATTAGAGAAAAAAAGTTAGTCAATTTTTGTGTTATTTGGGAGCTTATCTACTAAGTCGCAACTTGGAAGAATAGGATGAACTTTTCTATTATTCCCCTTTTTTCCATGTATCTCCACCATATCCACTTTATTGGTCAAGTCAGGAATGTCAGGCCCAGATGGTACACTCAACCATGTTTCTATTTTCCTTTTGTTCCCAATTCTCCATTATCCCCAATCCCCATCCTTGTTAGCTTTTTTCATGCTGATAATAACCATAGGAACTCATTCCCATGTTCTATTTGTTCCCACCAAGTTGACCTACCCACTTCCAACTACCTCATTGGTTAAATTGGATCTATTTAGAACCATGGGAACTTGTTCCCATGTTCTTGTGTGTCTCATATTCCCACTTTTCCTACACTTATTTTAAATTGATTAAGTCAGTTGTTGGTGCACCTTGTGGAAGTGTTCCTCAGTCATCTATTCCCAATTCATTGCTTTAAATAACTTTTGGGGGAAATTAAGGGTCAATACATTGTCCATGGGTTATATATAGTCTACCTCATCCCTTTTTCCTCACATTTGTAAATCGAGAGCTCTTCCCGCCCCATCATTTTCTTCATGACTTGAAAGTAGTTTTCTAGCCATTTCTCCCTGTTTCTCAACCATTTTAAAAATTCAAATTGATTTTTGATAATTTTCTATACTCATTCATTTCCATCCAACTGGTAATTTGTTTCATTATTGTTTGGCCCCCTTTCAAAAATATTTGCTTGTTTTGGTGCCCTCCCTTTTTATATTATAAATTTTCTTCTTGTGAGAGCCTATCCTTCCTTGTGAGTGTCCATCATAATCAAAACAAAGTTTCAATATGTTGGATATGAACCCATTTATTCCCTAGAAACCATAGTTCCTAAAATTGGAGATAGTGATATTAATCACATGGACCTAAATGAGTTATGGGAAAGGATGAGAGATTCCAATCTAACTCCTTTAGCTTAGAGAATCCTAGGTAGTGGTTTGGCCCATGCCATAGGTTTCCCTAAATTTCCATGAAATATAATGACAAAATTTTAGAGCATGCTTTAAATTTTGATCCACAAAATAAAGAATTGAAATTCCCTTAAGGGAAACTAATTGCTTAGCTTGATGCTCACCATATCAACTTGGCCCTAGGTATTCCAAAATTTGACAACTCCAAAACCCTAACCATGGTTGATGCTAAAAATAATTTGACTTAACCCTAAATAAGTATCAATCAATGATTGTTAACTCTTGTTAAAGGTAAAGAAAAGGGGACCATCAAAGTTACCAAAGACCCTCTACAAAGTAGACTTTATTGAGTAGTTATCTACCATCATAACTATGTTTGTCAAGATAATTGGCCTTCCCTCTACCAAATAATTTCAAGAATGGATGTGTATCTTCATTAATTTGATTTGTGAGGGTAAACAAACTCTCAATTAGGGAGAGATCATTTGTGAAAATTTAACCCAACAACTTACTCAAGTTCATCAGACCAGAATCTTCTATATGAATTCATATCTAATCTACACCATAGATGGGTACATGATCTAGATTGGCTTATCAAGCCATAGAAGTAGTCAAAATCTTCCCTGTTTTGAATTTTAAACTTAGTTGAGTTATGAAAATAGCAAAAGTCATTATAGAAAGGTTAATGATGCTTTCACAATGTTCTTGGTTAGATTGTTGGAGGGTAATGTCATAAAAAAGTTTCAAAAGAAGCTAAAAATGGATATCCATTATGGAATTTTGTTCATTCAATTTCAGAAGTTTTCCTACATCGAACAATAGGTTTTGAAGGAATTTCTTATAAACTACCCATCTATTGTAGTGATAAAATTGTTCCAATTGAAATATGCAGGAAACTTGACCTTCTCCACAGGACCTATAGGGATAAGAAGGTATCTAGCATCCAATTCCCCATAACCTTGGGAAACTATACTTGTCAGGTCTTCTCTAGATGCTCAAAATATAAAAAGAACTATCTCCTCTTTTCATGTTCATCCTTTTTAGAATAGTGTATCTTTTGACAACAAGAGCTTCATTGCCAACAATCTCCATCTCTCTTATTTGGATATACCTACAATTGAGGACTACGGGAATATTGTGATGATTATTTTGAGGTTAGGAAAGAGTAGTATATGAAAGTTATCTCTGTAGAAAAATTTGGGAATTCCAATTTTGAAAGGTACCAAAAAGTATGTCCATGAAGGAGATGGATAGTCTAGATGATCTCAATGCTCATGATATATCAAGAACTAAGAAATGGTTCAATAAGAAAGTGGTGGAATTTAACTCTACTAGACAAGAAAATTCTCCTCAGAAAACAATATCTTCCCCAACAAACACCTCTTTTCACCAAGCTTCTCCTTTTTATTCTCAAGCAAGACATTGGAACTAAGTTTATGTAAAGAAATATAAAACCAAATAAATCGAGAAGAAGACTAAAACACAAAGCAAAGAAGGTGAGAAGAAATATGAAACACAAGGCAAGAGGGGAAACTGCTGCTAAACAAGAAAATGAAGCATAACATGAGGTAGGTGAGAAAGAAGATCAATAAGAGGAATATTATAAAGACAAAGAGGAAGAACGAGATGAATAATGAAGTGAAGAAGATGCAAATGAGGAAGAGGATGTAGTTGAAGTAACAACTCTTGACTTAGGGAAAACAAGCACTATCAGGCCTAAGTTAGATATAAAAAACCTTCACCCTCCTTTGGAATAGCTATTGTGGTAGTTTATGCTTCTCAACCACTTCCTCCACCATTTGCACTCACATTTCCTCTCTCCAAGTACATCCTCACATTTATAACAAGAAATGGAAAGGTCAATCGAAGATTTAAGTTCACATTTATGATGTTGTTGTTGCACTCCTTAGCACCATTCCTCATCTAAAAAGAAAAGTGAGAATGTTTCTCGTCTTGTTTCAGATGCCATAGGAAAACAATTTCTCAAAATTGTTAAGCTTAAAGTAGATAAAAGTGAACATGAGGTATTTGTGGCAAAATTTGAGTTGACAAGAATATCCATGGGAGAATCAACCCCTGAAGGGGAAGTGCATAACCTCAGAGAAATTATTTCTAAAGTTATTGAGAGGGTTGAAAAAGGTAAAAACTTAGGAGTAAACAGAGGAAAATAAAAGTTCTATCTAACTTCATCAAATCCTTCCTCTCATTTGATAACACTCCATTAGATCAACCCCTTATCCTCTCTCTCCCACCATGCTCTACTACAACGAGATGATTTTGATTTGAAAGCAATTGTTGAGATACATAAGCATGCAACCCAAGGAAAGGTAACAAAGGTATGGGTGGAGAATATTCTTATCACAATATTAATTTTTTTATGAAGATTGAAAAACATATGATAATATCATCTCACTCAAAAGTAGATTAGTTAAGGGGTTGAAAGTATTGAAAAAGAGGTAAAAATTTGGGCATATGTGATTCAGGATCTCTACATCATGGCCCTCACAAATGAGAAAATCCTCCTCTCTAAGAATATTTTCTATGATTCTAAGAGTAGTCTATCTCGTACATGGTCCTTCTGTGTAGAATAGAGGATGAAAGTTCTCAAAGATGCTTCTACCGAATTGTAAAATTTTACCCAAAAGGGGGAAATCTAAAGTCATAAATATTTGTAGATCTATGAGCCCTCGTTGATATATCTTCAAAGATAATTCATCTCAACGGAACTCAATGGATCAAATCAATGGGGACTTTAAGAAGCTTATAAAAGAGGACCTTTGTGAAAGTGAGAGTGTGAATAAGGATAATATGGAGGAATTATATGATCTCAACAATGTAATAGTGGATGCTATTAAAGGATTATCTCACTATGGAGGAACGAGTTCTGAAATGGAGAATTTTCTAGGAGCCCGAATGATTAACCTCGAACACTATTATTGTGCCTTAAGACATGGAAATATTAGCTGCACTCACCAAGTTTCGAATGCATGAATGAAAGCTAAAAGTTCTTACTTCTTTTTTCCTCCCTTCCTCAAGTACTCAACATAACTAGTTGTTATATTTTATTGTTGACTTTATTTTTGTAAAAGGAAATATTTAATGTAAATTCATTTTAAATGTAACTTGAATAATTAAGTGATTAGTCACTTAATTAAACAACTAGTTAGTTTTGGTAGTTATTCCTCCCCTCTTGCCTATATAAGGCCTTTGTTTCTATTGTAAAGGGGTTGGATGTTGGAGATTTGATGTAAAGAATACTAATTTTGAATACAGAAGAAGAACCTTTCCTATATTTATTTCTTTTCCAGTATTTCTTTTGTTATTTTCTCTATTTAGTCTTTTGTATCATTTACATATTCTAGATATTGAAACTTTGTGTTCTCACTTATGTGCAAGAATCATTGAACTTTGATTCAATTTGTATCTTGTTTACAACAATGGATTTCATTATATGTAGATGTGTGTTTTCTTGAGTTATACTGACATGCAAAAGTAGAATAAGATTAGTTTTCCTTCTTATTTGAAAGTGTTGTTTTCACTTCCCATTCTTCATTCAAGTTTGTTCTCCTTTAATATTTTTCCTTGTATTCAAAATTATAAAATTACTTAATGGAGCCAACATCCTCATATAGATTCAATAGAATGTATATTTGTAAATATTCTAGGGTTTCAATTTTGGTTTGAATAAGGGAACCTCCCCATCAAATAGGAGGGACTGTTGTCCCCGAATCGTTGATTGCTAGCATACATTTACATTTTTCAACAAACAAATAACAAATAGAAAAGGCCCTCATTGCAAAAATATTTATTAAGCCTCATTCTATAGAGAATGGGCATAATAATAACAACAACAATTATCAAGATAAACCTAAATATGTCAATCTAAAAATCAATATCATTAATGATGGTGTAAAAGACAACCATTATGTGCATAATATGCAAAATAGTCAACCAAAATAAAATAAATCAAAATAATCCATCACTATTCCAAGTAAAGAGGCCCCCCTTCTTGTGATTAAAAACAACGACAATTTACAACATTGGGAGAGACCATTTCGAGAGTCTTATGGCAACTAGAAAGTGCCAATATGGTCACTTACCCTATCATGAAACCCTTTGTTGAAGGGGAATTATTGGTGAAATAATTTGTCATATGGAAAATTAGGTGTCTCCACCAATGCTTATGGGGCTACACCCTTCCTTCTTTGTGTATGGGGAATCTCCCATTTTTAATGTAAACTAGTATAATCCTATCTATTGTTGTGGGGTGGCCAAATAGGTGGGGATCACAAAAAATGCTTCATTAAACTGCAAAAAAGTACTTGCATGCGAGGTACAAGGGAGGAAATTGTAGTGGTGAGGGATGAAGGAGATAAATTATATAAGGAAGGTTATTTCTATGAGTAGGCACATGCAAAATTCACACCCACTAATCAGAGTAGTTCAACATTCAATTACAAGAAAGTAACAATGAATCCATTTAGTGAGATAAATAAATCCCATAGACACAATTTTTGGGTCCATTCATCAAAGATACAAAGCTCTTTTTATCACTATACTTACAAAGTGCATATAAGAGAGAAAATAGAGGAATGCATAGGAAAAAAGAAATGGAATAAATGCAACTTTTATTTCTTATGTATTGATGATACAAAGTTCAACAACAACAATCCATAATTGCTACCAAAGAAATAGAATTTCAAGATTTCTGATTTTCAGATCCCTTGGAATGGAGATCCATCCCAATTTATATAAATGTGAATTGACCTTTCATTCCCCCACATGACTCTCCACGTTCCCACTCACTTGTGACTTTATATCTTCTTGGGAAATGAGAAATAAGTTCCTTTTTATAAATTAAAGGACCTTTTATAATTCAACCTTAGAAATTCACTTAAGTAAATGAGATGAAATATCATGATTAAGTACAATGAAGAATTAGAAAGGGGAGAGAATGAAGAGGTAAAAAGATAGAAGAAGTAAGAAGATGTCAAATATGATGAAGAAGCTCCCTCAATGAAGAACTTGTTGATGATGATAACAACCTCCTCATTTTACATGTGATGCACAAACACCTCAGTGTCGAATGAGTGTTTATAAAAACTATAGAGATATATCTTGATGTGATATTCAAGATGACCATAGGGATTTCTCATAATGATCATTTTGAACTTTCTTGGTACATTCCATTCTCCTCTTTCGATGATTTCTAGCTTTTTTAGCAAGTTTCTATTTTTAGCACGTACTTTTTTCAAACTGCTTATCTTGGGAAAATTGTCAATTTTACCTTGTTTACCCTTCTCTCGATGCTTCATTCCTATATGGAGAATCATGAATTTAAATAATTATACTTATTCGACCACTTGGTATATGTAGACATGCCCCACCATGGGCACATGTTATTTTTAACAAGTACATTGCACGTGTCGGATTGCAATGAAAAAGGTCTTGAAATTCTAGGTTTTATTCCAAGATTCCATGTTCCAATTTTTGGATGATTTCTTCATCTAAAAAAGTGGGAAAATGGATTTTTCTAAAAGAGGGTAGAATAATGAGAAAAAATCATCCTCAATATCTTGAAAAATCAACAACTTCATCGCATAAAAACTAGTTTAAATGAAACTAGATTTTTGAAGACCCTTCCCTCTAAATTCCAGATGATTTCATCTATCGGATCCTCAATAATTTGAGGATATATTCAAGGAGGGTATGATGCTAATGAAAAACACATTCCTCCATAACCCTAAAAATAGGGGCTTCATGGCACGAAAACTAGTTCACGCGAAACTAGATATTTAAGGGACCGTTTCCTCCAATTTTTGCACTGATTACTATCAAATCTATGGGAAGTGAAGAGGTACCTCAATCCTTTTCATTGCTAAATCATGGTAGACATTAATTTAGTCTTGGCCATTTGACAACGAGAAAAAAATCCATGTACTCTCACCCTTGGATTGACAAGTGGTGTTGTTGCATTAATTCAACCCGAAGGGTTCAAATGAGTGAAAAAGGCTAAGCATGTGTCACGAAGCTTCACCAAGGTCATTGTTATCCATATTTTACCTCCCGGGTAAAAATTTCAGCCATGACCCCACACACGGAGAAAACGAGATAAATCACGTTCAAATCCTACAATCAGGCAACAAAGGGACTCTACAATGGAGTGACGGGGCCTCCAAAGATCAAACGACCCCGTGCAAGAAGAAATTCAAGTAATGGCTATGTTAAGTGAACCCATGCTTCAAATCCTACAAACAGATTATATGCGGGCTCTAAAATGGAATAGCAAGGTCGTGGAAGGTGAGGATAGTGTCAAAAAATCCATAGGCTCAATAGAGAAGGAACGACGAAAGTTCAAAGTCTTCGGGCTCTAAAATAGTTTAAAACGAGCCCAAAAATGACTAAGTATGGAGGAGACAGTGGACACTGCCAAGTGTCCAAACGATGCACCTCCAAAGATTGAATCCAAAGGGGGAGACTCGAACAAGCGCCAATCCCCATGTGTCCCGTGCCCAAAGAGGGGCAGATCAAAAGTGAAAAGTCAAAGAAAGCGGACTGGGGTGGGCCTAAAAAAGACTAAGTATAAAGTTACTAGTGGAAGCTACCATGCGTCGACTTCGCACATCTCAAGGGTAAATCCAAAAGTAGAGACCACAAATGAGCTTGTGCTCACCACATAGTCCAAGTTGAAAAATGGGATAGAGCGGGCCCAAAATATTCTAAGTATAGAGAACAAGCACCATTCACCACGTGTTGGTGGCCTAAAAAAGTAGGAGCAGCCGGTGAAAAGTCCAAGAGTCTACGAAGCCTCCATGTGTCAACTCGATGCTCCTTCAAAGGCAAAATCCTGAGCGGGTTTCTAAATGAGCGCGAAGCCTCTGCGTGTCTGGTTTCATAAAGGGGGCAAGGTTGGGTTTGAATAGTCAAAGTAGAGATAGGCCAGTGGAGGGAGCCAAGTGTTAGCACAACGCTCCTCAAAGGTAAAATTTGAGGTGGGTTTCCAAATAAATGATAGGCCTCCATGTGTCCCTGGTTAGAGGTATAGCCCCCCCCTGAGCAAAAGACTTAGCCAAAACATGAAGAAACTGAGTGAGCTGTAGAAGAAGCCATGTGTCAGCCTCGGGCAACTTCAAAAGCAAAATAAAAAGGCTACCCTCAAACATGTGCCAACCCTCCACATGTCTGGTTTCAAAAGGGGCCCATTTTAGTAGTAAGGTTCCCACCATTTTGTATGAACCCAATTCAAATTTCATATGGGCATATCTTTTGAATCAATGATCAAAATTTGACAAATCTAGCATCGTTAGAAAGATCTCGGCCTCATCTATGCCATGGAGATCTGAAAATTTAATTTTGGAGAGGTTAGGTGGGTAAAAATGAAGAAATGTCTTCGGGCCATTATTACAGGATCTATTTTCCCCAACAACCAGATCGGATTTGATCTGATCCACCGTTCCTCCTCCTTCAAGATGTTGAACAAGTAATTGATGTAGGCATGACAAATTTAGGGTGGATTTAAAGAAGGCATTGATTGATAGTGGTTGAGCTTTGAAAGCAAGATTCAAATTTTTCCCTCCTCTCTCTCTCTCTCTCTTATTCTTCCTATATATTATTCTGAGAGGGCATATTCAAAGGGTTGTTCATTCTTTCTCTTCCGCCTTCTCTCCCTTTATTATTTAGGGTCAAATGTGAGTCTAAGACTCCTCCAATGGCTCTGTGATGGCATTTATTGCCTCTTTCCCACTAACAACGTACCGTGTAACTTTTTGAAGTAATAGAACCTATTTCGTGATGCATCTATCCATCCTTTGCTCATTTTATTGTCTCTTCTTACCTCTCGTCATTAAGTAGGTATACTTGTGCATATTTCGATGTTTGTTCCAGTCCTAAAAGTCGTGTTTAATGGGTTTCAAATTGGTTTGTGTGAAATCTATCTCTGGGAGTGCGTGGTGCACCGCATCTACCCTCTCCCCACTTTGGCGGTCGGGTCTATGATCATCCACTTCCTTTTCTAGTGTATCACCACTTAGTGTAGGCTCTTTCACCTCTCTCTCTCTCTCTCTCTTTCTCCTTGTCCCCTTGGAAAGGTTAGATTAGGTTAGATTAGATTCTACTTGCACTAGAGTAACTTGTGGTAGGTAGATTAGGAGATAAAGAACCGACTTTCTTCAGAGGTCCATCTCAAGTTTTGCAAGTCCCACAACTTGAGAGATGGTCCCATGTGTAATCACACCGAATGCCCCACTTCACACCCAGGCCATTCGGGGTACCGTGATTCGCACTAATAGTCATATGATGGACCAGAGGGAATAATTGGGGATGGGAAAATTTTTATGTCTTAACTTTCCCAAGGGAATGGGATAGATGGGACAAAAATGTGCCATGTTCTAGGAGGTGAGAATTTCTAACTACGAAAGCATACCTTGAGAGAGGCCTTGAAGACGATGTTTACAGAGCTCCAGGAGGTCATTTTTATGAACCCATATATGATTGTGACTACTAAAAGCATTATAAAGACAATGGGATGAGTATCAAGATCCAATTCTTCATGTAAACCCCTAAAATTTCTCCTTCTTTCTTGAAATAACAAGGTGTACATGTCAAAATGAGTGTAGAAAACAACACCTATATCTTGTGAAGGATTTGAATATTTCATCATGTAAAGAATTCACAAATCTTTCCAATGAGTAATTATTTACCTCTTAACTCCTTATGGAGACCGTAATCATCCATGAAATATCAAGTACCTATTTTGACCGTCTTCTCCTTACACCTTAAGCACTTGGAGGCTGAGACTTGGTCACATCAAGAACCGTGGAAGGAGTTGGACATGGGTTTATTTTTGTGTCCCAAAGGGATATGATAGATGGGGTATAAAATTATCCCACGCATGGGAGTGACAAGTGGTGGAAGGTGGTTTGATGAGGTGGATAGGAGAAGGGCTAAAAAATGGCCCGCAAAGCCTTCTTGGGGTCATGTGGTGAACCAAGGCATAAGATGAGAATGGGGAACATTTTTGTGTTTCAACTATCCCAATGGGATGGGAAAGATGGGACAGTAAAGTGCACCCTCACCTAGAAGTGACAAGTGTGACTTCATGATTTCCATGACAGAAGGGCAAGAATTAAGTGAGAAGGGGCTTATCTTGCATCACTAAGCATTTTTGGTTCATATAATGGACAAAAGGGATTAAAAAAATGGGAAAATTTTTGTATCCCAATTTTCCCAAAGGTATGGGACACAAAAATGTGCCTTCACCTGAAGCTAACATGTGTCCTTTTAAAAAAAAATCTAATTGTGAGAGCATACCTTGAGAGAGACCTTGAAGATGAAGTTTCCAGAGCTCCAAGAGGAATTTTTAGCACTTATTTATATGAATTTGAATCCAAAAATCCTTCGAGATGAATAAGATGGGTCTCAAGATCAAATATTTCTGTAACCCCCTAAAATAGCCTTTTTTCTCACGACTAGCAGAGTGTGCCTTCCAAAAATAGACCGTGGAAAGAACTATTTAGGTCATGTGAAAAATTTGAAAGCACTACCATTTAAATAATTTAATTAGCTTTCAAATGGTATTTTTTAACCTATAACTCTTTATGAATATCCGAAATCATCGTTCGAAGCTCGAGACACTATTTTGAACTGCAAGCTCCTTCACCTTCAAACATTTGCTTTCACTGAACTTGTCCCTAAACCTTAAAATATTCCATAAAATTTCCTAAATCACTTGAAATATATTCTTATCTCCTCAATAAAACTTCCCAATGAATTTGGGCCTTCAACTTTGTCCCGGAGAGTGCACATCTATCCTAGAAAGGCTATAAATAGCCTTTCTAGGTTTATCAAGAAATTTCCAGTGAGAAGCACCGTATCGAGAGAGCTTCATGAGCTTGTTTTTATTTCAAATACTTGGAAAAGGTTATTACAACACATATGAGAACATGGAGGATGGGGATAGGAATGACACAAATAGAAAATAATCGAAGAAGTTCTTATGAGGGTTTAGAAGCAAAACTTTTGATACTAGGGTATAGTTGTCATATTTCAACATTTAATTTTGCCCTTGAAAAAAACATGACAGCAAGAACCTAAACCATCTTGGTATAAACCCAATATATATTGCGATTTTCATCACATTGATGTTCATCAAATAGATAAATGCGTGCAACTTCACCATTACATCCAATACCTCATTGATAATCGAGACATCGCAGATCAAAAGCCCCCATCTAATAAGAAACCTAACGATAATTTAAAGGTATTTCCAAATCCGTTCCCAAGAATGGTACAAGTGGAAAAGCTCTTAAATAGGGTCAATATTCGAAAAATTTGATTTCAATTCCATCATATCATGTTTCAAAGACACTACTCCATGCAGATTCAAACATCAATTTACACCCCTCGGAGAAAGTCTCTCTAGTGCCTTTTATTAATTAGAAAAAGGATAAAATGATAAAATATCCAATCACAATACCCTTATTTAAAGGGGAACCCAAGCCTAAGTGGTATAAAGAATTAGAATATTGTGAATACCATTGCATTGAAGGCCACTCTACTTATCATTGTTCATGTCTCACCATTACATCCAAGACTTAACTTATGATGAAACCATCGAAATAGAAATTGATAACAAAACTAACGAACTGAAAACACGAACTACTAAAAATTCTAGTGAAGAGTTGAACGTTGACCAAAATTATTTACATGACAAAACTTAACAAGATTAAGTCGAACAAGGGTCAAGGATCTATAAACCAAAACCAATCAATCTCTCCTTCGATTTTCTTCCATTAGTTCAATAAGAAATTGAACGTGTTTTAGAAAAATATCTTCAAACATTGAATGGGAACTTGAACATGATTCAAAATTTCCTTCCAACCCATGATATAAATGAAGACTCTAAATAAGAGGGTCAATCATCAAGCACCATTGATCTTGATTCTATCCTTTCAATGCTAGATCCTACACCCAACATCCCTAGTCTCATCATAGAGATAAAATAACAACATATTTAGACAATTGTCACAACACATCCTTCCATGTCCATAACAAATCAAGAAACCAATCTTGAATTTAATAATGTTTCACAATAGTTATACGATGTAGAATATTTGTGTGTTTTACAAAACATTATTAAACAATCAACTTCTAAACTCGGGTCAAGAGAACTATATGTATGCAATCCACGAGGTGTGTATTCCTAGAGGTGTCCTCACATAACCATTTCAAGATTTAATTATAAATATATTGTCAAAAAATTATTCCACTACCTAAAAAAACAACATAGAATATTTTCTATCTACAACCTAAAAGCTACCTTGGATTCCCATCTATGGATCAATCCTTCGCTCCTCACATCATTCCATTCACGGATGAAGGTTGTATTAATATAAAGAATCTTTTTAAAGTGTCCATCATCAAGATATTCCATTCCACATATCTTTAAAATCATTCACAAAGGTTTTGAGGAATATGAATTCCATCATATTCTTCACATCAATAAATTACCTCTAACATCACATAAGTTTTTGATCTCACAAAAAAATATCCAATCACATACCCATCAACTTGGACCTCATCCACCCAAGTCTCATAAATCATGACTCATCAAATTACAGGTTCATCAATAACCTTTCTATACATTCCGATGAATTGGATTGCATCCGCCCAAGTCTTGTAGATCATGACTCATTAAATATTTTGACTTACTATGTTGACTTGGATCTTGTCCACCCAAGACTCGTGAATCGGGACCCATTAAATTTTTGATTCACTTCATTAACTTGGACCTCATCCGTCCAAATTTTGTACATCAAGACTCATCAAATATTTCAATACACTCTGTTGACTTGGATCTCATCCACCCAAGTTTCATACATTAGAATTCATCAAATCTTTTGATTCACTCGATTGACTTGGACCTCATCCGTCCAAGTCCCATAAATCAGGACCCGTTAAATCATGGATACATTGAAAATACTTCTATCTATTTTATTGACTTATACCTCATCCGCCAAAGTCTCATAAATTAGGACCAATCACAATTCATAAACCTAGAATTCTTCCTTAATGATAAGTCCATTGCAAACCTTAGTCCATAAAAACTCGGAAACACCAAAAATTTAAAAGAGAATACAAATCCATATAAAACCCATCATCAACGTACTATATGAAAAACAAAAATGTAGAAGCAAAAACATATTATCCATAAGTACTCTCACGTTAGGGAGGTTCTTACATGGTCAATTGATTTAATAAACAATTTTAATTATTTCATTCATTGGTAGATATTTTAATCATAACATCATCATTTCTCCACACTCTTCATTTATCGGACACATGTTAATCTTGTTTCTATTGAGAATTTTCTATCTCATCCCTGTTATGGTTTCTACCATTGCAGATCTTTTTACCTATGGTTTTGTCTAGAAACTTACTAAGGGAAAATCATCCTTTCAAACAAGTTCTCTATTTGATAAAAGCACTAAATTTCTTCACCCTGACCTTTTGAACATCCATCATAGTCTAGAGTGTTGAACCCTTGCATCCTACTAGAGTCGTATACAACCGAGATTTGGGGGCAACATGCGTTCCTTCCCAACAAACACAATATAAACATACAAGGCAAAATCATTCTAAAATACAAAAAAAACATCAATCATTATACCTTTCTTCCTTCATGGTCTTCGGTGATGAACCCATACTTATTACTACTAGGATGAGACTAAAAGGAGCAAGGTATCCTTACTTGCCTACTTTTTTCTTTGTTATTAAAGCCCTTGCCTCTTGCTTAATGGCATAGGGCAAGATGTAGGGGTCAACTAAAAAACGTAAATAAAGCTTTCAAAAAATCTAAATCAAAAATGCTTAATCATATAAATCTCAAGAACTTGCTCATGTTAAGAGAGACAACAATTCCTTCGAAAAGATCTTGTTCATCAAGATGCCACCAATGGATCTAAGTCTTGTCAAGATCTATAACGTGAATCATCTTGGAATCGGTCGAGGTAATCTTGACCGAGATGAGTCACATTTTCTCGGATGAATCATTGTTACTCCTTGTGTCTTGACATCCTTCATCTTCATTTTCACTTCATTATTCTCCTAGTTCACACATCCTTCTTGGCTCTTGGTGGTGAGCCCTCAAATCTTCCTAGTTGTGTGGAGACACGCAGTGGAGTGAGACATCCTATCATTATATGATCTACATTATGCCAATCGAATGAAATGCTTAAAATGTTTGAACATGAGTTCATACAAAGGTACCCTATTACCTAGTCAAAAATTCAAATATGTTCAAAAATCCCAAAACATTCAAATATGTTCAAAATTCAAAAGCATTCACATATGTTCAAAAATTCAAAAAACATTCAAATATGTTTAAAATCTAAAAACATATGTTAAAAATCCCAAAAACAGTATAAAACCTCGCAGAAAAAAATAAATCAAATATATCAAAAAGCAAAACATTCATAAAATGTTTGACAAAATATCGAATCGCATAACATAGTTCAACAATATCACTATTTGACGACACCCTAATCATTCTAAATCGCCTTATCATAACCACTTTTCTTTCTTGTGGTATATATCTATGTGTTAGAACTATAAAATTAAGTCAATCATAATATTTAGTTTATATTTAAATAATATAGAATAACTTCTATTCTTATTATTTAAATATAAACCTTATATTAGGTGGTTAGTTATTTAATTAACTTGAACATTAAATCGGGAGGTATGCCCCATCACTTAATAAGGTCATAACCCTTTGGGTTATTTAAATATGGTTGTGGGCCATAATTGGATGTATCAATTTACTTGTTAAAAACATGGAGCAAGAAGTGAGGAGAGGAGTTATTGGACTGGGTGAAAAGTTTCTCAAATTAATGGAAATTATTCTTCCGTGGTTTTTTACCCCATTGGGGTTTTCCATGTTAAATTTTGTGTCACATGGTGTTATTTACTTTTTCTGTGTATTTATTAATATGTGCATTCATTCATTTATTTATATGCAGTCATTAATGTTTAATTAATATTTAATATGGTTAATATAAATTTATACCTCGTCCCGTGCATGGTACTAGAGTGGGATAAAATATTGGTTAAATAATTTAATTAATCCTAAAGTCATATCGGTTGGGAAGTTAGTTGGTTAAGTTCGTTGGGAGCATGAAAATATTGTCTCCTCTCGTAAACTAGTATATTCCATGGTAATTGTTTGGTGCATTTTTTTAATTTATTTTGCCCATGTCATTTTGGGCGCCCTTTAATTAAGGTCTTTTTCCATTTGTTTAATAAATTCATATACATTCTATAATTTAAAACTATAATCATATTTTTATATATCATCTCAGAAACTAATGTATTCCCTTGAATTGTTTGGTGTATTTTTAAATTTATTTTTCCCATGTCATTCTGTGCCCCCTTTAATTAGGTCTTTCCATTTGTTTAATAAATTCATATACATTCTATAATTTAAAACTATAATCAAAATTTTATATATCATGATATTATATAGTTTATAAAACTATATAGTGAAAATATATCTCTATAGTTTTTAGACTATACTAAAATATTCAAAAGAGGTTAACTATCATGTAGATAGTTTATGTTATATATAAACTATTTTAAATCTACCTAACCGATTATCATTGTGGGGTTGGCATTATTTCTAAAGCTTCTATGGTTTCAAAATTAATTCATCCATGTTCCAACAATATCCACAATTATAGGTTGTCCAAAAAAATTATTAGTTGGACCTCTCTCAAAATGTCTCTTGTATCCTTGGAGGAAATATTCTACAAGATTAAAAAAATTCCCAAGCACTCACAAAGATTAATAAATTTCTAAGATTTAATTTATTTTATATAGTGTCTAATGTTCGTGGAAAAAAATAAATATGTGAGAAAATCCAACTTAGATACAAGGTCTCTCACATGAAGACATATTCCATGAATATTATAAGAGTTTGATTTTTCTCATGGTGGCCGTGTGAAAAATTGCAACATGGAATTAGTGTAAACGGGCCCAAATAAAATTTAATTCAAACTATATATTTTTTAACCTATGCCTACCATGGACCTTTGATTTAAAGTCACTATGTTTTATATACTATACATATGATTTAATAAAATTAAATCCTATATAAAGTTTCTAACTAATCCTAACCTAACTAATGCCCCCTCATTTGTGTATGGTTATATGACATGGCATAAATTATATAGTTGGTTTAATATATGCTTAGCACAATATTGGTTTTGTGCTTGTATTCATTGGTTATGTGACACTTTGACTACAATAACCACCTAAAGTAATAAAAGTATCCCACGAATGTGGGTATTAATCCTCATTCTAGATATATCAATAACTTGATAACCACTAGAAAATAATCATTGGTTTGTGCTCGGGCATTGTTGGTTATGTGGCACTTTGACTATGATAACCACCTAAAGTGATAGTATCCACGAATGTGGGTATTAATCCCTATTCTAGATATATTAATAACTTCTTGATAACCATTAGAAAAATACTTGAATGCATGTTCTTATAGAAAACTTACATGCAGTTAAATAAAATATATATTAAAACTACTCAAAAAAGAAAACATTAGAAAAATATTAAAAACTACTCATAAGGGATGGGTACTATAAACAAGGTCATGATATGACTAATACTTAGAATTCCCAAAGTGTTAGAATAAACTTACATAAAATAACAATACTAAAAAATTAACTAGTTGAACATATATCTTGCTAAAAAAGTTCAAGTTGTTTATATCATTTAAAATGAGACGATTGTTTAATAAATGATTAGTCTGGAAACATCCATCCACTCCAATGTACGGTTGGTGTAGCAACATTGGTGAAAGAAAAATGGACTCAACCCCCAAATACCAAGGTTCAAAAAACACTTGAGTTTAAAAATTATAAATTGTCATTAAAATTTATCTTCTTTGACATTAGGTCCCTAAACATGTGGTTATAGTAAAAATAACATAATAAATAGTGTTTTCAAAATTTACAACATGGAAATAAAATTCAGCAACCTAAACGATAACAAAAGCCTCAAAGAATTTCGAGTTAATGACAACAAAATAAAATCACATATTTAGAACCTCGAGAGCTAAAAATGTTTTTGTAAAAAAATAGATTCTAACTTAGAAGTAGATTAGAAAAAACGTTAAGTCACTATTAATAACTTAAGTTTTAAGAAAGTCAATAATATTTATGTACATTTTATTTAAATCTATGGATAAATATTTTTTTAAAAAAATTCTCAAATCATTGAATGAAGATTTTGAAATTTACGTAAACAAGTGTTAATTTGGAGAAAAACATAAAGAAATCTTGCACGAAATGTGCATAAATTACCCATTCTTATGTTATTTATAGCATCGATGCTTCCATTAATAAGAATAGAAAAATACTTTGCATAAAATGACATGAGAGATACACTTACTAAGGCAAGAGACACGAGAGATACACTTACTAAGGCAAGAGTAATCACAATCTTACCTCTGCATACATACAAAATAATTTTCCTACTGGAGATATCATTGGCTTCATCAATTAGTGGAATCAAAATTGAATTTAGTTTTCTCACAAGCCCTCTTTAAATTTGTAAATATATTTGATTGTCATTCTGAAACCTAGAAGAGATAAATAGACAAGAAGAAATTTCAGAATTTTTGCTTTCGTATTTTTTTCGATCAATCTCTACCAATAATCTTGTTTGATTAATTATAGTGACTGGCCATTTCAATGCATGCATGTTCATATAATAAACATTGTTTGAATATGGAAGTAGCAAATTCTAAGTTGTCCTCCTCAAGTTTTCTCTCTAAGCTAGTCACGAGACACACACCAGGCCAATGTTTAAGCTACAAATCAAAAGCTTATGAAGGAAATCATCAATCCATATTCTCTTGCCTCTTGACATGGCTTCAGCCTCTATTTTGGCCTCCAAAGGCTTGTCGATAATTTCCAAACACTATTGTACACAATATTTCTGATATGCATCTTGAAACATCTAAGATGAACTGTCATTATCCTCTGCAGAGAGCATGAAAGCAACATACATCTGCCAGGTGCAAGGGATTATGTGCGATAACTAAAATCCTAATGCATGTATGGATTGGATTGAATAGTGGTTTAGTAGGAAAGGTTATGAACCGTATTCATTAGTGATAAAAGTGCTGTACACATTGAACATCTAAGTTTGGCAACATGGCATAAGATTTACCCATTTTTGTGGCTAAAGGCATCCAAACCTGCCCGTATATGCAGAAATCATGAAAACTAACTTAAATATAGGCTCACCATATAAATCATAAATAAAGGAAATAACTCTATACACCACTCTATCTTATTCTAGCATAAATACAAACCTTCGAACAGTCTAGTGTAGCACGGGACCATGATGAAGCCAAAGCATATTAGACACAATCCTCAAAAACCAAAGCTACCGTTTAACAACTCCAACTAAATTCACAGTAATAACTATGCATTTGGTAGCTTCAATTTCATAATTAGCATCAATAACACTTTGAGACAAAGCCACATCAAAACTATCAACATGAAAAAACTTGGACACCATTATAATTACCCTATTTTTTCCAGAAATTTGTTACTAGGAATATAAGCTGTAGAAATAGATCGTCGTTTGGGGATTTGGCACCCTGAATTTATTTACTTCATGAATTGTCATTGAAATTATGCTTTACACAATCAAAAAGAAGATTTGTATTCTACCATGAGCCCCATGTTCTCCTAAACCCAAGTATAGGAACCATTCTTCAAATGGTTTGAAAAAATATCACCAGATGATGAAACTTGGGTTTCCAATTTCTTAAACAATATAGGAACAACAATGGAAGCCCACATTTCTATCAATTTCCAGTGAAAATCTGCAATACCCACCGAACATGCCAGATAAATGAGATCTGGTGGTTGTGTGTTAGGTCAGTTACATAGTGCAACATTTAATTTTATTTGTTGGATGTATTTACTATCCACATATTTTTCCTTGCATCGGGCCACTAATCCATCAAATCAAGGTGCAGTACTATAATTCTTTTCAATTTAACTTTTCATAAAACTATAGTAAGCAAAATAAAAAAGCAAAATGTAATGGCATATTCTTCAATAAAGGGAATTAGAATATTCTTGCAAATATTTTATGTAAAATTTTACACAAGAATTTTTTTTGACACATGGCATATTTTGATTGGTTTCTATAAAAAAATTAATAGTCAGTGGGAAGCTAATATACTTGCCTTCGGGCAATATACTAAAACCATTCACTCTAATTTCAGCCCATGTTATCCCAATGAAATTTATATTTTTTTGAAAAATACACCAAAAGAATAAAAAATAAAAATTACATATTTTTAAAATATGTTTATTTTATGAAGCTTTTTTAATTAACGTTATTATAAAAAGGGCATATAAAGATTTTTTATATAATATTTTTAATTTATAAAATCTTTTATTATTGTTATTTTATATAAAAGTTTTTATAAAACATAAAATAGGTTTAGTTTCATTTTTTTTTAAAAGAAAAATATTCTTTTCAAACTTCAAAACAAAATTGTGTTATACATGTAAATATGATGATGTTTAGATTAATTGGTTTATATGTTAGTTTAAGAACTTGATTAATATAGGTCACGGGTTCAACACTCTTCCCTTCATTTTTTTGAAATAATTTTTTCGATAAAAATAAATTTAAACTCGATTAAATTTAAATAAGTAAAATTTTGTCAATTTATAAGATTATATCCAATGATTAATTTTTTCAAGATTTTTAGGAATTTGTGTTTCAAGGGCTATTTTAAAAAAAAATCAATTCTTTTGAAATGAGATTTTCATGATACATGATGACTGGATCGATCATTCGTCATTTAGATAGAAAACTAAAAACATTAATCACATTTTGATTTAATTTTAAATATCATATTAACATTCGTGTATAG
>CM031237.1:265030724-265118866 GCA_018340775.1 Taxus wallichiana var. yunnanensis
CCTCGAAAAATACCCCAAACACAACCTCATCCACCCCTAATGTCTCATACATACATGTAGCTACATTCCCACCTCAAGTGTCGGTGACCCTACCCCATTTCGGAACGTGGTTCTTTCCATTCCACAATCATTAGCCCCCTATTCACGCTAGGGTTACCACGACCCTTCCACCCCCATATAAATACTGCAACAAATTGCTGTTTCATCTATTATTCATTCCGAGTGCATTACCCCTATTTCATTGCCTTCTTCTCCACCACCCTTACATGTTGACCCCATACACTATAATGCCACCCCCATTATATGCCCAAACCAGCCTCCTCACACTATAGGAGGCATCCAATCATCACACTGACCCACTAATGACCTAATTAAATTGATGTTGGAAAAGATGTAGACATTGGAGGCATCGGTTTCCGGTTCCCCATGACACTCTCACCTACGCGAGATTTGCGGTGAGCCTATTCACCCATCCATTCTATCCATTCATACCCCATGCACCAGAAAATGCCTAAATTCAACCGCTTCAATAGTAAGGAAGACCCACCTGACAACATTTGCGCTCGTTCGAACATGGGTGTTATCTTATCGCTCATGATGATGCCCGCTTTTGAGAACTTTTCCCATGTCCCTCTTTGGACCAACATTAGATTGTTATAGTGGGTTACCCAAACACTCTATATTCTCATTCAATCAGTAGCCCAAGCTTTTTTGGATCATCTCTCTATCTGCTCAATATCGCCAAGAAGGTTACCTACATGACCAATCTATATTCCACACGTCAAAAGATGAGGACGAGATCTATCACCGATTTTGTGGCTCGTTGATGTAGCTCGATCAATCAACTTACCTTCCAAGCCACAAACTGGCTGGAACTTATCGAGCTCTTACACAAGCTTGCGCCGGACATATCTCCACGACCTTACAAGTCCAAACTTTCCAAACATTCGATGAGGAATTCACTATGGCATGAAAGTTAGAGATTGGGCCATCGAAGAGAAGAAAATCCAATTACGAAATAAGAATTCGGCATTCAATTCCGGAATGAAACCTCTTCATCTTCCAAACCACCAACCAATTATTCAAAAGGCTAAAGGTACCACTAACACGGTGGTACTCAAGGCCAACCAGATCATCCATCTAATCAGCTACACCTCATCTAATCTATAACTTTGTCCAAGATTTTTGATTCAGCATGAAGAAGCGGTGAAAATATACCCCAATTGGGAACCTTACTCTTCTATCTTAGAAAAGCTTATCAAAGCAAGAGCCATCACCCTTCCACCCATAAAACCCACACACTTGTTTTGACCTGCTTGCCCCATGCCCGAATGGTATAAAGAGCATGATTTCTCAGAAGCTATCAGGAGTGAAGGGTCATAGTGATGGCAAACCACATCACTTTCAAGAATATTGTCCAAGAAATTCTCGAGAAAGTTGAGTTAACTTCATGGATAATCCCAATGCCACCCTGACCCAAAATCTATAAATCTTCAAAAACTATTTCCCAATCATGCCCCTTCATCCAATCAACCGGTGAGACATCCACTATAATACCCATAGCCGTGAGGTTCACACGATCTTTAACGAGGTACCTATCACCTCTCGGATTACCTCACATCCCTTCCATAGGAAATCCTAGCCCGAAATCCTCCTTCCACATCTAAACCAACCTCCACCATTCCTTCACCATGTGAGAGGAACACCTTTCATCTCCTACATCACATATGGAGGGATCTTACGCTAACATTGAGACCATCTCACCCTAGCTTCTCCTCCTTAGAGAACCTTTACCTGCACCGTACCTCCTCCACCCATAAAGGAGCTCCCATTACCTCCTCCACCCGTAGAGGAGCACCTATTACCTTCTCCCCATAGAGGAGCACCCATTACCTCCTCCACCCATGAGGAGCACATATGCTCTGTTCCTCCATTTATAGAGGAACTCCCATCATCTCCTCCACCCATCATAGACCCGGTGGAGATACTTCTATGCCTCTTTGACGAGCATTCTCTGCAAGCTACCCAACATCCAACAAACCTACTTTTAGCTCTCTTACCCACGGAAGTTGAAGGTGGCCAATTCCCTGTCTCTAAGATGCACTTTATGGGAATTCCCATTAGGTCCTCACCAAATCCACCTGACGGATATTCCATTCTCACGTTTGGCCGATCACTTAGATTATGTGGATAGGGCTTTGTGTGGGGCGCTCTTACTCCTTGTCTCAACACGGATGCAGAGATCCCTCAATGACACTCCATTATCTTCCCAAACACATTTCTACCCATCGAATCAAATACAACCATCGCTATCATGCAACCCTTCCATAAAACCCGGCACTCATACCACACCCTTACCTATAACCTTACTCTATACCTAAACCCCAAACCCATACCCACAACATTTACCTCCACTAAACCTATTACCACTTTAGGGGTCACCACGACCACTAGACTTACTCATCCACCTATTAAATTGGATTTAGCTACATCCTCCAATGTCAATACCACACTTACTCCGAAACACACCTAAACCAAAGAAACAAACTCATCGACCTGCTACTACCCCCGATCGCACCAATCACTCGCACTTTTCCTATCTCGCACTTAAGACCTCGACTTCCCAACATTGTCAAGTACCCTTCACCCATCCATAAACCAATAACACAACAACCCATTCCTTCCTCACATACCTCTAACCTACCTAGTGCACACAACATGACTTATACCCTCACTGCCGGTCTCTTTACCATCAATACCCCCAATACCTTCAAGGTTGTTGCTTCACTACCCACTACACTTGGTCATTGTCCCTCACACTCCCAACACGACCCGCATCATCTACCTTCATAGCACCCCTGTATCCCCATGGTAACTCACGCTCTTCCTCCATCTTCTTTTCCTTCTAGACCTCATACACCCACATCACCTTTACTCGAAGGTGCAACCCAAAAATTAAACCCCACTACTCCCACAACAAAGTAGTCAAAACAACCCCACACCCTCCTACCCATCCATCTATTGTACTCCTACCCAAACGAACCCGACTGATACCTCAAACCACACTAGCACCTAAACCCATAGCTTGACCCGTTCCTACACTGCCAAAAAACAATTCCCAATGACAACCCACACTCTACACCCAAACCCACATTCACTTCCTATTGTGATCCACTAGCAGGGTCTATGCCAAAATTTTAACCAACCTCCTCGAGACTTCTGTTATCACATTACCGCCACTCCGACCTTACGATTCCCCTCAAACCCAAGCCCAAAGGGTTTGATGATACTAAAATCAGGCATACCATCGTGTACTGGAGCACCTGATGTGGAGAGCTGCAAGACCTTGAAAACCGTCATTATCGATTGTGTCCATCCCGTAGAAACCAATCACATGATGACGACCTTCTTGAGGATCCTGATTCACCAACACCCATTCCCACACTACCCACTCAACAACCACAACCTCCACCCTCACGCCTCCTAGAGCCACCCGAAAAATTTGAAATTAACATGGTTCACGTTAGAGAACTTGCTACACCACCACCCAAATGTCATTTTCCCAACCGACCTCACATGGATTTTCTCCTCCAGGTAGGTTTTTTGCCCTTCGTATGTCATTATACCACTCACCCTACACCTTCTCCATTTGCCAAATTCCCTCAAATCAACATGTTACACATCACTACATGTATGCGCAGAAGGGTAAAGAAAAGGTAGCCGACCTGACCAACCAATGCTATACCCAACATACAATCTGCACCTCATACCTAAGATAACTATCGCAGCCCCACATACCCCTTTTCTAATGGCATCACACATCACACCATGCTCAAAAACAACTACACCAATCTCCCCTCAAAATGTCCTTATACGACCTCATCCAAACCTCGAATCCCATCGTCAAGCCCTCATGGAGGTTCTTCAATTATTGAGGTTTTACCCAATGACCCTACACCCGTAGCCTCCATCATCACACCCCATCATGTAGCCTTTCTCACAAAATTACCACCTTCATCCTCACCTCACCTTGTTCACCAAGTGGCCTCCTCAACTTCTCGAGAAGGAGATCGCGCCACATCAAAACGATGACCCGGACCCAACCCTCTTCATCTCTATCCACATTGATGACATACGGGTACGTCGTGTGATGATTAATGGAGGTGCTGGCATTAACATCATTTCATCCCATGCATTTTCTCAAATGCGCATACCTGACAATTACATGCATAAACATCCGGTCATTTTGCATTCATTCAATGACGCTATCACCTCCACACTAGGCATTGTCATCCTTCACATTCGCGTGGGCCCCCACACTATTCCTGAATTTCTTTATGTTTTGGAGGGTGAATTCCAATATAACTTGTTGCTTGGTAGACCACTGGATCCGTGTCATGGGTCAGTGTTCCTTCCACTTTGCATTGTTGTGTGAGATTTGAACACGAGGGACACACTTATACCATTCCCAAATTTGACCCATCACCTTTCAAAACATGCAACATGCTTTACCGACCCAATGATGTGCTCATACCGCAAGCAGTCTACCTCTGCAAACCACTACCGCTTCACCTACACCTTCACCTACCAAGTACAGGTCATTGCTTTCACCGCACATACCTCCTCTATTCTATCTGCTGCTATAACCTCCATGAATGACTCATTAGCCGCCTAATCCGTTAACTCCACCTCCGCATTGACCTCCGACACATCATCCATACCAGCTACCTACATACCAACAATTGATCCCTTGGAAGGTGTTTTTCAATGCCTCACTCTAGGGGAGTACCGCCTATATAGTGTCAACACATTCCTTACTCCGCACGAGTATGGAAGCCTTCACCAACACCCTTGTTATGATCACCATATAGGAGAACGCCTCCTTTATGGTCCTCCTCATCTTCGTACTAGTCTCACCTATGGGGGACTTGATACTACCACCTACACACCTAAACCACCATCATAACCCCGCCCATTTTCCGTTGACTTCCAATCACTTACCAATCGCTGCGTTTGCCCACACCTTCTGCACCACTATTTGTGGAAGGGTTTTGGTTTTGGATTTTATCAAAGAAGGCTGCCATACCGTTATTCCATGTACCACCCACAAACATAATGATCGTAGTGGTATCGAAACTTCCCCTGAACCTCCTACCAAACAGGCCCGCATTGAAATCATTAAAGACCCTAGCCCTTCTCTGCCTTCATCACCACCCTCACCAATGGAGCCGATGGATCCTGAATCTATCCCTCCTAACTTTTTTTTTTCAGTAAACACCATTTCCTTGGGGCCTTTGACTTATCAACGTGAAGGCACGGCCCCTTCCACTCTCCCATTCTTGTATCTGAGATGATCGATGATGACACACCTACCATTAATGTCATTCGGTGTCGGGTGATGAATTCATACTCACCTACCTTGAGTGCGGAAGACTCATATATTCATTAGTGCTACCCTCGAGACACAAACCATGTTGAATGAATCGACTATTGAAATCAACATTCATACTCAAGACAACCCACACATCCTAAAAATCGACAATCTTTAGATGCTCTCTTGCAATGTAGGAAGCCATCACTTCTTTTCTCCAAGATCATAACCATGCTTTTGCTTGGTCTTACGCAGACATGCCGGTATTGACCCCACCATAGTGGTCCATAATATCATAACCATTCCCGATGCCAAACCTATCAAACAAAAGCTGAGGAAAATACACCCTCACATTGTTCTTCTTGTCAAAGAAGAACTTCAACGCCTTCTTTCTGTTTCCTTCATCTTACCCATTGATTATCCTTGTTGGATTTCTAACATTGTCCCTATTACTAAAGCAACAAGGGACTCCACATTTGCACGAACTTTCATGACCTCAACCTTCCTCGCTGAAAGATGACTTTCCTTGCCTGGTATTGATCAATCGTTGACCTCACCGCTGGTCATAAGATGCTCTCACTCATGGATGGCTTCTGTTATAACCAAATTTCTCTTGCCGGAAGATCAACACAAGACCACATTCATTACCCTTGGAGAACATTTTGCTATCGAGTCATGCCTTTGGCCTTAAAATGCCGGGGTGCTACATATCAATGTGCTATGAATTACATTTTCCATGATATCATGCATCGCATATTGGAAGATTACGTGGATGATCTCTTGGCCAAATCTAAACGTCACACCGAGCACCTCACCATCCTCAAAACCATCTTTGACCACCTCATTAAATATTACGTCCACCTTCAACCTAAAAAGTGCGTCTTCGTGGTTCTCTCAGGAAAGCTCCTAGGATTTATTATTTCCCTTTGTGGTATAGAAGTTGACCCTACTAAAGTCAAGGCCATTCTAGAAATGCCTCCACCCACTAACCTTAAACAACTCCATAGCTTGCAAGGTAAATTGTAGTCCATTCACTGCTTTATTTCACAATTATCTTATCGGTGTCAACCATTTCATCATCTCGCTTAGAACGATGTCTCCTTTAAATGGGATGATGACTATCACAAAGCTTTTGAGGCCTTAAAACAATACCTTCTCCAACCAATTGCATTTCATTCCACTAAAGATGATCAACCTTTTTACCTATACATATCAGCCTACCGATCGGTCCTTGGGAGCCATGCTCGCTCATCGCGATGAACAACACAGGAGCAAAGGGCGGTTTATTACATAAGACGACTCTTTTCGACTATAAAACCCGATACAACCATCCGTAAAAGCTTTGCTTAGTCTTTGTTTTCATTGCCACCAAACTCCGCCATTACCTACTCAACCACAAAACCTATGTTGTGACCAACACCGATCCTTTACACTTCATGTACGGTAAAACTTATCAACATCAGTTATGCCACACAATGGCTTATGCTTTTAGCTGATCTTGACCTTGAATTCATTTGCCAAAAGTCCATTAAGGGCTAGGTTATCATCAACAACTAGCTAACGCACCTATTTCGGGACCACCCTCTAATTTTGACTTTCCCGATGAATCCATTGCTACCCTTTCCCTGGACAAAACCCTTACCAAATGACATTATTCTTGACAGTTCCAAGTGTAACATGGGGGTGGGGCTGGTGTTATCCTCGGTCCTCTGGATGGAGAACCCATGCCCTTGTCTTTCAAACTAGACTTGGAATGCACCAACAATATTTTTGAGTATGAAGCACTTGTACTAGGTCTCTAGGCTGCCTATGCCCTAGATGTCAAATTAATCCACATCTTTGGTGATTCATAATTGGTCATAAACCAAGTCAATGGTATGTATCAATGTCGTAATGAGATACTTCAAAAGTATAAACATCATGTAGACATACTTTTGATCACCTTTGATCTTTACACCCTTCAAAGCATCCCACGTTCAACCAACAAATTTGCAGATACCATGGCGCTTAGCTTCCCAAATACCCGCTTCCCGCCAATTCCAAAATATTTGTCACCGTATAATGCCTCCATTCACCTTCTTATTTACCTCATGATGTTTACTCAATCGAAATGACACCCCGACCCGAGTGACCTTTGTATAAACAATACTCGACTACCTTTCCCTCTCCATCTTACCTCCTGATCTCACCCATAACGGATAACACACCTTCCTTAAAAAGGTCTCATGTTTCATTATCCTGGGGGGACTCCTCTATAAGCGCAGCTTTGATGGTATTCTCTTACGATGCCTCACAAGTTCTGAAATTCCTTATACCATTAAGGATGTTCATGATGGCATATGTGGAGGTCACTTTAGTGGCCTTCTTTGTTGCGCTAAGCGTATTCTTCACCTAGGCTATTACTGGATGACCCTTAACCATGATTGTTGCGACTATGTCAAACATTGTGTGAAATGTCAACAACATTCCAACCTTCATCATACACCCATTCATGCCTTATAGGTTGCTCGTGACCTTTGGCCCTTCTCTTAATGGGGTTTGGATCTTGTCGGAGAAATCAATCCTCATTCTTCCCAACGCCATCAATGGATCATAACTACTACCAAATACTACACAAAATGGGTAGAAGCCATACCACTCATCTCCATGAAAGCCAAGAAAATATGTGAGTTCATTAACCATCACATCATTTTCTACTTTGGTGTCCCTCATCGCCTCATCACTGATAATGGAAAACAATTTAGAAACAAAACACTACAAAAACTTTACGGTGCCTTGGGAATTCATCCTAGTTTCTCATCATCTTATTACCCACAAACCAACGGCCAAGCCAAATCCACTAACAAAACCCTCAAAAAAAAATTCTCATAAAAGTGGTTAAAGATAATGAGAAGGATTGGCATACGCACATTCCTTTTTCCCTATGGGCATACCGCACTAGTATTTGCATTTCCACTGCGGTCACACCCTTTTCGCTGGTCTATGGTACGGAGGTTGTTTTGCCTCTCAAAGTCCGATCCCCTCACTCTACATTTCTCTCGAGGACATGCTTACCGATGATGACTTTCATCGGGATGCTAAGCACAACTAGAATTATTAGACGAACATCGTCTTAACTCTCTGGATCACCTTCAAGTTTACCAACAATGTATCAAACATGCTTATGACAAACGTGTTCATGAACAAACCTTCCAAGTCGGTGACCTTGTCTTGAAAGAAAATCAACACGTAACCAAAGCGGAAAAAGTAAACAGAAAAAATTCACTCCTAATTGGCTTGGACCATACATCGTAACTCATACCTATGGATCGGGTGCCTATCGTTTGTCCTCACTTGAGGGTAAACCCAACCTGAGCCCCTTAATGCATTGCATCTTCGACCATTCTATTGTTGACTCGTTGTCCTACCTCACCCTTTGTCTCTTTACAGGCTCATCCCTTGAGCGCTATCCACTCCATACACCACCCTAACGATTAAACAAGAATCATGTGAGTACCGTCATTTGTTATCTTCTCTTGAATATGTGTACCACGACACTACACATAGCATGATTCTCATGGATACTTTTTGTCTATCTTTAGATGAGATCCCATGGTCGTTCGACCTTGCCTTTTGAACAAGAGTCCTATCCTTCACCTTGGTCTTGTCCATGATTTCAAAGACCTCAATGGGACCAAACTCATTGAGTCAAATTTCTAATAAAAAGATGACTCCCTCAAAAGGACATCTTCCTCTCGACCAAATTGCTACAATAAATAGATTGCTCCTCAAGGACAACTATGTGAAGCTTTCAAAAAAAAAAATGAGAGAAACTAAAGTTTCCCGCATCGATCAACTTCACGAGACCTCAAGGAGTACCATATTATTTATCTCATATAGAATTCCCGCATCGATCGTCTATCAAAAAAAAAACCTTTTAGTCATGGACTTGCCCATTGTGACCTCGGACCTCTTGCCAAAAGACCTGTCACTTAAAACATATACAATTAACTACTTTTCACCCACCTTACCACTTCCACTCTCATTTCCTAAATTACCTCAAGGGACATCTTGGAATTTCAACATTTGGTGATCCTGTGACTACTTTCACCATAGAATCGTTAATCGTGCAATACCTTTCGGGTCTTGTGTTCATCACCCCCTCCATGGTATGATCTACTCGGTATGATCCTACCCAATCAGGTGGCTTTATTGCCCCTCTCTTATCTTTTAAACATATTTGTTTACATTTTGATTACCTTATACATGACTTGGGCCTCGACGCTTACCTTTGGGGTAGCCCTCCCATTTCGCCATAATCACCTTCACTTGCATCATTTTACCTATAATCTACCCACACCTATTAAACCTAAACCCACAACATGCCCAAGGAACCTACCAACTCATTCTCATATTCTTCCCGGCTCATGGGAGATCTACATCGGCCGAGGTCCTTTTTGCCAGGACCATGTAGGTAACACTCGAGGGCATGGGGCCCTTGGAGGTTAGCTCGGCCATTCTCTACCCTAAAAAATTCATCAACCATGCCTAACTCACCATTTACCCCACATTTCACTTAGTTCCCCTTTCTAACAAAATCGGAAATTAAGCCACATACATAACAAGTTGTTTACCATTTTATACATTTGTTACACCTACCATCTCTCTATCATCACTATGCATAGATTATACAACATTTCACATATGACCCATCGTATCATTCATTGCACCAATAATGAATCATCAACTAACCTAACTCAACCATGCCTATAACCTAACCGAACCAAGCCTATAACTGATTTCAATCCATGCCTATAATTCGATTTCAATCCATGCCTACCAAACGACTCGATCTATGCCTATAACCTAACTCAACCATGCCTATAACCTGACTCAATCCATGCCTACCAAACCTGACTTGATCCATGCCTATAACCTAACTCAACCATGCCTATAACCTAACTCAATCCATGCCTATAACCTGACTCAATCCATGCCTACCAAACCTGACTCGATCCATGCCTATAACCTGACTTGATCCATACCTACACTGACCTGACTCCATCATGCCTAACTCACCTAATTTCAAACCACATTAAAATAACAAATCCATATCTCATCTAACACAAGCCATAAAACCAATATCTCATAAACATATTAACACATCACAAAATACCATGAATCTCATCGTATAAATCAATAAATGTGTATCTCAAAATACATGCCTATCTCATCATGGCCATCATCTCAAAAATGTTGGCACGTAGGCCGATATACAATACAAAATGTCATCGGCACGCAGCCGAGTCTCATATATACACAAAGAATGAATGAATCAATACAAAAAAATATTGGCATGCGCAGTCGATATATGCTCACAATATACAACAAAATCACTTGTACATCCTCACTGTCTTTGGCACGTAGGCCGGTATGTGATAAAAAATACAACTATCTTCGCACGTAGGCTGGCATATATATCAAAAATAATCACTACTATACATCAAAAATCAGGGTGGCCGCATATCAAACATCTCGTCGGATGTCCTCCATCTCTGTATCACCTGCACCCTCGGCCTCCTGTGTCCCTGCTGGCACATCACCTAGCTCTAGTCGCCATGCACTGGTGGCCTCTCCCTGATCAGGCCTCGGAGCTCACTGACCTCCTATGCTCTCCACACTATGTGTGCGGGATCTCATCCTCTCACTGGATGCCTATTATGCCCTGTACTCTCCATATGAGAGGAAGTCTATCCCGACTGCCATGAGCTGGCCCTGATAGTATCGTAACTCACCTAGGGCATCCCGTAGCTTGGATATAGGCATGGTTTGAGGTGGTCCCATAGGTCTTGGCCCTATACCTTCCTACGCCACTGTGAACTAGGACCAGATCCCTCGCATCTCGAGGTGGTGCCCCATGCCTCGGTGCTTGTGATGGTACCCCTTGTCCCTCGTGCATGTATCTAGGCCTATAAGACCCCAACATGTGCCTGGACTGTGGCCAACTGGCCCTGTAATCCTGCCACCTGAGCCTGTAGGGCTGCCACCTGACCATCTCTGTCTCCATCTCCTCCACCCTCTCCCTCTCGCCATCGGGCCTCTGCAAGCCGGCCACTGTGCCTTGTAGCTCCACTACCTCTGCCTCTAACCCCTCCAGTTGTGTCTATAGTATACCTATCTATGTGATCAACATCACTACCTACCCCTGTAGGGCATCTCTCTGCATTGTCACGGTAGCTAAATCTGGTTGCCCTGGTCTAGGTGGTATGGCTGTGAATCGAACCACCCACCACTACCTATACTCTATCTGTGCATTCAGCATCATCAATCGCTAATCCTTTGCATTACTCCTCCTCTCCTCAGTAGGTAACTTTGTAGGATGTGGTAGAGGGAGAGGCCTCTCCACATCATCTCTTCACGATACTATGGGAAGGGTGGAGGAATATCCTGTCTGCCCGAACCATCTTTTGCCGAACCTTGTCTCCGGGATCATCTCATCCTCCCCGGCACGGCGACCTATATCCACCTCTCACCGGGAGCTTAGCTAGCTCCTCATGCATGTGCCTATATGAGGGGAATCCCACATATGGCCTCTAGATAATGTCCACTCCGGACAACCCCTCCAACAACTACCGAAAATGGGCCACATCATATGTCGGCCTATCTCGACCTCCAGCTCTCCTGAATGGTACCCATCTCCTGTATCCCAATCGTACACATCTCATTGGGAATGCATCCGCCTAGCTTATCCTTATAGGTCGAACAAAGACTATGTGTTCGTAGGACCAGCAAAGGCAAAGTATAAATGTACAACACAAGATAAACCTACGCATGCCGCTCATACGCCCAAAGCTCTCTGTAAAGCTACACCAAGAATGCTGGTGCCCATGCAAAGCATGTCTCATGCACCATCATATAATGGAGCACCCCATCGGTGATCGGGGGAAAGCGTCCACCCTCTGCAGCCGGGCGGTGCATAGCAAGGCACACCGCTCCATAACAAAACTACTATCCTCGTCTCATCCTGGGATGGGCTAGGTACATCTCACCATAGCTCAACATAGCACTATGGAAGCTCAGCTCTACCACCCCCTCACCAAATATGGTCCCGATCAGCTCCTCTGAGGCCTCAAAGGAGATAGAATACACTTGGGCCCCCAATATGGGTAACCTCAGAATCTGGAACACGTCCTCCAGGGTGATAGTCATCTCACCCGTCGGAAGGTGGAACATGTTGGTCGTAAAGTCCTATCTATCAATGATAGTGCATCAAATTAGGCTAGCTCTTGAACAACATGTGGTACCGAATACCGCTCAAGCCCACTATGCCTCCACGTTGCAGCTCCAACGGGCTCACTAGGCCGCGCAATGTCACCAATAGTGGTGGAACCCTATCTCGCATGTGTAACTGCGATCGACCCTGCATCTAATCCAAACACAACATTAATCTACCTTTACCATGACCTTATTCATCACTTATCATTACCCACCACCCTATTTTTACCTTACCCATCTCAACCACCTAACCTACATCATTTTTTTGGACCCTTTTGCCTAAAATCCCGACTCCGGTGCCGGTTCCTCCTAACCGACCCGGTCACCCTTAAACCGGCATTAGTCACCTATTTGGTGACCGATACCGATTCAACTTGGTCGACCACACAGTTACCTGACGTAAGCGGCGCCGGTCACTGTTAGGTGACCGATCCCGGTTCTACCTGACCAACACCGGCCAAGCTTGATCGATGCCGGTCACTGTCAAGTGGAAAATTTACGACTTCCTAAACCCCCTTTTTCTAAAACCCTCCTACCTATCCCTTTACCCCACCTACACCGACCTGACACTACCCCAAAACTCCTACCCACCCCACCTATCCAATTTCCTACCCCCCCTTTTTTCCCATTTTCCCCCACACCCGATTTAACTTTTTCCCGCCTTAAAAATACAAACACCCATAAAACCCTACAAATACCAATTACTACACCATCTACTCTATCTAATTAACATTAAAGATTTAGGTGCTTACCTTGTCATGATGTCGCCATCTGATGCACGTGGCGTCTGGCCACTATGCCGGTGGTCCGCCTGAGCCCTCTCTAGCCTTTGCCATCACCGAAAATCTACCACACACTCCAACCAATCAAATCCCTCACAAAGATCTCGTGGACCCGCTACTCACCAACCCAACCACCGTCAACTCACACTGCCAGCTCTATGTCCGTTTCCTCCGGATGCTTTTCTCACTTTTCTCTCTTTTTTGTCCTTTCTTCACTTCATAATTCACAAATGAATAATAAAAACATGGATTTTTGTTTTTATACCAAACCCGACCTAACCGATGTCGGTTCCCCTTGGCCCAGCATCGATCTCAGTGCCTTTACCTAATCACATCGATTTTCCTATACCGACATCGGTTATCCATGACCACCATCGGTCACCCTTACCTACACATTGCCCTTACTTTGTCATTTTACCCCACCCTCTACCTTGCTCTTTACCCCATACCTTTACCCAACCCATTAGCTTACCTTTCCTGACCTCATCACTTCCTACCTCCATTTGTCCTCCTTTGGGGACTCATTATTTTACCCTTACCTCAGCCTTACCTATGCCATGACCTAGATATTTAGACCTGGACCATCGCTAGTGACCTTTGACCTCATGTGTTTGCTATACCTTGCAGCAGATCATACCTATGTTGATTGACCCAATGAAATTACCTAGCCTATGGCCATGACCATTTATCCTCGACCCTAAATTTGGTGCACTAAAACATATCTAAACGTTCCTACACCTAACCTACGTTGTGCTTCCCGACCTTATCCTATACCTTGATATCTGGATTCACTTCAACCTTGTTTGGATAAACCTATCGACCTTAGACGATGTAGAGTTTGCCTTCTCTTCAACCTCGGTAGCGTCTTTGCGGTTTATACGTGTGCGTGCATTTGAATGCTGCTACCTTTGACCTTGACCCATTACCTAGATCACCCGAGTAGACTTTTCACCCCTTTTTCCCTATCCCATTTGGCTTTTATTCACATTTACCTTTTATCAAACCACTCACCGCTTTGACTGCAACCTGTCGGTTCTGGTCTAAGGGGGATCACCTTCGCCCTCACATGGGGCAACCACATTTTATTTTTTTATTAGCGCTTCTAAATACAAGCTATGCAACAAAAAAGGGAAAAATGTAGACACAAAAGTAGGGCACACTCCCCTTTCGTCCCTCAACATATAAGCACCCCTGTTTACATTTACCTAGCCATGACCCCCTTTCACCCCACTAATATTAATTTAATTAAATTAATGCATTATCCTCACTATATTTATTATTTAAATATCTTATTTAAATAATATCTACACATATATTTCACTTAGACACCTCACCAAGCCAACTCAACCTAAGACCTATTCTTAGCGAAGTTACCATAACTAACTAAGACTTACCAAACCCTAAAAATCAATGCCTACATTTCCTCTAACCACATTCTCGCATGCTCACAAGAGGCTCGATTCTAATCAGGTGGGAGAATGACACAAGATCTAGGAAATCGGGAGGATCTCCCTAGTTTAGTAAACCTAGGAAATCCCACCTTGACCGACGTTGGTTACCCCTAACCGTCGCCGGTTAAGTCGGACCACCGTCGGTTACCCCTTTTAACCCAAAACAACCTTATTCTAGAGGTTGGAAATTAGAAGTTAGAAGTTAGAAGCAATAAAGTTGACGAGCAAGAACACATCTCAAAGAGATAATGCATCTTCAGAGAGACAATTCCAGTGAAAACTCACATCCAAGGAAGGAGATTGAGCATCTTCTTCTGCACAATCATCCCAGCCATGATCTGATCTATCCAAGCAAAGAGGAGTGTGCATGTAGCCCATGCAGAAGCTTTTCTTCAGTTGGTGATCACTTGCAGCCTTCAAACCCATCATCAGCACCTCCATCCTTCACACACACGAGGCCTTCAGAATGAAATCCAAGTACAACCTCATACTTTCCTTGTTTATTTCATTTCATCATTATTTTATCACCCATTGTTTATCTTGCTCCCTATTGACCTTCTCCAACATTTTCACCTCCATAGACTCATTAAAACCTCGCAAAAGCCTACTCCAGTCACCCAATACCTCATCCCAACCAACCAAAATCCTTTGTGCAATCACAAAGGAGACCAAAACCCTATTCTGTGACATTTCCAAATCTCACGATAAGAACTGCGCCTGGTTATACCTAACATCTGCCGTCACCCCGACTCAAACATGGTCTCTGTGTTTTCCCACACAACCTTAAACAAAGACCTACCCACCTAATTTTACCTCACCCTCACTCACCTATGACCTACCCGAGACTTTTCTCGGACTCGTAACCCCAGAACCAATCATTTGACCTTTGGATTCTATTCTAGCTTAGTCCATTAGATTAGATCTATTTTCTTATTGTGTTTATAAGTGAGATACCTAAATCAGTTTAAAATAACAAAAGGATTTACTTTGTTTACAACATTAATTTGTTTAAAAATAAAGGATCGATAGCCATCTAGGAAGTATCATACTTTGGATCTAGCTTACGCTAGGCGCGAGTTCTTGCCCATATTGTTTAATTTCTTCCGGTGGTCTTGTTTTCATTACATGTGGTAGTTCCTCCTAGCCTAAAGGAAGCTCTCATGATCACCGTGGATTTGGAATTCATACACGCACAACAACCCATCAACTGAAATTTGAACAGTATTCCTCCTATGCCAGTTACCCTATCATTTCGTGAACAATTCAAAGAAACAATCTAAGAAGAAGGTGAAACACAATGACATCACATTTTGAGTTAGTTCAAGAGTGCTGTCAATAGCAAGCCTCATTAGAGGACATGAAATCCTAGATTTGTTGGGAACATAGCATTTCCTTGGGATGTCTTTGTAAGGGTCGGGTTTACTACTATGAGCAACTTGCTTTTTCAAAGCTAGCACATCATTAGATAACTTAGTGAGTACAACTTCTAAAGCATTATAGGTTTCTTTTGACTATTTCCCTTAAGGGAAGTTTTCTTGAATTTACCCACCGTGATTAAGTCATCCTCAATTTTGATGGCCAAGGATTGAGAAAGTTAAGGTAGCCACTCTAGCCCTTCTCGGTGATAGCACACTTCGGTTGTTGTTTGTTAATAAAGAAACATTTTTGTGCATCGGGTTTCGGGTGAATCTTGGTGGAACTTTGTTCACCATTTTGTTGAATTTAGCCATGAAGTTCCTCATGGGTCTGTTGGCTCTTTCTTCGCTTGAGACAATTGGGAAAGAAGGGCATGTTCATCTTCTACCGTTTTGAATCGATATTCAAACTTAGTTTTCATATCATTCCAATTTGTAATACATCCATTGGCAGATGATGAAACTAATTTGTAATAACATCATGCAATGTTTCGACAAAAAGGAGAATAACAATAGCTTCATATTCTACCAAGTAAAATAGCACATGCAAAAGTGAAAAGGCAGTAAATATGGTCATCTGGTGATGTCTTCCCATCTCCATCGAACTTGGGAAGAATCTTTCTTGATCCTCATGGGAGATCATGTCGAGTGGGTAGGGCCAATGGGCCTATGGAATTTCCTCATGGTACGTTGACTACCTTTTTGGGAAAGGTGGTATGCAAAGGTAAAACAACATGAGCAAGGACAAGTGCTTGACTGGTAGTGATTCCTTCCTTACTCGCTCTTTCAGGACTTGATGCAAGGCTTGCAAATCTACGAGGTGTGTTCTTCTTTGGAGGAGATAACTTGAAACCAAACTTTCCTTGAAAGTCAAAAATGGGATCAGATCGACCTTTAGCTTTTTCTCCTCATGTAAACCTCTTTCCTTCTAGTTTGAAATCTTTATTGTGAAGGGATCACTGACATGTTCTGATCAGCTCTAGCCTTTTCTCTTCACTCTCTTTCTTGAGCTATTTGCACCTGAATAGCTCTAGAAAATCTCGTGGCTTTCTCTTCTTTGTTATCTAGTACTGATGTGGCAAGATGAAAATGATAGGTATTCGTGCGCTTTTCCCAAATAGCTTACATGAAATGACGATATACCTTATTGATTATATGCAAAAATAAGATTTGGTGTAAGATAGGTGGGTTACATGTAATAGTCATACAACTTATTACCTTGGTGGAAGAGGACCAAGCGTTGGTGAACAACGATCAACACGTGTCAGGAGGTCTTCGGCCACATGTGTGGGTGCTCTTCTTCTAAGGTCTTCAATGTATATTTCTGTCAATGGCTCTATTAATAGCCAAAAATTACCGCAAGCTTTCACGATTTTTTCCAATCTACTATTCGAAGGTTGGCAACAATGTCTCCTTGAAAATCTTTGTCAAGCACAAGTTTAGGTTGAAGAACTAGACCTTGTGCAAAGGGGATAATCATAAAGATTTAACCAAGCACTGGTTAATGATTTCTAAATCCACAATAGAGTCACCAAAAACTGTTAGCATATGGATTTGCACGCATGCAAATGACATGCAACAATGTGGGAATGAATTCCCTCCTCAATGAAGGTGAGGTTGCCTTTATTGAAAACCAAAACTATATTTACATCTATACATTCAAAATTGTATGTGGGGGGTGTTTTGGAACATCAATGGAAATAAAAGTGAATGAGGGGGATGGAATGGAATGAAGGAAATGAATGAAATGGAATGAATGGAAGAACATGCAAGAGTTAGGTAAAAACAAAGCCTAATATTACATGAAGAGGAAAGATGAATAACTAACACAAATAAAATGGAGTTTGAGTTAGCTAAACAAGAATTTGTAAAAGGGAACACACATGAGCAAGTAGATAATCAGAGCTTGATCACTGTGAACTAGAACAACAGATTAATAAATTGACAATAAAATGAAAGATAATATTTGCATGCAAGATTCAAACACCTAACATCTAATGAACATAAGAACATCAAATGTTACAAGAGACAATGAATGAGACACAAAGTTTGTATTTCATTAACTCCAAAATGTTTTCACAAAAGAACACAAAGTTTCTTCTTGAAACAAATCTTGCACACAAAATTATTTCTTCTCCTCTCTCAAAGTCCCTTTACAAATGAGCCCTCACTTCCTTTTATAACCCAAAAGTTGGTTACAAAGTAGTTAGGGTTTAACATGATCATTAAATAAGGCACCTAAGTGACCTTTGACTTTTTCTAACCAACTTTATTAAAGACAACCAAAAATAGAAATCACTTAAGTTACCCACAATTCCGAAAACAAATAACAACATCCTTTTCTTAAAAATCCACTTTTTAAAATATACAATAATAACCAGTGCCTTATCCATTGAAATGGGGTCCACTTATATCTCAAGCATATGAGAAATGGACTCTCCCACTTCGTTAGATACCAATAAAATTAACTCCTTGAACTACCGGTGAAATTAGGATCTGCCGCTTTTGCCAGTTGAAAGGATCTAAACCTTCCCAAAGTTTCAAACATCTTTTCTTCTTCTGGAGGTTCATTTGGTCAAAGAATAGCCTCACAAAATACCTGTAATTCAATAATCCTACTTGGCATATCATTTAAATTAACAATTTTGGATTGAGCGTTCTTAAATAAGTTCTTTAATTTGATGCACCACTCCATTCAAACTGATGAGAAATTGTTGGTGGGAGTGTACATGTCCTTAAACAATTGTGAAAATTACTCTTCCACTTGTTCCGATGAACACCTTTGATTATGCTCATTTACGAGGTTGCAAGGAATCTCAGCTATGAATTCTTGAATCAAGGTGAGTGAAGTGAAGGATTCATTGCACATGCTCTCATAATGGATCATAGAATCCTCGAGAAGCGTCTTCCTTGATTTGAGATGCAGACACCAAAGAAAACATGTCCCTCGATGTTCAAATTCAAGAATTCCTTCAATGGCTAAAACTGAGGATTCCATACTTGTCATCTCTTGTAAACTGGGCAATATCTCATCCAAATTTGATATATTAGAAACAAAAGTTTCTTTGAAAGAAAGAATTGGATCAAGATACGCACTGACATCTTCATGAAGCTTAACCATGGTCTTGATCATCCCTTGGCCTAAAATGAGAATCTTTGAAAGCCAAGTTTTAGTGACATGGCCTAATGTGTTTATTTCTTTTGACAAATTGAGAGTTTCTTCATTAGGGGCAGCCACTACATCAGGTACTGGGAAAGTGGATGATATGGGATTTATCAAATGTTGAACATATTCCACCAATTGATTCTTTTCGGCCTTGAGCTGAGAGTTTGAGACTTATATTTCTCAAGTCTCTTTAGCACGATATCAATTGAATCTCGAGCCATCGCCATGTCACTTTCTAATGTAGACCTCCCAAGTCCAAGTCTAGAAACTTCATAATCAGCAGGTGTCATGGCATCACGCTCCTTATCAACTTGTGGGATGGAAAGATCTGCAAATCTATTAACGTCATTATCCACCATTATTCGAGAAAGCACCTTAGGATTCTTTGGAATGACGTCGTTTGAAAGTTTGAAAAGGGTATCAAAATCAATGTCAATTACCTTGACAACCCTCTTCCTTTTCTTAACCTCAGAATCAACCCAGGAAGGAGTATCATGCACTATTTCCACATACAAAATCCTAGAGCTCAAATCAATATTCTCATTATTCTCAACATCATGAGATCCTGCTTGAATCCTATCTACGACCTTGATTTGAGGAGAAACAACCTCAATATCCACCTCCTGATTATTCGGGAGATTTTGGGAAATCCCTTCATGAACTACATGCTCCGAAGTGTTTGATATTTGAATTACCTGCACCTGAGTGGACGCTTGTTCGAAGCATGGCTGAGGATTGTTTGCCATGAGCTTCTGAGCACTATTAACAATGTGGGTAGAAGAATCTCTACTCGAGGTAGAAAATCCTGATACATGCTCTCTTCCTTCTTCTAGGGTTAGGATCTTTAGATTTTTCTCCTCGTGACACGTTACTTGGCGAAGTGGATTTTGGCAACCACTCCTTTCTTGCTTGTTGTGTATGATTGGATGGTATAGAGGTTGATCGAGAAGAGGATTTGGTTGAATGAAGGCCTCCTCGTGTTGGAAATTTTGTGATCCTGAAGCATGATCTTGAATTGATTGTAACTTGGCAAGTTCTCTTTGTTGTACCAAGATATGCTTCTTTCAAGAATCGGTTGATTCTTGCTATCAAGAGAAAATTCATCTCTTTTGGTCCAGTCAATTTGAGGCAATGGGGTAAAAGCAACTACATCATATGAGGGATCAATGACATCTTCATCATCATTTATGAATGAATCGGGAGGGTTCTTGATGCGGAAGGCCTTGATCTGAGCAAGTGTTAGGTGAGAAAACTCTCATCTTCTTACTTCATGTTCATCTGAACAGAAGCCAAAAATATTCCATGGTAGGGTTATGTTGATACTTTGCTCCAAGAATCTTCTACATATATCCATTGATATCAAACTAGGCTCTCTTCACATATGGATGGATTGTAATGAGAGCGAACTCTTTTTCCATGAGTTGTGCACTGAAAAGATTTGGACATTGGTATTCCCGATTTGGATTGGGAAATGAATTCCTGAATGGTGCTTGTCACTGAGAAGACAGTGAACTTGGAATAGTTGTCACACAAGTTCCATTAATGCCCATCTGTCACTGATGTACTTAGGAAGCTTCCATGGAGTACCAATAAAGCCACTCATGCAAATGTAGGAAAAGGATGAAAATTGAATAAACCATGTTCCCCATTGGGAAATGACACTCATGGCTTCTTTAGAAAATCTTTCCTCTGTATTCGATTCAAGTTCCAAATCACGTGGAAGGTGAATGCATCATTGACTCTTCTAAAATGGTGAGAGCTATTTTTGAAACTTAGTTGTGGGTAATAATGAAAAACACTATTTGATGGCCCCATGACTCCTCTTGTTTCAAGTCCTAAAAATAGCTTTCTTCTTACCACTGCATAAGTCAGATACGATGTCATGTAGAAGCATCCAGTCATCTTAACTTCTATCAATTGTTTGTGAAGGGTGTTACTGATGATGGTGGCCCAATCCACAAACTCTTTCTTGGCAAGGATGATACAGATAAACTGATACATCCATGGGTGGAAAATCCTAGTAGAGGGTAAACAAAAACTTGACTTAGGAGAGTAATCATGTCCCCGATTTCTTCCATGAACTCAACGCAGTACAGTTCTTTGGGAAGCCGGTCAATTCGAGGCTCTCTTGGTCACTAACCAGTTGTTATTAACCATCTTGCTCCATCTCGGGGTTCTTCATCCCAAAATTCTTGCGTTGACTGGTGAGTGATATCCACATTCTCAGGAAAGTCAGGTATGCCGAGCAATTCCTCAATGTGCTCTGGTGTGATTAAGAGGAAAGGCTCGCGATTATCTTTAAAAATTCCTTGTCTCTCAAGATCATAATGCTCAATACAAGTGATAACCAACTCCGGACACTGCACCGAGACAGGAAATGTTGCTACTTGGGGTAGACCACTATGGTAAAGCCTATCCGAGAATATGGTTTTGCCTTCAGTTTTCACCCGCTCACAGAATTGTTGCACATTGATGTGACCTAGATTTATATCAATGATATTGTCATATGCTGACTTAATGGAACTGGGAGGAATGATTCCTTGGAATTCATACTTGAGTGCGGACTTATTTGATTTCTCCACTGGCTTCCTCGATCTTCCTGTGGATTTGTTAGATTTCTTGGCCATTATGAATTTCACAGAAGAATGACTGCACACAAAACAACACAAGCGGGGTCGGGTCTCGTCTCGAAACCCCGTACATGTAAGAACAATATGATTCATTTTTATTTATTATTATTATTATTATTATTTAAAAACAATAATAATAATAATAAATAGTCTTGGTTACAATTTTTTTTTAAATACACACACCGAGACTTGGTTTGAATTCGACTTGGGTGACAACGTTTTTATTTTATTTTTAAAATAAACGAAATCACCCAATTTTGATATCTCGATTTTTATTTAATTTTCAGAGCCAATTCTGCCTAGTATGTGTGAAAATTTCCTGATTTAAATAGTGACATACTTTGAGATTCACTTCTTCCTTGCGATCGTCTGATCGATGCGTGATTGAAACTTCTTGTAAATGCGTTGATACCCCTGGAGAATGCGTGATTTCTTGTGTCGGAAATAGAAATGATTTAATCTTTGCTCAGCTGGGAAAACATGTTCTTCTCTACAAAATTTATTATTTTCTTTATTTCCTAGACAACTCCACCTTCTCCTTGGCAAATGCGTTTAAAATTGTTTGGGACTGTTATTTTCCAACGTGGCTGACTGTTTCTTTGTTGATGGTTGCTGGAACTTTAGCGTGAAATCCTCCTTGGCAAATGCGTGGGTATTTTTACTCCAAATGTGTGGTCTCTGTTTTAACATGCACTGAATCTGGCTATCTCCTTGAGCTGAGTGAGCTGTTGCGTGGATTTCCTCCTTGGCCACGTAGGTATTCTTCTCCAAAACATGCGTTGAAAATTCCTTCTCTGCTTCAACGTGGGCTCCTCTTCAACCTCCAGCATGTGGACTGCTCTTTTTCCTTATTTTCTTTGCTTTGAAACTATTCTTTGGCCTGCGTGATGGATTTATCTATTTCCTTTAGCTGAGCGTGGTGTTATGACAGCTACATGCAACATCTTTTTAATCCTTGGGCGCTAAAAACTGACTCCTTCCACCTATGCTGCGTGGAAGCTTCTAGTTTGCTCCGGCGTGGTTACTTTGGTGGAATTTGTGATGGTTAAAATTGTTGTATTTCACACCCCTGCTGCGTTAGAAAACTCCTTCAATCTCCTCCAAAGTGTAGATGCGCATCAAAACAAAACAAAATGTCCCATTTTTAGACTGTTCTCCTTTTCAATGCGTAAAGATTTTCTTCCCTCTAGTTGAGCGTGGAAAATATTTCTGGGTTGTTCCTCTGAAGAATGCGTGAAATTTTTGTTGAGGGATGTGATAAAAATATTATGTTCTTTAGAAGAAGTGAGAAGAAATTTTAGAAAGCTTCAGTACGACTCTTTCCACCGAGTTCTTGATGGAGGAATTTATGAGGGTCAAACCGACTTCCCCTCTTCCCAGGGTAGTGGAATTAATTGCCAGGGGAAATGGGGAAAGCAACGACCAATTGCCAATGGGAATGGCAAAGTGGGCTGGCAATCTCCGTTCAATTTCCCCATGTGGGAAATCGGGATATTTCTTGCCCATTTTCCAATTCATTAATTTGGCAATTGTGAAAAGAAATCCCACAAGTGGGAATTTAAAACAATTTTTCCAGGAAAGGGGAAATCCAGGCCCAGGAAGCCAATTTGGCATCCCGCAATGGGAAGCGGAAGCTTATTTTTCCCTCAGCAATTAAAATAAAACTTGTCGATGAATTTTAATTAATATTTATTTAATTAAATACTCCCAAGTTATTTAAAAATTAATTTTATCAAACAAAGAGTAATTAATTAATTAAATATTAATTAATTAATTTTAACGTAGTTTAAAGCCTAGTGGGAGGAGTTCTCGCCCGAAAAGGATGAAACAAAGACCGAAACGATCACAAAAATGAGACGGTCGTGATGAAAGTGACAAACCACGCAAAGTAACACTTTTGAAAAATTACAAAATTTCCATTTTTATTTTATTTATTTACCAATTTTGCGCAGTCAAAATTGGTGATAATGTGAATACAAGCAATAAGCAAGATGATTTAAAACCCGAGTGCAAGAAAGAGGGGAAAAAATTAGCTTATTCATGATAAACTGGAGGTGTGTGAAGTCGAAAACTGCTGGAACTAGAACATAGGGTGTCACAACCGAACCCAAAAAATTGCAGAAGTGCGAGAAAAAGGTAAGATCGGGGTGCCGGACTAAGATCTGGGGTTCACAGTCCTAGAGACCCTAATTGGGCGCCGAGTCTCTACGAGAATCTCAGAATCTAATATTTACAATGTCAATAGGTTGTCACTACTTATCAGTTATGTGTCACACTAAGTTTGTAGATGTCTCCTATAACTTGTAATGAAAGAGATGACCTGTAAAACCCCGAACACATCAAATCCAAAAAAATAAATAATGGAAATGGGGAGTCAAAATGAACCGGCGGTCACCGACCGAGTGAACTTATGATCTGGGTGTTGTACTACATTTCAAACTCTATGAAGTTTTGTGCATGTGTGTAGAATCATGCCCTAGGTGGCTCTTGTGCCAGATGCACTTGAATAATGAGAAAATATCTAAATTTATAAATGTAAGTAGAATGTGTACATGGAAAAATGAACTTCCCCTCCTATGCATGTATGCAGAATTAATAGTCCGTTGTCCCTTGAGTGAAGCTAGATGAATGCTTTGATATTATTTGAATTCCTTTGGATGCACCTTTAGGTGATGGTGGTAGATGCTTAGAGCTTGGTCCCTTAATTTGATCACATATCATTGTATTTATATGATTCCATTGTTTGAATTTTGTAATTAACCACTAAAAGGCCAACCACCAAGAAATAAAGATGCCCAACAGCTAGAAAGGACCCAAAAGAAGCAAGTAAGATACAAAGAGGTCGGGGCTCCTAAGCACTCGCATTTTGGCTAGGTATCCGTGTCCATAGCTTTAAAAGGTGAAGTAATGAAATTTAATGGTCAATAGGGTGTGCAAGGCCAAGAAGGAAACCAAGCAGAGAAAACAAAAATGCTAAATACAATGGTAATTAGTACTTTTCTCACTTAGAAATCATATGAATGCAAGTATGTGATTAGGACCTAGAAATGTACCCAAGTGTGTGATTTTGTGTCTACATTTTCCCCCACTTTATGTTGTTGAGAGAAATATTGATAACATAAAGTAGATAAGATATGTGTACCTGATAACCATGTAGATCAATGGCGAAAGTGTGCCGAGGAGACAAGAAAAATCGTGGAGTGAATAACATGAAGCGTGGAAGCTAGAGGAAGGGGGAAGTGAAAATGACCCTAGGGGTGAAGCGTATATGATGCATCATGTTGTACCTATTGTCATTTTCATGATCGATGTTGGTGTAAGGTTGTTTCTTGTTGCGTATTAAGGATAAACATGTAAAAGAAGAGAGAATAAGTAGTCAAATATGTGTATAGAATTTTTTTGATTCAAATGTGTGAAATGCATGTAAAAAGTATGTAAGAGCGTGTAAAAATGTGAAAAATTAGAAAAAGGAACATGTGCAACTAATCTATGAAGATTGAAAAAGATAGAAAAATGTATTGAAATGTTGATGAAGAGAATTTTTTTAGGCAATCTCACACCAAGTGCAAGTTTTGGGGCAATCTCATGCCATAGCATAAGAAGTGTAGGGAGAAAGGTCTAGTGTTATTCTCCATCCTTTGATCTGTTTCCCAAAATTTATACACCACTGTAGATGGTGTGATCCTATCTTGCTCAAGTTTGATCCAAGGAAAATAGAAAAATGGAAATAGAATGCATTTACGCTTTCTAGGAGGAGTGTGCCTACATTGTCAAACTACTTATAACCGTGTTGATCTGAGAAAATTTTTGTATCTTACCCCTAATCATAGGTGCCCAAGAAGGGTCAGAAACACCTAGGTTCCCATGTCTATATCTAGGAGCTAGTGTTTATGTTGAACCAAAGACCCAAGTCGAATATGAGCCATGTATCAGAATCGTGTCTAAGCTCTATTTCGTGTTGAACTGCGTGATGTACCTTGTAACTCTGTGTTGCTTGTATGGGGTGGTGATTCACCCGATGGATGCCCCCTCATTTGGGGTGCATGCAATATCGTTAGGAGGATGCATCCCAAAGGAGGACCTGATGTTGAAGGAGGTAATGTGTTTGGTAGAAACCAAGGCACATGAAAAAAATGGCTAGGAAATTTGTTAGTGCAAACAATATAAGCATGCATATAGAAGTGTGTAAGCTAAAAAATAGAAGACAATGTAGGCCATGAAAAGTGGGTTGTAAACATAGGACATCACTCACAATGTCGCAAGACAATCAGTGGTTGAAGCAACAAAAAGCACACAAGTAGTGAGCACACAAGGCATAGGATAAAGCCCACGAACAATTGTATACAATGGCAAACAATAAAAAGCAACGACAAACAAAGTATCAAACAACCATGGTGGAAAATAGTTCTTGCAAAGCAAATGTTGCACATGAAGCACCCATTAGCATGTTAGAAAGATATAAAGTATGTCAAAAGAATGTATGTTCTAATATAGTAGTGTGTTAGTATGAATATGGAGTAGTATAAATTGGAACAATAACACATGTAGTTTGTACAAAAGTAGATTCCCTTAGGAGTCATTGTGGGACCTGGTAATATGTACTATGCAAATTATTTGTGATGTGTGTAAAAATATGTATAAAGTATGCATTCACGAGATAGTAACGCAAGCGAATGTGCATGTGTATATAGAAAAGACAATGACATACAATGTATCTATCTAACATAGCAAACAAAGTGTACATGTGAGTATAAGTAAGCATGGACAATGTGCAACAAAGATATGTAATATAATGTGAGTGTGATACGATCCACGTGTCCCCCGAGTGGATGTGTATGTATGAGTGAGATGAGGTTCATTTATAAATGCCCCTTAGTAGTCAAGAATGAACCATAGAAAAGAGTGTGTCATCCGGAAATGGTTTGAAGTGTGCACTATAAAGATATAATCGATAAAGTGTAGAGCGAGAGAATGAGTGAGTGTGGTGAGGTTCATTTTCTAGGTGTAGACCATCGACATTTGAGTATGAATCTGTGAAACTAGAGTCCGTCATATGGAAGTGTGTCATGGTGAAGGTGTTTAAGAAATATATGTCGTGAATGCTCCGAGTGTGTAATGTGAAGTGTGTATGGAGTGAGGTTCATGTATGTAGTATTACCTTAATAGTCAATTGTGAACCGTAGTACATGAGTGTGTCATTGGGAAATGGTTTGATAGTGCATACAAGAAAGATAGGGAATGAAGCACAAGTGCATAAAAAGTGAGTGATGTGAGGTTCATTTTTGTAATAGATCCCTCAACAGTCATGTAAGAACCTTGAGAACATGAGTGCGTTGCAGGGAAATGAGGTGATCACACAGAGATAACCTACCAAAGATTGAGAGGCTGCAAGGCATGGCAAAAGCATGTTAAGTGGTATTAGCATGAGTGTAAGAACCAAATTGAAAGTCGATATAATGGCGCTAATGAATAGAGATGTGTTCAAAGGAAGCATAGATGCCGAAGGCTTAGGCAACCAATGAGTAGAAGTAACATTGTGCAATGGTGTTGTGATAGAAAAGTTAGGTGGATGACGCAAATGAATAATGACCTTAAGCGGTGGACGAATGAAAAATTTAGAAGTGGGTGATGGAGACAAGTGAACTGAAGTGGAAGAACACTTATGTGGAATATGAGAAAAAGACCACTCACGAGAGTGAGAGCCAAAGGAAATGACACCTTGATCTTCTAGTTGTTGTAATTTATCGTGTAAAGCACAACAATCATTGTCTTGATGACCATTGAGTACAAAAAAATTGTAATATGGGCAATTGAACCCGGTGATGCAAGCGATGAGGAGGTGATACTGATTAGATAACAAGTGAATTAAGTGTTTATCTAGCAAGGCAATCAACACATCATGAGGCTTAACAACATGTGAGAGTTCATATGGCTCACAAGTGGAAAATGAAGGAGTCTTAGGTGGATACCGATGCGGTGGAGGAGATGGAGGATGCTTAGGAATTGGAGGAGATGGAACACGCTTGTGAGGTAGAGGGGATGGAGACCAAGGAGGACACATAATAGATGGACCGTAGAGGATGAAGAAGTAGAAGCAATAGAAGGAGGATCTATAACACATGTAGTAATCAAATCTTGTTCTAGATCAATAACTCTATAGCATAAAAGTGTAAATGATTCACATGTATCATATTGTAATTATTCTTTAAATGTAGGAATCAAGCCATGAAAAAGATAAATTACTTTTCTAAATCAACAGGATGAAATAATAATTGATGCATACAAGAATTGAAGCATAAAATATAATCTAATATAGGTTCATTCTTTCCTTGATGCAAGCTAGGTAAGCGATCATGAGTAATTCTAGGACCATTGTTAAGCATAAATATCCTAAGAAAAACATCTTCCATATCATAATATGTGTTAATAGACCCAAAAGGAAAATGTGTATACCATTGGAGAGCATCATCGACAAGACTATGATGAAAATATTTGAGTAATAATCGATCATTGGAATAAGAAGCCATAACGAGACGATAATGCTTGAGATGCAAATAAGGGTTGCCAATACCATTAAAAAAGAGAATGTAGGCATGACAAAATCCTTAGGAAAAGATGAGTTATGAATTTTCTTTGGAATAAGATTGTCATGAAGAGATTTATTCTCAATGGACGTATAATAGGCTTTGATTTCTAGAGTATGAGTTTAGACATGAGATAGTAATAAGATAAGCTATTGTGCTATGGAATGGTGGGTGAAAGAAGAGGCACATTGAGTGGTTGAATATTTCCATTATGAGTGATCATTGGAGTTTTAGAAGGAATGGTTGATTTGGAAGGATATGAAGAATACAAAGATTCTATAGGGATGTGAGATGGAAATTTTGGTGAGACTATGAGAGGCACAATGATGGAAGGAATAAAGGCAGGAGGTGAAGAATATAGAGGCTCGATAGAAAGCCTAGATGTGGACTCAAAATTATAATGAGAGGTTGACTAATGGTAGGAGTGAAATCGTTAGGTATGACATTGGAAGTAATATTAGAAGTAGAAGAAAGCAAGGTGGAAAATTTAGATTTAGCAGTGTGGAGAGAAGTAACATTTTCACTAGCATGTTCATGATCAGAAATGTAATCTATATCACTATCAACCAAATTTTTGCAAGCAATCAATTCTTCTAGACTATTATCAACATATAAAGAAGTAGTAGGAGAGCTAGCATGAGATATATCATTGCAATCACTAGAAACATTTTCAGAAGTAGGAGAAGAATGAGATAAAGCTTTAGATTCATCTTTACTATGAGTGGAAACAACATCATGTAAATGTTCATTTACATATGTAGGAATATAATTATTTGCATCTATAGGAGTAAACATGTCACCAAGCACAAAATCTATGATAACATTAGCATGTATGTCAACTAGAAGGAGAAGAATCTACAACAACATGAGATCCTATGGAAGAAAAAGGAAAGCATCGAGTGAAATTTTGTTTAGGTGAGACTATGCGAAGACCATATCCATTAGTGGTAGTAGTAGGAATGTGAGTCTGATGAGAAAGGAGTTTTCTTTGGATATCATCATTAAATTGAATGTTGCAATATGTTCGTATGACTTTTCTAGGAAAAGAATATTGATTCTTAGCCATGGGGATCCTAGGGAAATGAGTTCGACTATGGACGGGTTCACCAAATGATTTAACAAAAATTAACTTTTTGTAAAACCCTAGATAGGCTATTTTAGAGTCACATGCAATAATATAACAATGAAGTACATAATGTGACACAAGCAATAAGCAAGATAATTTAAAACCCTAAGTGTAAGAAAGAGGAGAAAAGACTTAGTTGATTTGCAATAAATCCAGTGTGCAAAGCTAAAAACCACTAGAATTGGAACATTGGGTTTCATAACTAAACCCATAAAAATGTAGAAGTGCAACAGAAAACAAGACCAGTGGCACTGGAGGTGGTACTAGGGCACCTAGGTAAAGAGAGACCCTAACTAGGCACTAGAGTCTACGTAGAAGCTCGTAATCCGATCTTTACAAAGGTCTGCTTTAGGTTATCACTAGTCTTCATTTCTTGTCACTTGTGTATCATACTAAGTTTATATATACATCACATGTAGCCTACAATGAAAGGGATGACCTGCAAAACCACAAAACACATCAAATCTGAAAAAATAAATAATGTAAATGGGGATTTGGATCTGATTCCAGATGGTCACCCGATTTGAGTGAACTTATGGTACAGGTGTTGTACTACATTTTAGACTCCATGTAGTTCTTCTTTTGTGTGTGTGTAAAATCATGCAAGTACCTAGATGTAGAAATGTAAGTAGAATGTGTGCATGGAAAAATGAACTTCCCCTCTTATGCGTGTATGTAGAATTAGCAGTCCATTGTCCCTTGAGTGAAGCTAGATGGATGTGTAATGAAAGAAAAGACTAGTTAATGAGTAGAAGAAAACACAAATTGTTCTCCTATGCTAATCATCTTAAATAATACCTCAGATAGAGAAATGGATGGAAAGAAAGGAGAGAATCAATACCTACACTTACCCACAAGTTGTAAAAATCCTCCCTTGTTTTGTTAGATTTTCTCTTGATTGGTTTTTGGTTGCTTCAGATTTTGGTGGAGACACATGGGCAACACCTCCCCTTGATTTTCCTTTGGATTGCTTGATGAAGATGAATATGGATTGATTGTAGATGAATGATGGATTGATTGAGTGTGGATGATGGATTTAGGATAAAATAACAAATATCCGCTAGCTTGTTGCTCATTAGCTCTCATAGAGGAGAAGATTTAAATTTATAATTAAGGGGTGGAGGATTCAATGGCTAGGATGAATCCAATTTGGATTTGGATCAAGGGTGGAGATAACATATGCGGATGGAGGATTTTAAAATTTGAATTCAAAATTCATGTAGGGAAGAAGCTTCCATTGAATTAAAAATTCAATAGAAGGAGAAGGTTAGGAGGCTTCTAGAAATAAAAGCCTCTAAATTTAGAGCTGGAGCATGTGATTAGTTTTAGGATTATATTAGGTTGATAAAATATGATTAGGAATGTGATTACATGGAAAGGCTAGGTGTAGGTAGGTTTATGATTAAGCAAAAATGGAAAGAAATGCCTAAATCTAATTGCGATGTAGTAGTAAATGAATAAATAATAAAGAAGAGGAATTGACCTAAGAAAATAAGCTAATAAGTATGAAACCCTAGTTGTAAAGAGGAGATAAAAGAACGTAGCTTATTCACGAATAATCCTGGACTATGAAAAACTTCTAAACATAGAGAGGAGACCTGCTGCACAAAAACCAAGAAAAAATGAAGAAGTGTTGGAATATGTTGGACTGGGGCACCTAGATCGGGTTAGGGGCACCTAGGGTGCTATAGACCTGCTTCTGGGTTCCTCTATCTGATCAAAACCTTAGAAATACAACTTTGAATGGTCACAAGGTGTTTGATATCCTTCGCTTCTTGACTAGTATGTCGCAAAATAATCACTGATGTCGTTGATAACCTGTAATAAAGATATGACCTGCAAAACCCTCAAGAGTACATCAAATCCCAAAAGGAAAGAATAAAAATTAGGGGTTGGACTATCCTTAGTTATCAAATGAGTGATCTTATGATTGATTGTTGCACTACATTTAGACCCAATGTAGTTTCTATGTGTGTGTGTGTGTGTGTGTGTGAAGAGATTGTGCCCTAGGTGGCTCTTGTGCGTGTCACACTTGATAGCGAGAAATAGCTAGATGTAAAAGATGTAAGTAGATGTGTGCATGAATAGAATGAACTTCCCCTCATATGAAGTGTATGCATAATAATGCAGTCCCTTTCCCTTGTGTGGATGTTGATGGATGCTTGAATGCTCTTATAAATGCCTTTGGATGTAACCTTAGGTGGTGATAGCTAATGCTTAGTGCTTGGTCCTTTATTATTGCCACATAAATTTATATTTATATGATTCCCTTTCTTGAATTTTGTAATTAACCTCGAAAAGGAAAACTACTAAAAATATAAGATGCCTAAAAATGGCTAGAAAGGACCCAAAAGATGTGAACAAAATACAAAGAGGTCAAGGGTTCCCAGAGGGGATGGGGGCACACAGTCTTTGGCATCCTGGCTAGGTGCTAGTGTCAGAGTGAGAAATGTTGAAGTGTGAAAATACATACTAGGTTAGAAGGAGTGTAAGACCAAAAGTGGTAACAAAAAAAGCAAAGAAAGGTGGCCAAAGACATGGGTTAATTAGTAATTTTCTTACTTAGGAATCATATGAATAGTAGTATGTGATCATGACTAAATAGATACCCAAAGTACATGATTTAGTGTCTACATTTTCCCCCACTTTATGTTGTTGAGTGAATCTTGATAACATAAAGTAGATAAGAGATGTGTACCTAATAACCATGTAGATCGATGGTGAAAAAGCGTGAGAGACAAGGAAAAGCATGGAGTGATAAAAATGTGAAGCGTGGAAACTAGAGAAGAGGAAGTAAAAAAAAGAAAGTGATGATGATGATGATGACCTAGGGTGAGATCGTATGTGTAGATGTCATGATTGTACCTATTTTGATGTTTTGATTTTTGTGATGTGATGATGTGATGATGATGATGTGACTACCGCTTCCCATAAGGACGGACCTAAAAGAGAAGAATGAACAAGTAGTCAAATACATGTATATATGATCAAAATGTGTAAAAAGTGTGTAAAAGTATGCAAGAAAATGAAAAAGGAACATGTGCACCTGATCCATGATGAGAAAAAAGTGTAGAAAGGATCCTGAAGATGATGTAGAATGATGTTTTTGGGTGATCTCACACTAGTTGTCGTTGACTGTGAGTTTTTGGGTGATCTCACACCAAGAATGGAAGAAGTGTAGGGAGAAAATTTTGTGTCATCCTCCAACCTTTAACTACTTCCCACAATGTAGAACACCATTGCAAATGGTGTGTAAAAATCTAATTTGTTTTAAATAGTTCCGATCCAACGTAAAAGTAGAAAATGTTGTGTAGTGCATGCATGCCAAGTGCTAAGGATTATGTTCCCTATAAAATTTCTGTTGTGTGAAGTCTTTGAGAAATGTGCTAAACTTATAAATTTTGTAACGCCCCCTAGTCATAGGCATCCAGGAAGGGTTAGGGGTGCCCATGCACTACTATTGTCCTAGTTGGTCACTAGTGTTTGTTGTTGTGTTGAGGACCCAAGTCAGGATTGAGCCTTATCTTATGATGATGATTGTGTTGTTGTCGTATGCTTGAACTGTGTTGTGTGATGACTATGAATTGTTGTGTGGGGTGAATGATTCACCCAAATGATCCCCCTCATTTGGGGTGCATGCATAACATTGTTGAGGAGTATGCGGCCCAAAGGAGGACCGACCACTATTGTCTGAAATTGATGCCCTATAGGGGGAGGGAGTGTGTTTGGTAGAAACCAAGGAACACACACAAACAAAGTGGCTAGGAAACAAGTGTTAGTACAAGCAAGATAAAAACATGCATGTAAAAGACAAGATGTAAGCTAGCATAAAATAAGACAATATGCAAGAAACAATGTGTAACACATAAGAAACAATAAATGTAGACAATGAAAAGTGGGTTTCAAACATGGGACATCACTCATGATTTTTCAAGACAATCAAGGATGATGTGGCCAAAAGCATACAAATAATTAGAGAATAAGACAAAGGCAAAATCCCTAATGCAAAACAAATGAAAAAAAACAAAAAGCAAGTAATGTAACAAACAACCATGGAAGCAAATAGACCTAGTAAAGACAAATGTTGCACATGAAGCACTTGTTAGCATGTTAGAAAGATAAAAAGTATGTCAAAGCATGTATAATCTGATATAGTAATGTGTTATGAAAAATGAAACAATAACACTTGTAGTGTGTATGAAAGTGGATGCCCCTAGGAGCCGTTGTGGGACTAGTATGAGGTATTGTGCAAACATCCATGTTGTGTTTAAATCGATTGTGTAAATCTACGATCACAACTAGAAGGAAAGTGAATACGCATGTGTGTATATGATAAAAGATAATGACATACAAATATCTTGATTAACATGTGTAATAGAGTGTACATGTAACAAGTAAATGTAAACAAGACTAAATGTGACCAAGATATGTAATATGTTGTGGATGAGATGGAATGGAATAGTGTAAGTGTGATAGGAGCCACGTGCCCCTGAGTGAATGAGGATGAGTATGCATGTGATGAGGTTCATTTATACATGCCCCTTCAACAATCAAGAATGAACCATAGAACAAAGAGAGTGTCATCGGGAAATGGTTTGAATGTATGTGCTAGAAATATGTGATTGTCAAGGAGTAAAGTGTAAAGAGTATGTGAGTGTGAGTGAGTGAGTGAGTGTGGTGAGGTTCATTTTAGATTGAAACCCTCAGCAGTTGAGTATGAACCATGGAACTAGAGTGCGTCATAGGGTAATGACCATCAATGTGTAGAAGTAGATGTAAGAAAGATATGTCATGAGTGCATAGAGTAGATGTGTGATATGAGATGAATGTGATGAAAAAGTGTGAATGTGAATGTGTAATGTGTATATGTGTGAATGTGTGTAACATGTAGTGTAGTGTGTGTGTGAGGTTCATGTGTATAGTATGCCCTCAACAAAGTCAAGTGTGAACCAAAGCACGAGAGTGCATCATCGGGTAATGACAATATTAAGAGGGTATCAATATGTGTATAGTATATGTGAAAGACTAGATGTGAAGTGGTGATAGTGTGAGATGATGACAAGAAATGATAGGGAGGGGGAGAATAAGTATTATGCACCCCAAGTATGCAATTATGAGAGTGATCAAGTAATGTCATCTAAGAGGTCATCATTGTCATGGTCAAAACCGAATGGAGAAGCATCGAGACTTGAGTAAGCAATAGTATCGTGGTTAATCGAGTAAAGAGCCATCATGGAAAAGGTTTGTACATGCCCATTGCATATTCTTCATCAATGAAAGGAGGTAGTGGACAACCATGTGCATACCAACGTGTAAGATTTTGTGAATAATGAGAAAGGAATCATTGCAAATGAAAACATGGTGAAAGGCATAGGAAATGAGATATCAATATGATTAGGATCTAAGGTGCCCTAATATAGTCAAGCCAAGACTCCAAGTGTAAGTGGAGAAGCATGAGGAGCTTGTGCAAGAAATATTGTGAGATGAAAGATGTGAAGACCATAAGTAATAATAATGTGGATGAATCCATGATAAAGATGAGGATCATGAGGTGGAGGAAAGATATCATCTACTGCAAATCCTAACCAAGTCAATCCATCATGCGTACATATAGTATCAGAGAAAGTAGGATCAAATGGAATGTGTTCCCAATAAGATTCATTCATGAAGAGTGTACATGTGAAAGGAGGTCGTGCTAATGATGGTTTCTCATGAAAAGATGAAGTAGGTGGAATGATGTCCAATGTTTGGATAAATCCATTATAAAGTACCATATAATTTATAGAAGTAAGAGGGGGAAATGATGCGGATGAGATGATGTTGATGAGACAATTGTCTAACATACAAATATAACCTTTAAGTGATGACAAGTGAGCCAAAGAATCCATAGGTTGTGGATCATTAGTAATAACCTATTGTGGAGTAAGGAGTGTAGTGGTTGAATCACGATTGTAATATTTGAATGGATCACTATCACTGGGAACTATATATTCTATGCCCTCATGTAATAATTTAACACATCGATGCACAATGGAAGGTATTGCTTGCATGTAATGAAGCCATGGCCTACTAAGAAAATAATTATATTAAACTTGGAAGTCATGTGAAAAAGAAGACTATATGAAGGTTTTTTGGGCCAACAATGATGAAAAGTAAAGTGAAATGGCCTATGCATGGATGAATGAAGCCATCATATACACAAAGAGAGATGGATAAAGGAATAACATTAGCAGTAGAAAGGATGATAGCTTCAATGAATGATAAAGGGCATAGATTAAGCTTAGATCCATTGTTGGAAATTAATCGTTTGACATACCGAAATTGTGAATGTGAATCATGATGTATAAATGTGGATCATTGTAAAAAACAACATGATTAGTAGGAGGATTAAATGGAAAATAAATGTGTTGAGAAAATGCATCTACGAATGTGTTATAGACTACATCTATATGAATATTAGAAGGAACACAAGTAGTAGCCAAGAGAGTAATGATTTTAGCTCTTAATTCAGAGTGGATGAAAAAGAAACCATGAATAGAGATATGCATGATGAGAGGATCCTAGAATAAATGATAAAAATAGAAGTATGAGGCATAGGAATGTTTGAGAAATGGGTTCACCAAATGATTAAGCAAATATGGAAATAAATGGCTAAATATAATTGCAATGTAGTTATAAATGAATAAACAATGAAGTACAAAATTGACCCAAGCAAAATAAGCTAATAAGTATGAAACCCTAGTTTCAAAGAGGAGATAAAAGAACTTAGTTGATTCACGAATAATCCTAGATTATGCCAAAGTGACGAATTTCTATGAACAAAGAGTGGAGATTCTGGATCGAAACCTAGAAAAATACAGAAGTGTTGGAATATATTGGGTGGGCGCTTGGATGGATCGGGGTGCCTGCTTGAGGTGCTTTTGACCTACTTTGGGTGCATCTGTCTACTCAAAACCTCGAGATATCCAACTTTGAATGGGTCGAGGTGTTCATTTTCCTTTTCTTCTTATCGTTAGTATGTCACGTAATGATTGACGATGTTGGTGATAGCCTACTATAAAGATATGACCTACAAAACCCTCAAGAGTGTATCAAATCCCAAAAAGAAAAGAATGTAAATGAGGGGTTAGATTGTCCTCGACTATTAAATGAGTGATCTTACGACTAAGCGTTGCACTACATTTCAAACCCAATGTAGTTCTATGTGTGTGTGTGAAGATATTGTGCCCTAGGTGACTCTTGTGTGTGTCGCACTTGATAGTGAGAAATAACTAGATGTAAGATATGTGTGCATGTGAATAGAATATGAACTTCCCCTCCTATGAAGTGTATGCGAGAATAATGCAGTCCCTTGCCCTTACGTGGATGCTTAGATGGATGTTTAAATTCCTCTTGATAAATTCCTTTGGATGCAAACTTAGGTGGTGATAACTAATTCTAAGTGATTGGTCCTTTATTATTGCCACATAATTTATATTTATATTATTCCCTTGCTTGAATTTTATAATTAACCCCAAAAAGGTAGACTACCAAAAAAAAAGCCTAAACAGCTCAAAAGGACCCAAAATATGTTAACAAATTACAAAGAGGTCAGGGGCACTCGGAGGGGACACGGGTGATACAGACAGGCGTCTGGGTGGGCACTAGTGTTCGGAGTTAGAAATTTTGAAGTGTGAAAAGAAAACTGTGCTAGAAGGAGTGTAAGACCAAAAAGTTGTAACAAAAAGCAAAGAAAGGTGGCCAAAGACATGGTTTGATTAGTACTTTCTTACTTAGGAATCATATGAATAGTAATATGTGATTAGGACTAAGATTAAAATAGGATATAATAATGAATTAAGAGGATTAATGATAAATTATGGGATAAATGATAAATGATGATAAAATGATAAAGGGTAAATATGATAAAATGGATTAATAATAATTAATCTTGCGATTAATTATTATATGGATTTAGATATGATGATGTGGGAAAAATTAATCATAATTAATCATGTCAACATTTTAGATGTCTACATTTTCCCTCTTTGAAGGGTTATTGTAGAGCAATGACCATTCAAAGAAAAAAAGATAATATGATGTTAGATGGTTATATGATGCCCCCTCGAGGGGTTAGGGGGGAGGAAGAAGTCGATTAACCACTCAAAAAGAGGAGAGGCCCAAGTTAGTAGATGAGAGAGGATGAGGGGATGAGGGGATGAGGGGATTTAGAGGATTAGAATATTGATTAAAGGGGTTGGATTATAGGATGCTCCAACAAGGGGTTGAGATTATGGATATTGGATTTGAGGATTATAGATTAGAAGGATTGTTGATGTTGATTAGGATATTGATGAGGATGATTAGAGGGACTAGAGGATTAGATAGAGATTAGAAGATATTAGGAGATTAGAGGAGATTGAGTAGGAGATTAGAGGATTAGGAGATATTGGATTTTAGAGTAGAGGATGCCCCGATTCAATTATGTATGAAAAGGTGAAGATTTAGGATTGTGGATTAGAAGATTGCCCAATCAAGGGGTTATTTTTGAGGATTTTGGATTTAGATATGATGATGTTGGATTTGTCGATGTTAGATATGATGATGTGGGAGTTGAGGATGTTTGGATTTGAGGATTGATTTGATGGATAAGATAGGGTATGGTTTAGAGGATGTTGGATTTGGAGGATTAAAATATTGAGGATGTTTGGATGAGAGAATAAGGATTGGTTTTTGATCGATTGGATGATAGGACATTGATGAGGAGAGGATTGGGATGATGATTGATGAAGTGAGTGATGAGAAAAAATGTTGAGTTTGATTGATGAGAGGATGTTAGAAGATGCCCCACCAAAGGGTGAGGATTTGGATGTTGGATGTGAGAGGATAAGATTTGGATGTGGATATTGATTGATTGATAAAGGATTGATTAGATAGGAGGATGAGGAGGTTAGATAGTTAGTTAGATGATGATGAGGATTAGGTGTGGATGATGATAAGGCTAAAAGATGATGATAGAAGGGGGTGTGCTACCATAAAGTTCCCATTGTTATCATCATTAGCAAGTTATGATTAATGATGGCATAAAGCAAGATGCATCAAGGTATAAAGACCATGATGATTGAATTTCCAAATGCCCTTTGTCCTCATATCATTGGATATATATTGAATAAAAAATATGGTCCTCATATCATTGGACATGAAAAAGAAAAAGAAACAAAAGGGGCCTCATATCATTGGCCAAAATGTAAATGTAGACAAAAAAAAAAACACACAAACAAAAAAACACACACATTTTTGCATTTTTTTTTTTTTTTTGTAATTTTGATTTTTATGATTTTGATTGGATTTTTTGATGATTTTGATTTTTTTAGATTTTGGATTTTGGATGTTTAGATTGGATTTAGATTTTGATTTGATGTTGGATGTTGAGATTTTTTATTTGGGATGGGGAATGGTTGAGATTAGGTAAGATGAAAGGATTCAGGATGGGATAGCTCATGGGGGATGGGAAGGGATGTAAGGTGGGATGTGAATTTCTCCTATAAGTCCCAAAGCATGTTTGGGTAGGATGAAAGGGAAGGATTGAGGAAATTGGATAGGTTGGATAGGATAGGGATTGGTTGATAGGTTAGGATTAGATGGGATGTGGGATGGGAGATATGATATAAGATGAGGGATGATGGATGGTATAGGATAAGATGGGGATATGGAAGATGATAAGATATGCCCCCAAGTATAGGGGGATGGATTGAGGGATAGATGTGGTGTGCCCCCAAGTGTAAAGTAGGGGGGCTATGTGGATGGATGGATGGGTTTGATTTTCCCCCAGGTGTAGGGTAGGATGGGAAGTGAGGGGTATCTAAAATGGATGATGCCCCCAATGGATGGTAGTAAGGTTTCCCCCAGTCATGATGATGATAGTTGAAAAGGGACATGAGGAGGATTGGATGAAAAGGAAAGGATCATCATCTACCCATGGATGTTGATCTAAGGGAAAAAGGATGTGGATGTGATGGATGGAAGGAAAATAACATCAATGATGAAAAAAGATGAGCCTAATGACACATGTTGTAAGGAAAGAGTTGGACTAAAAAAAAGTGTGACCAAGGTCTAAACAATACCTGGAAACATGTGAGCCCTATGTCTCTGTGAGATCAAAGTGTGTGTGATTGTGATGGTTAATTACCACTTGAAGTGAAGACTTAATGGGTAGTATGTGAAGACAAAACTAGCCAATGTATAGGAGTGATTAAGTCAAATAGGTGGATGGAGGGTGAATGGAAGGCTAAGTTGTGCATTGCTCACTACCACCAGACATCCATAGCCCCATGATGGAGATGCATATGATTCTTATCACAACATTTCTCTACTATGCCAACTAGGCATCCATAGCCCCAGTAGAGATGTTGGAAACACCCCTAGAGAGAGTCTTGAGGTGGATTTTATTTGATATTTTTAATTTTGATATGATTTTTTTGCTTTTTGATATTTGGATTTTTTTTGCATAAAGAGGTTCCACTCTCTTGAGAACTCTCAAGGGGTTAAGAATCACTAGTGGCTTGATGGGGGATGGAAATGAGTGTGGAGATGACATTGGCTAGAGTGTCAAAAGACACACCCAAGGGTCTTCACCACAAGTTGATTAAGTGTGTTAAAGTGTGTGGATCTCTAGGAGGAAAATTGTGCTTGAATGTTGGAGGTAATGATAGACCAAGGTCACATGGTTGTAGTAGGTACTATTATCTTACAACATGTGTGAGAAAGTTGATCAAGTGTTCAAATGAATGGATTGGAAGAGGATATGAATGGATGTGATGATAAGAATGGATTAGATGCAAAGGGATTTGGATGTTGGATGGAAGGAGGATGGGTGGGAAGGAAAGAACATCATGCATGTGCAAGTGATGAATTATGTGCTCAATCCATTTTTAGGTGTTTGGTATTTTGTAGGGGATTAAATGATTTGTGATTGGGTTGAGTGGTTGGGATGGTAGGATCAACAAGAGGAGTGGTAGAAATGGGTTGTGATGGAGTAGTGGGAGGGACGTTGTTAGTGTTAGGTTTATACCCTAAGCCTAAATGACCTGGATTTTGATGAAGGGAGATGGGTTCATGAATGCCTTGTTCATGGATGCCTAAGCCTTTGCCTTGATGTTTCATATTAGTGAAACATATTTTTGGCTATAGGATATGAAGTGGATGGGGAAGATGATGCCATGTGGTCATCATGAGATTGGGGGTTGTAGTTTTGTCATCCGCTAAGAGGTCGGACTTAACAAAGGATGGGAGGTGAGATTTGTTTTGGTTTTTGGTTGGTGAGGGATGTTTGGATGTATGATGAGATTTGGATGGATGATGATGTTTGGATGTCAAGTGGGATTTGGATGGTGGATGATGGTTAGGGAGAGGATTGGGATGGAAAGGTGGTGGATAAAGAGGTACAAGGACAAGAATCCCTTGGTTAATGAGGTTTTGGACATAAGACCTAAATTACATGCATGCAATGATTGGTCGAATGTCCATGGGTGCGATGGAAGTCAATAATAATGTTCCCGATACCAAGATGGTTTGGGAAGGTTTTGATCATGTGATTTGATTGGGGGATGGATGATCATGTTGAAGGTTTTTAGATGATGGAAGATGGTGGTCAAGGATTCTCCTAAAGGAGTGAAGTGGTTTGGGTTAAATGGTTTTGGGGGAGTAGGAAGTAAAGGTGTAGGATTGGGTGGATTATGAGATGTTTTGGTTGATTTGGATTTATGAGTTGGATTAGATTGTTGTGGCTTAGAAGATGAAGGGGATGGATTAGGCCTGGGGGCAAAGTGGATGGTTTGGGCTTGGAGGCCAAAGTAGATTTGGTTGATTTTGGATTGGTTAGAGTATGTGGTTTTGAGGTAGATGGTTTTGGATTAGGATTAGATTGTTTGGGATTAGTAGATGTAGATGAAGGGTATGGGGTAGATTTAGATGAAGGGGATGGGTGTGATATGGGGGTCACATTAGATTTGGGTGATGTTGGGGATGAAGGAGATTTGGGAGATGGGTGTGGTGTAGGAACCACATTAGATTTGGTTGATTTAGGGGATGAAGTAGATGAAGGTGGCATAGAGCCTCATTAGATTGGGTAGAGATGGGGTGGGGAGAGGATTGGGATTGGATTTGTTAGGTTTAGGATTTGGTGACTTAGGAGTCATGTTAGATGTTTTAGGATTGGGGGATGGTGGAGATGAAATAGGATTAGAGGATAGGATAGTGTTAGGTTTAGGTGATGAAGGGGTTAAGATAGGATTAGGTGTGGATGAAGAGGATGAGGGTGGCATAGGAGCCACATTAGATGGTTTAGGATTGGGGGTAGAAGGGGATGAGGGTGACTTAGGAGTCATGGTGGATGAGATAGTTTTGATAGGATTGGGCGTAGGTGATGGAGGGGATGAAATAGGCTTAGAGGCTAAATTTGATGGTGGATTAGGGGATGTGGGACTATCTAGGAGAAATTTCATAGGATTGGATTGGGATGATGAAGATGATGAGGATGGAGGACTAAGATGAGATGTGGGGGATAATAATTTTGGGTTAAGTTGTTGGGATTGTTGTGGATATGTGAATGGGACTGATTATAGGTTTTATGATGATTGGATTTAGGAGTTGAGATTTTGGATGGTGGTGGATTATTCACATGAGTTTTGATGGGAGGAAGGTGTAGGTCATGATGATTGATAGGGATTTGGAGGTTGGAATTTGGGATGGTTGTGTGGGCTTGGGATTGGTGACTAGATTAACAAGGACATAAAGGAGGTCCTCTTGGTCTAGGTCAAAGTTAGTGAGGTGGTCAAAGTCGATGTAATTGGCTTGTGGGGATAGTGGTTTATGTTGATTAGGTCGGGGTGTGGATTGAGATGATTCGGGTTCCTCAAAGAGGAAGTCAATGGGGTGAGGGGTAGGGATCTTAGGAAGGGGAAATTGTGGATGGGGTTGGTTGGGAGATGATGGTTTAGGAGGTGATTGGTTGATACATGATTTAAGATGGATATTTTTGATTGAGTTGTTGGATGGTTTTTAGGATGTTAGGATCAACATGGGATGGTTGATTTGGATGACGAGGAGGGGATTGGTTGAGGTAGGATGTGAGATTTGAGATTTTTTATTAAGGTGTTGGATAGTGTGTGGGATTTCATGATCAAAGTGAGATGGTTGACTTTGATGGGTGGGGGATGATGGGATAGCTTGGTTGATGGATTTAGAAAAGAGGTAGGGTTTGGATGTTGGTTTGGAGAGGATGGGGATTGAGGATCAAAGGCCATGGTTTGATAGGATGTGTGGGTGATTAGATTTGGATTAGGTTGGTTGATTAAGGATGGTGATGGGATTTGGATTGGGATTGTTTGATTAAGGATGATTGATTATGATGATGTTTGATTGATTAAAATTTTAAGGTGATAGGATGGTTAAGGGTGTTCACAAGAAAAAAAAAAACATGCAACACACACCCTAACTAGTCAAGTGGGATTACAATCAAACTATAGCCCGCTTTCAATACCACACACCAATGATGGTGCCACAATTAGCTCTCCACCTATGTGTCAATGTGGGGTCGACTAGCGAGTGATCTTGGGGAGTGTGGCCTCCTTGCACTATAGTTTGATATGAGGCAAAAGGTTTCCTAGTCTAGGATGTATGAGCTCACTAGGGAGTCCCGATATACCTTGTAGTACGTGGGGCCCAAGTCTATGTTGCAAGGATGTTATCTAAGGCCTAGGTATTGGGATGTGAAGCCCCTCACTTCATGCCACTCTTAAAATAAATAAGTGACTTAGCCAATAATGACAACTCTCTAAGAATTTATATACCCCATCATCGGAACACGGGGTGTGTCTACATGTGTGGAGATGAAGCCCATGGTCACGAGACCCTAGGACTATGGAAAGTGCATGGATGTCACTTCCATGTCACGTTACCCCTATAAAAAAAAAAATGGGAAGGCTAGCCACTTTTGATCCTCAAGATCATCCTAGGATGTGAGAGGAGAGCATACATGGTTTTCCTTTGGGATAAACAAGAACAAATGTAAAACACACAAGAAAGATGATGTAAGAAAATAGATGCAAGATAATAAAATTAAACGATAAATATTATGTGATTGGGTCTTCAAGAGGAGGCCCTATAAAACAAAGATTAGTAATTTGATTTATAAACCCAAATGTCTTGGACCGATCATGCTACAAAAAAAAGGGTTAGTAGTTTTAGATTGATTTTTATCTTTGGTAAAAGTGTAGGAAGCTGCACACAAAGTGTTTAGTTTGGAGCAAGAAAATATAACTCAATGTGTAGTTAAAATGACAATATTTAGGAAAATGAAAACCATGAATAAATTATCTTATAAAATGCTAAATTAACACTTTCATTGCATAGATCTTTTTGATACCTTTTCTGAAAAAAAATGGAGTTGTTTCGAGTTTGGGATCAAAAGTATATGGAAGGAAAAAAAAAAAGGTAAAAAATCAGAAGCATAGGAACATACTCATTAGCATAGGCACTAAAACTATGGCAAAAATGCATAAAATGAAAAAATAGGCACAAAAATGCTAAATAGGTCAAAATAGGTGCAACATAGGTGCATAAATGCACATAGGTCATAGGTGTTGTTTCATGTTGGTAATGAAATTTGAGCAACGGAACTTACAAATTTGAAAGAAGGTGTAAATGAAAATGAAAATTATTCAAACTTTGAAAACCTATTTAAGGATAGAATAAGATTGAAAAATGATAAAAAATGGGGGTAAGACCCCCATGTGGGTGCCAAAATGTAATACAAGAAAAAGATTAGTTAATGAGTGAAGAAAAAACAATAAATTTTTCTCCTATGCTAATCTTCTCAAAAATACTTTAGATAGAGAAATGGATGGAAATAAATGAGAGAATAAATACCTACACTTACCCACAAGTTGTAAATATCCTCCTTTGTTGTTTTGTATTTTCTCTTGATTGATGTGTTGGTTGCTTCAGATTTTGGTGGAGACACTTGTGAAACACCTCCCCTTAATTTTCCTTTAGATTGCTTGATGAAGATGATGATGGATTGATTGTAGATGAATGATAGATTGGATTGATTGATGATGATGATGATGGATGAGGATAAAAATATTAGAGATTTTCTATGGATTTTGATATCATTAGCTCTCATGGAGGAGGAGAGTTCAATTTATATTGAGGGGTGGAGGATTCAATGGCTAGGATGAAGCCAAGTTGGATTTAGATCAAGGGTGGAGAATGCATGTGAGGATGGAGGATTATAGAGTGGAGGATTCTAGAATTTGAATTCAAAATTCATGGAGGGAAGAAGATTCCATTGAATTAAAAATTCAATAGAAGGAGAAGGTTAAAGAGGATTCTAGAAATAGAAGCTTCTAGATTTAGAGGTGGAGCATGTGATTAATTTTAGGATTAAATTAGGTTAATAAAATATGATTAGGAGTGTGATTACATGGAAAGGCTAGGTGTAGGTAGGTGTAAGTAAGTGGGTAGGTGGGTGTAGGAATATTAATTCCTAGAAAATGTTAATAAGATTAAAATAAGGATAATATGATATACTAATTAATTAAGAAGATTAATGATGGAATGATGGGATGAATGATAAATTATGACAAAATGATAAAGGGTAAATATGATAAAACAAATTAATGATAATTAATCTTGCGATTATTTATTATGTGGATCTAGATAGTGATGATGCGAGAAAAATTAAATGTAATTAAGTCCCTCAATTTGATCACATAACATTGTATTTATATGATTCCCTTATTTGAATCTCACAATTAACCATTAAAATGTTTACCATCGAGAAATAAATATGTCCAAAAGCTAGAAAGGACCCAAAAGAAGTGAGTAAGATAAAAAGAGGTCGAGTGCTTCCATAAGGGATGGGGTGGATGGGAGCGGACGTCACGGTTGGGCTCTAGTTTCTAGAGCTAGAAAAGGTGAAGTAATGAAATTCAAACTTGGCAATAGGGTGTGCAAGGCCAAGAAGGAAACCATAAAGAAAATAAAAATCCAAAGACATTGGTAAATTAGTACTTTTCTTGCTTAGGAATCATATGAATGCAAGAATGTGAGTAGGACCTAAAAATGTACCCAAGTGCGTGATTTTGTGTCTACACTTATTTTGCAGTCCATCCTTAATATGCAACAATAATATGCCTACAACAATAAGTATAAAAAAAATAACATGTACAATGTAATTCATACGCTTGACCCCTAGGGTCACTTTCCTTTCCTAGTCTCCATACTTCAATTTGCATCATTTCATGCTTCACTTGTCCACTAAAGCACGCTAGTTGCCACATGCTCTACAGGATCATAAGGTACGCATCTCTTATCTACTTTATGTTATTTATTATTCACTCAACAACATAAAGTGGGGTTAAATATAGACACAAAATCATGCACATGGGTACATTTCTAGGTCCTAAAAGCATACTAGCTTTAATGAACTAAGCAAGAAAACTAGTAATTGACAACTATATTTGGCCTCTTTTCTTTGTTTCTTATTTTTTATTTGGTCTTCCACACCCTAAAACCCAATCAAAACTTTAATAATTTATCTTTTATAGCTTCAAACACCAATGCCTAGCTAGGACAGAAGCGTCAGGTGGCCTTGTCCCCTCTTGTTGCCCCTAACCCTTTCTTATTTTACTCACTCCTTTTGGGTCTATTTTATCTGTTAGGTATTTTTTTCACTTATGGGTCGAGTATTCAATTGTCAATTATGAAATTCAAACAAGGGAATCATATAAATACATAGTTATGTGTTCAAAATGAAGGGCCAAACACTAAGAATTATTATCATCACCTAAGCTTGCATCCAAAAGGCACCTAAAGCACTCCAAAGCAACCATTTAACACTTGTTCAAGGGACAAGGGATTGCATATTCTGCATACATAGCATAGGAAGGGGAATTTCAATCTATTCCATTCATACATTCTACTACATTACTACATTCTAGCTACAACCGCTATCAAGTGCATTTGCACAAGGGTATCTAAGGGCATTATTCTTACACACACACAAGAACTACATGGATTTTCTCGATGTAGTGAAATGATCAATCATAAGTTCACTCTTAGGGTGGTCGTTGTGGTTAGTTTGATTCCCCATTCTCCATTTTCCTTTATAGGTTTGATGTGGTTTATGGGCTTGTGTAGGTGAACATATCTTTTTCAAGTTACAAGTATCCTTGGCGATCAAGAAATGACTATTAGGAAATTAATAGGGAGAAACAACAAAGACCTGTGATATGCCAGTAGAAAGTAGGTCCCGAGATCTTATGTAGTCACCAAAACCTAGAAGCGATCTCCATCGCCTGGTTCCCTTACTCTATCCCAGCAAAGCAGATTCGACCTCATTCATGCATTTCAAAAATTACAATGAGCGGTAATGACACTTTGCCTAGTCTAATCATCACTAATCTCTACCCAAATCAGTCCTAGATTGTGCGTAAATTAACTAAGTCTTCTTTTTCTATCTCTTACTTAGGGTTTAATATTTCAAATCTTAGTTTTCTTGTGTCATTGTTGTATTTTATCATTTATACATCAAGTTACTCTACAATATTAGATTTAATTCAAATTAAATTAAATTAAATTACTTAGATACTTCTCATGACACTATTATTAGATCTCATTAAAGTGTAATATGAGATTGAAAATGGTCATTACCCCCAAGCATGGACACGAAAATGCATGGAAGAGAATGAGATATGAAATTACCCTGCCGAGGATACACGTGAGGGAAATAAGTAATTTCACTTGCCCCAAGTTATGATTTTGACATGCAAGGGAAAAGAGTACTTGTGATAGTCATAAGATAGTTTAGAACGACCATAAAGGTAGGAGTGAATTATTTGATTTCACTGATTGTGTTGTTTTGTTGGATTTTTGAAAATTTTGTAATTTTTATGGTTTTTGTGATTATTGAATTTTTTTGTGATTTTGTAAGTTGTGAGTTTCACACGTGTGTGTTTGAATTTTTGATATTTTGTTGACTCAATTTTATTATGGCATATGTTAATTAACACCATGATTAAAATCATACACAAAAGAAATTGTAAAACAATGACAAGATTGCAAAACAAACCCTTATGCATACAATAATACAAATGCACCAAGATTATAAACAAACCAAGATGCTAACAAGACTACTTACACAAGATTAACATCTAACAACAACAATGTAACACAACTGATAATAATAACATGTGACTATTCCCCTAAAGTGTTCCACCATGAAGAATAAACAAATATGAATGCCCCAAAATGATATCTTAGAAATGCAAGGATATTGGATCGGGATGAAGAGCGAGAGATACTCCTCATGATAATCGTGTCATATCCCATTGATGTTTAATTTGTATTCGATTAATTTTTTTTTCTAGGAAAAGACACTAAGATGCAAGGAAAGACATGAAAACAAAGTGTGCCCCAAGTGAAGTTATATCGTGAAGGGTTAATCGATTGCTTTGCCTCCAAGCATAGTGTTAGGACGAGAGGTATAAATTTATATTAACCATGTTAAATATTATTTAAACATTAATGTTTGCATATAAATAAATGAATGAATGCACATAGTAATAAATACATAGAAAAGTAAATAACACCATAACACAGCAATGAAAGAATTTAATGTGGAAAACCCCAATGAAGTAAAAACTATGGAAGAATAATATCAATTAATCGAGAAATGTTTCACCAAATCAAGAACTCCTCTCCTCACTTCCTGCTCCATGTTTTTAACCCGAAGTAAATTGATACATCCGATTATGGCCCACGGCCATATTTAAATAACCCAAAGGGTTATGACCTTATTAAGTGACGGGAAAACCTCCTTGATTAAATGTTTAGTTAATTAAATAACTAACCACCTAATATAAGGTTTATATTTAAATAATAAAAATATAAGTTATTCTATATTATTTAAATATAAACTAAATATTATGATTCACTTAATATTATAGTTCTAACACTCCCCTTAATATTAAGTGGGAATCCATATGCCCACATTACTGCTTTTTCAGACAAGATTTACAAATCCATAAACTCTAAAGGTTTAGTTTAGAATATGTATTTGTGAGACTAAATCCCACTTGTTTCTCATGGAAAAATTCTTATACTACATTTCTAGGAGCCTTTTATAACACAAGGACCTCCTTTACAAATATATGTAACCACTAGACTGCATTTTTGTAAACTCTATCAATTTACTGTAAACTCTATGAGTTTACATAGATCATACAAGATCTTTTTACAATGCTTTAAACAAGATCATAAGTATAGAGGAGAAAGAGTCAAGAACGGTGACCATTGGGGATGACATTAAATGCACACTCCCCTCAATGAAAAATCGAAAGGCCAAACATTGCACAAACTTGTAGTCTTTTACAACACACAATGACTCGTAAACATAACTGAAATCTTGATATTAAAAAAACTGCAATCTTGATCTTTGAACTAGAGATCTCTATCACCGCAGATAACCTTCTCTCAGACAACATGCAATGAAATTCAATATGCTTCATTCTTTGATGTTGAACTGGATTCTTTATCAAGAGTAATAAAACTCTGACCACCACATAGAAGAGGAATACTTCCTTCAACTTCCATGTGTATCTCTTCCAACAACCACTTCAGCCACATGGCTTCTTTGCTGCTTCCATTGTACTTCTCTACCTCAATATAAGAAATGGAGACTATTGGTTTCTTTTGTTGTTCCAAGAAATGGTTCCTACACCAAAAAAATTGAACACATATCCAATATATTTTATATCTAACACAACATCAACATGGTTAGAGTCACAATATCCATATAGACATCATAATAAGCATATAAATCTAAATTATTATTGATTTCACTTTTAACCATTTATAAAAGTTAAATACTAGTTGTATAACAACTAACAATATGCTTAACAACTAACCATGTTAAAATATGTCGAGAAATTTCAACATATTATTCTTGTAAAATATATATTAAATGCAATCAGTATTGGACGTCTCCAATACAAATGCAAGGGCGTCCCCAAGTGTCATTTGATATGCATATAATAATATTTTAGTAATCACATACTAAGAAATTTTAGACATGTTTTATCAAAAAAATATCTTCATTATCTTATTCTAAGCCTTTACAAAATGAGATAAGACTTGATAGATAACATATCTAAATAGATAATCAAATCATATAAGAATAATCACAATATTCACTGAAAACATAATCCACTAATTGTGGACACTTCTCATGGAGTTTGCTTCAAAAGATGACATGTAAGCACCCTTCAATACATTTCATAGGTGGTAAATTTAAGTCTAGACATGTCATATATGATCAGTTTTTCATGCCAAAAATGAACAACAGTTCTATTTTTGAATAAACTATCAAAAATGAAGCAAAATTTTAAAACACAATCCATTTTGTATATGTTTTTCAATTGTAGCTACTTCTAGTTCATTTTTACTAACCCATCTAAGTTAATTATGAATGTGTTATCCTGCAAAATTGACAAGGGCAATTTGTAGGTAACTATACCAAAATTTTGTTTTGACCCCTAAGGAAGTTTGATAACGTTGAAATGGCCCAAAACTCCCTTTCGAAAATCAAATTTTTAGAACTTAGCCATTTTTCAGCTTCTTCCTTTGGCGCAGTTTTTTGCGTGTCAACAATCCCCAAAATGCACCTTTTTGAATTAGGCGCAAGAATTCACGTGTCGACATCAAGAAATCTACGCCCACTCTTAAAATCCTTCGACGCACTCATTGTTGTGTCAACATCATTAAATTTGTGCCTCTTTGGTCCTAGGCACTGGAAATGTTGTGTTGACATCTGGAAATGTGTGCTAAGGTGCTAGAAATGTTGTGTCGATGTCAATAAAATTACGCTAAGGCATATTTTTCTTTGTGTCGACACTCCCAAAAGTGCGCCAAAGGTGGTTGGTGAGATAATAAATGCCAATTTTTCTATAAATATGTGCCCGACACCTATCATTTTCACGAATTGAAAATTGTGAAAAGTGTTTTCTCTACCCCTATCAACCATCCTTATCACCCCACGTGCCATTTTTCGAGCTTGTGGACCCCACGTCATTCTTCGTCTTTTATAAATCTAGGTAAGTGGCTCCTCTCCTGGTTGTTGTTTTTGTCTTATTTTTGTATAGGTATTAGGGTTGGTATAAAAGATAAAATCTAAAGAAACACACCTAATAAATTATCAAACCAAAGCTGAAAGCCCTTTTGCCTCTCCTTCCAGATCTGTAAATCTGGAAGACCCCTGCCTCCGAAGAAACCAAAAACTCATCTTTTCCTGCCTACTTCCTTGCCAAACCAACCCTCTCTTTGCCATCTGCCAAATCCAAAAGAGAGAGGAAGAGAAATTAAGGATAAAGTTGCCAAAATTATCCAACTGTTACCCATTGGTGCATTGTTTTGTTATGTAACACCTCCCAAAGTTACGTTGATGTAACACACCTTTTTTCGTGCCTAACTGAAAGAACACTTAGTAGTTTTTGTGGGGCGCAGGTGCCACTTGCACAACATCAACATAAGATGTGTGCCGATAATCCACGCCACGCTTTTTCCTTTGGCACACTATTTTTCCTTGCAACATATTTCAAAGTTGCGCTTTGGCGCACTTTAAACACATGTAACACAAACTTTTCTGCACCCAACCAAAGTAGATTTTTCCTAAGGTGCAGGCACAACTTCCTTAACATCAACATAACATGTTGCATGCTACAAATCTGCGCCCTGTGCTTTATCCTTGGCGCTGAAACTTTTCATGCAACACCTCTCAAAATTGTGCCCTTTCTAAACTTGGCACAACTTTTCTCATGTCAACATTGGGCACAACTTTTTTCATGTCGACATCTTCCCAAGTGTGCCTAGCAATAAAAAGCCTCTACAGCCTATTGTGAACCTGTGCCTTGCATGCCCTAAGCCTTATAATTGCTCATTCTTCATTCTGCAAGCTTTCATTATGAATAACATGATGGTTGACATGGCTCTTCTGTGTTGGACCTCCTTGATTCTTCTTACAGAACAACAACATCCATCCTTGAGCTCACACATGTCTTCATCAAGCAAGAAACCAACTAAAGCTAAAGCTAAAGCTAAGCAGTCGGAACAAGAGATGAAGTACAAGTATCAGAGAGTCAGAATGCCTGACTCATATGCAGAGTGCAGCCTTGACATCAAAGACTCTGAGCTAGGACATATTGACATGGATGATTTCTAGGCGAGGACCAACCAGGAGAGAAGTGGCTGTGGATGAATAAATTAGTGGGTAGTGGATTACACTTTGCAGCTGGGCTTCCAGTCAACATCGTAAATAACGAGTTCATCATGTTGGTTGCTCGGTGCTATAACAAAGACACTAGATGTGTCGAAGACAAGGAACACAAGACAATCATCGACCTCACATGACTTGTCACTTTGAACCAACCCTAGGAATTCCTCATCACAAGTAATATGTAGAAATAAGCATCAAAAACTGCAAGAACATCTGGGACGATAATGAGGATAAATGCATGCAGATGATGAATGAGCTTTATCTAAAAAATAAGAAGTCGGTGAGCAGATGGCCACAAACCATCCACCCTAGTGACTTTAATGAAGAGTTTGAGTGATACAATCACCTTCTTAAACAGAGTGTTTGGGCTCCTTAATGCCCATTATTTCCATAAGTGGATCTTTGAGGTATCTAGAGAATATGAGAAAGAATGCACTGATTAGCGTTTCGGTTGGGGTGAGATCATTAGTGACACCATCTCCCAAAGCAGCTCCAACAAGTTCTAAGTTCTACATGAATTCCTACATTGTATACGTAGTTGCATCAATAAGGGATTTCATAGGGTTAGCTCAAAATGGGGTATGGCCCCAAGTCAAAATATACGAGTTCTACCTAGAGCTAAAGCTCGAGGCCAGCATCTCCTAGTTCTCCAAAATTAATGATGCCTTCTTCTATGAGGTAATCTACTTGTTGAGGCCAAACATGAGACATGGTCGAGACCAGCCTGAGTGTGATTGTTGCTACAAAGAAATGGGGAGCGTTGTTCACACAATTCCCCACATTCACATACCTCAGAGCTATGAATTTGAGGGAGAGCCAACGAAGTTACCAAGGTTTGCAGGGCCGAAGCTGATCCTGTTGGAATTATCAAGGTAGCTAATCACTTATCATGAGAAGTGTATGAAAAGAAAGAAAGGAGGAACCCCATTCCCCTTACTGTTGGCTGATACACCTACCCCACACTTGCCAAAGCATGAGAGATGTATGCTAAGCTAGAGTTTCTAAATTTGAAGCACAACTTCCCAGCAAGGCCGACCTTCAACTGTCGGAGTTGCCTCCCAAAGGAAAAATTGATCCCATCCATGTTCCCGAGATCGAGGACATTTGGATCGACCTGACACATGAGATAGACATCAGGTGAAAGGATCACTCCTAACTAGCTCTAGAGGAGATCATCCACTATGGCATTGCCATTGTCCCAAAAGAATTCAAGAGACTGATCAAGAAATTGATCAAGTTTACCTTGACACAAGATGGGGACAATTGGCCATTTACAGAGATCGACAGAGCCAAGGTGCGAAAACCATTCAGGAAAGGGTTAATCCCACATTGTAATGCACCGAACATTGGTGCAAACAAAATGGTCTCACCTACCTCGGAGTAGATTTCACTACTTCTCCTTCGGGTAGAGCACCTCAAGACCGGCCCAAGTGCTTAGGAAGGAAAAGGAAAAGACAAGGAGGGTGAATCAAGGACAAGAAAATCTGGAAGGCCTTCCTTCTACTTCGAGAGGCAAGTAGTCGACTTGGTGTCTCCGGGTAAAGAAGAAACAACGAGAGGTTTCAATGAGATACATCCACCCGAGGATGTTATCACAATTACAACTCAGAGAGGTACCCAATGTCCCTTCTTCCATTTCTTCTCCTCCTCCTGTCATTCAAGCATCTATTCCAATGGATGTGTCTTCTCCTCTCCCTTCCTCCCTTCCATCTCCCACCTCTTCCATCTTCTCCTCTCTCGCGGATCATCTTTGAGTGTTCCCTCCATCCAATTGCAGATCCCTTCTATTTCCATGTCCTTTTCTTCTCCTGTAGTAACTCCAGAGCCCCACAAGTAGCGGTGCATTGGATTCCCTGTCAATGCCACCACCAAGTGTTTCGACATACTTCCCTGAGGCCTCTACAGTTGCTCCCCCTCTCACTCTCATTTCTTCTTCTATTTCCTCTACTCCCACTCCCATAAGTCCTAGTTGGATTTCTGACCATCTGGGCCAGCATAAGAGAAAGGTTCCCATTGTGGCCATGGATTTCTCTGTCATTCCAAAGAAGGGAACCAAGAAGCAGAAAGTGATAACTCACTTTTCTAAAAGCACTTCGGGGGAGAGAGTCATGGAGATAGCCTACCCGGACCCCACCAAGAAAAAGGAAGATCTGTCTCCCACAGACTTCACAGTGACTCAAGTCACAATGGGGACCTCATCTGAAAGCCTGTAAGGGGAAGCCTTGTCTACAGTAGATGCTCTTTGCAAGAAGCTCCAAGAAGCAAAAGAGGAGAAGAGAATACTCAAGGAACAAAACAAACATCTCCTACAAGCATTGCAGAAAATGGGCAACGCTCCTCCTGTGCTGCTGCCGAACCCATTCAAGTTCTCAGTTAGGATAAAATAAATGAATATGCTAAGATTGGTGAACAAGGTGCAATAGTATCATCTGGATCGAGCGGATCCTCTAGAGATGGTCAAGAGATGATTGGGAAATTCACAGTGCTCTATCAGGATATAACCCAAGCAAATAAGGAGCTACAAGTAGTAGCAGGTTCCCTCTCGAAGAGTTGGATAACGCCAAGTTACAAAGCATGAAACATTTGAAACCATGGTTGACTGCTCAGCTGATGACCTATTGAAGGTTGGCGTTATCAATCACCCGCATGCACATAACAAATCTCTCATCACTTTAGATTATTGGGTTGATCAAATGGAATATATCTTGGAGAGAATAGATAAAATCAAAGATGAAGCCTTGGATGCACGATACAACATGGAGCAGACAGTTACAAAAATGTCTCAGGGATGCTCAATGAATCGTATAACTTGAGGGAAGCAGATGACACATTCCAGCGCTTCAAGGCTATCATCACTCAAGGTTTGGCACCAAAGGTCACTTTTGACCGAGAGTCAATCAATAACCTCTTGGCTTGCCGCGACTTCATTGGCTTTTTGATCGATGCATGTGAAACTTTCGCCGAGTTACCTGAAAAGCTCAAGAATGAGAAAGAAACTTGCAAAGTCATTGGCGACCATTTTAAAGGTCCAGATCATGATCAACTTCAAGTGATGATCAGCAAGTTTATGGAATATCGAGCGCAGTGTCACATCAACTCTCCTGATCAAAAGAAAGACGCTAAATTTGAGTAGAGAGATGATGAGGAGTAGTTTCTCCTATGGTGTATGCGTTGATCATTTTTGTAAAATATTTAAAAAGCATGTTGGCATTTATGATGACCTCATCCATGTTGCACCATGGGATGTTGTCATCCAAAAACTTGCCCAAAGTCAACTTTTGACTTTTTAGATATTTTGTAAATATCTTGTAAGATATTTTGTAAATAGTGGTTGGTTTGCTTTTGTCTTCTTTCTTCTTCTCCTTCTATAAATATTGGAATACTTGTTGTATTCAAGGGTGGACATTTTTGTATGAAAAGAGAAGTGAGGAGAGAAAGACTTTGTGTTTTCTTATAACAGAAGAAATATTAATACATATGTTCAGACTTTGTGCTTAATGTATGTGTTATTTGCATCAGATCTTTCTTAAGTTAGATCTATGTTTTTATTCTGTTGGATTCATTCCTACTATTGTCATATGTTCATCAGTATTGCTTTAATTGTTTATGCAAGTAAGTTTGGCTCTGTTTACTACCAGCCCAAAGCATAAACCTTCTGACCTTTCTATCTTGGAATTCATTTCTTTTCTTCCTTCAGATCTACCCTCCTCCATTCCTTCTCTCCTACCTTTCTGTTTGTAGTTGGAACTACCTCTACTGGGATGAGATCCCAAACCCCCTGAAGTTAGAATAGTGTAGATTTGCAGATTCTTGCTTGATAGATTAGTAATAAACCAATTTTGCTTTGTTGTCTCAAAGAGGGCTATGCCCTGCACACCGCTCGTGCTGTTTCCCGTGACCTGCCTAACCGATAGTTTTTCGGACCAATAGAATGATTTTTTTTTTCAAGAGTATATTAAAATAAATCATATACTTTTCATTTAGAGGTAATAAAAGTAAACTATAAAGTTATTATATTAACACTATGATTATTATCATCATCTTCATATGAGATTTACTAATTGAAAACTTAATTAGACCCCATTTTCACATAAATAAAATTAAATAATTAATGAGGATTAAAAAAACAAAGGTTAATAAAAATCCCCATGTCATTCTTTAATCCTCACAATTGAAAAAGTGATCGGTTTACGCCGAAAAGGAGGTCATGCCAAGTGGATAGTCTATACACGAATGTTAATATGATATTTAAAATTAAATCAAAATGTGATTAATGTTTTTAGTTTTCTATCTAAATGACGATTGACGATCCAAATCATCATGTCGCAAAAATCTCATTTCAAAAGAATTGATTTTTTTAAAAAAATAGCCTTTGAAACACAAATTCCTAAAAAATCTTGAAAAAATTAATCATTGGATATAATCTTATAAATTGACAAAATTTTACTTATTTAAATTTAATCGAGTTTAAATTTATTTTATCGAAAAAAATTATTTCAAAAAAATGAAGGGAAGAGTGTTGAACCGTGACCTATATTAATCAAGTTCTTAAACTAACATATAAACCAATTAATCTAAACATCATCATATTTACATGTATAACACAATTTTGTTTTGAAGTTTGAAAAGAATATTTTTCTTTTAAAAAAATGAAACTAAACCTATTTTATGTTTTATAAAAACTTTTATATAAAATAACAATAATAAAAAGATTTTATAAATTAAAAATATTATATAAAAATCTTTATATGCCCTTTTTATAATAACGTTAATTAAAAACTTCATAAAATAAACATATTTAAAAAATATGTAATTTTTATTTTTATTCTTTTGGTGTATTTTTCAAAAAATATAAATTTCATTGGGATAACATGGGCTGAAATTAGAGTGAATGGTTTTAGTATCTGCTTAGAAGGCAAGTATATTGGCTTCCCCTTGACTATTAATTTTTTTATAGAAACCAATCAAAATATGCCATGTGTCAGATTTTTTTCTTGTGTAAAATTTTACATAAAATATTTGCAAGAATATTCTAATTCCCTTTATTGAAGAATATGCCATTACATTTTACTTTTTTATTTTGCTTGCTATAGTTTTATGAAAAGTTAAATTGAAAAGAATTATAGTACTGCACCTTGATTTGATGGATTAGTGGCCCAATGCAAGGAAAAATATGTGGATAGTAAATACATCCAACAAATAAAATTAAATGTTGCACTATGTAACTGACCTAACACACAACCACCAGATCTCATTTATCTGGCATGTTCGGTGGGTATTGCAGATTTTCACCTTTGGAAATTGATAGAAATGTGGGCTTCCATTGTTGTTCCTATATTGTTTAAGAAATTGGAAACCCAAGTTTCATCATCTAGTGATATTTTTTCAAACCATTTGAAGAATGGTTCCTATACTTGGGTTTAGGAGAACATGGGGCTCATGGTAGAATACAAATCTTCTTTTTGATTGTGTAAAGCATAATTTCAATGACAGTTCATGAAGTAAATAAATTCAGGGTGCCAAATCCCCAAACGACGATCTATTTCTACAGCTTATATTCTGGTAACAAATTTCTGGAAAAAATAGGGTAATTATAATGGTGTCCAAGTTTTGTCATGTTGATAGTTTTGATGCGGCTTTGTCTCAAAGTTTTATTGATGCTAATTATGAAATTGAAGCTACCAAATGCATAGTTATTACTTTGTGAATTTAGTTGGAGTTGTTAAACGGTAGCTTTGATTTTTGAGGATTGTGTCTAATATGCTTTGGCTTCATCATGGTCCCCTGCTAGACCATTCGAAGGTTTGTATTTATGCTAGAATAAGATAGAGTGGTGTATAGAGTTATTTCCTTTATTTATGATTTATATGGTGAGCCTATATTTAAGTTAGTTTTCATGATTCTGCATATACGGGCAGGTTTGGATGCCTTTAGCCACAAAAATGGGTAAATCTTATGCCATGTTGCCAAACTTAGATGTTCAATGTGTATGGCATTGTCACTAATGAATTTGGTTCATAACCTTTCATACTAAACCACTATTCAATCCAATCCATACATGCATTAGGATTTTAGTTATCGCACATAATCCCCTTGCACAGGTATGTTGCTACATGCTCTAGAGGATAATGACAGTTCATCTTATATGTTTCAAGATGCATATCAGAAATATTGTGTACAATAGTGTTTGGAAATTATCGACAAGCCTTTGGAGGCCAAAATAGAGGCTGAAGCATGTCAAGAGGCAAGAGAATATGGAGTGACAGATTTCATTCAGAAGCTTTTGATTTGTAGCTTAAACATTGGCCTGGTGTGTGTCTCGTGACTAGCTTAGAGAGAAAACTTGAGGAGGACAACTTAGAATTTGCTACTTCCATATTCAAACAATGTTTATTATATGAACATGCATGCATTGAAATGGCCAGTCACTATAATTAATCAAACAAGATTATTGGTAGAGATTGATCGAAAAAAATACGAAAGCAAAAATTCTGAAATTTCTTCTTGTCTATTTATCTCTTCCAGGTTTCGGAATGACAATCAAATATATTTACAAATTTAAAGAGGGCTTGTGAGAAAAACTAAATTCAATTTTGATTCCACTAATTGATGAAGCCAATGATATCTCTAGGTAGGAAAATTATTTTGTATGTATGCGAGAGGTAAGATTGTGATTACTCTTGCCTTAGTAAGTGTATCTCTCGTGTCTCTTGCCTTAGTAAGTGTATCTCTCATGTCATTTTATGCAAAGTATTTTTCTATTCTTATTAATGGAAGCATCGATGCTATAAATAGCATAAGAATGGGTAATTTATGCACATTTCGTGCAAGATTTCTTTTTATGTTTTTCTCCAAATTAACACTTGTTTACGAAATTTCAAAATCTTCATTCAATGATTTGAGAATTTTTTAAAAAATATTTATCCATAGATTTAAATAAAATGTACATAACTATTATTGACTTTCTTAAAACTTAAGTTATTAATAGTGACTTTAACGTTTTTCTAATCTACTTCTAAGTTAGAATCTATTTTTTTTAAAACATTTTAGCTCGAGGTTCTAAATATGTGATTTTATTTTGTTGTCAACTCGAAATTCTTTGAGGCTTTTGTTATCGTTTCGGTTGCATAATTTTATTTCCATGTTGTAAGTTTTGAAAACACTATTTATTATGTTATTTTTACTATAACCACATGTTTAGGGACCTAATGTCAAAGAAGATAAATTTTAATGACAATTTATAATTTTTAAACTCAAGTGTTTTTTGAACCTTGGTATTTGGGGGTTGAGTCCATTTTTCTTTCACCAATGTTGCTACACCAACCGTACATTGGAGTGGATGGATGTTTCCAGACTAATCATTTATTAAACAATCGTCTCATTTTAAATGATATAAACAACTTGAACTTTTTTAGCAAGATATATGCTCAACTAGTTAATTTTTAGTATCGTTATTTTATGTAAGTTTATTCTAACACTTTGGGAATTCGGAAGTATTAGTCATATCATGACCTTGTTTATAGTACCCATCCCTTATGAGTAGTTTTTAATATTTTTCTAATGTTTTCTTTTTTGAGTAGTTTTTAATATATATTTTATTTAACCGCATGTAAGTTTTCTATAAGAACATGCATTCAAGTATTTTTCTAATGGTTATCAAGAAGTTATTAATATATCTAGAATAGGGATTAATACCCACATTCGTGGGATACTATCACTTTAGGTGGTTATCATAGTCAAAGTGCCACATAACCAACAATGCCCGAGCACAAACCAATGATTATTTTTCTAGTGGTTATCAAGAAGTTATTAATATATCTAGAATAGGGATTAATACCCACATTCGTGGGATACTATTACTTTAGGTGGTTATTGTAGTCAAAGTGTCACATAACCAACAATACCGAGCACAAACCAATGTTGTGCATAGCATATATTAAACCAACTATATAATTTATGCCATGTCATATAACCATACACAAATGAGGGGGCATTAGTTAGGTTAGGATTAGTTATAAACTTTATATAGGATTTAATTTTATTAAATCATATGTATAGTATATAAAACATAGTGACTTTAAATCAAAGGTCCATGGTAGGCATAGGTTAAAAAACTATATCGTTTGAATTAAATTTTATTTGGGCCCGTTTACACTAATTCCATGTTGCAATTTTTCACACGGCCAATGAGAAAAATCAAACTCTTATATTCATGGAATATGTCTTCATGTGAGAGACCTTGTATCTAAGTTGGATTTTCTCACATATTTATTTTTTTCCATGAACATTAGACACTATATAAAATAAATTAAATCTTAGAAATTTATTAATCTTTGTGAGTGCTTGGGAATTTTTTTAATCTTGTAGAATATTTCCTCCAAGGATACAAGAGACATTTTGAGAGAGGTCCAACCAATAATTTTTTTGGACAACCTATAATTGTGGATATTGTTGGAACATGGATGAATTAATTTTGAAACCATAGAAGCTTTAGAAATAATGCCAACCCCACAATGAAACTGGTTAGGCAGATTTAAAATAGTTTATATATAACATAAACTATACTATGATAGTGGCCTCTTTTGAATATTTTAGTATAGTCTAAAAACTATAGAGATATATTTTTACCATATAGTTTTATAAACTATATAATATCTTGATATATAAAATTTTGATTATAGTTTTAAATTATAGAATGTATATGAATTTATTAAACAAATGGAAAAGACCCTAATTAAAGGGGGCCCGAATGACATGGGAAAAATAAATTTAAAAAATACACCAAACAATTACAAGGAATACATTAGTTTACGAGATGATATATAAAAATATGATTATAGTTTTAAATTATAGAATGTATATGAATTTATTAAACAAATGGAAAAGACCTTAATTAAAGGGCACCCAAATGACATGGGCAAAATAAATTAAAAAAATGCACCAAACAATTACCATGGAATATACTAGTTTACAGAGGAGACAATATTTTCATGCTCCCAACGAACTTAACCAACTAACTTCCCAACCGATATGACTTTAGGATTAATTAAATTATTTAACCAATATTTTATCCCACTCTAGTACCATGTTAGGACGAGGGGTATAAATTTATATTAACCATATTAAATATTAATTAAACATTAATGACTACATATAAATAAATGAATGAATGCACATATTAATAAATACACGAGAAAAGTAAATAACACCATGTGACACAAAATTTAACATGGAAAACCCCAATGGGGTAAAAACCACGGAAGAATAATTTCCATTAATTTGAGAAACTTTTCACCCAGTCCAATAACTCCTCTCCTCACTTCTTGCTCCATGTTTTTAACTCGAAGTAAATTGATACATTCAATTATGGCCCACAACCATATTTAAACAACCCAAAGGGTTATGACCTTATTAAGTGATGGGGCATACCTCCCGATTTAATGTTCGATTAATTAAATAAATAACCACCTAATATAAGGTTGATATTTAAATAATAAGAATAGAAGTTATTCTATATTATTTAAATATAAACTAAATATTATGATTGACTTAATTTTATAGTTCTAACACATAGATATATACCACAAGAAAGAAAAGTGGTTATGATAAGATGATTTAGAATGATTAGGAGTGTCGTCAAATAGTGATATTGTTGAACTATGTTATGCGTTTCGATATTTTGTCAAACATTTTATGAATGTTTTGCTTTTTTATATATTTGATTTATTTTTTTTCGCGGGTTTTATACTATTTTTGGGATTTTTGAACATATTTGAATGTTTTTAGATTTTAAACATATTTGAATGTTTTTTGAATTTTTGAACATATTTGAATGTTTTTGAATTTTGAACATATTTGAATGTTTTTGGATTTTTGAACATATTTGAATTTTTGACTCGGTAAAAGGGTACACTGTCTGAACTCATGTTCAAACAATTGTAAGCATTTCATTCCATTGGCATAATGTAGATGATATAATGATAGGATGTCTCACTCCACTCGTGACTCCACACAACTAGGAAGATGTGAGGGCTCACCACCAAGAGCCAAGAAGGATGTGAGAACTAGGAGAATAATGATATGAAAATGAAGATGAAGGATGCCAAGACACAAGGTGTAACAATGATCCATTCGAGAAAATGTGACTCATCTCCAGTCAAGATTACCTGACCGATTCCAAGATGATTCACATTATAGATCTTGACAAGACTTAGATCCATTTGTGGCATCTTGATGAACAAGATCTTTTCGAAGGAATTGTTGTCTCTCTTAACATGAGCAAGTTCTTGAGATTTATATGATTAAGCATTTTTTTATTTAGATTTTTGAAAGCTTTATTTCGTTATTTTTTAGTTGACCCCTACATCTTGCCCTATGCCATTAGCAAGAGGCAAGGGCTTTAATAACAAAGAAAAAAGTAGGCAATTGTAGACACCAAATTCGTGTCTCACGACCCCTGTGACCCGCATCCCATTTCGCAACCTAACCTCATTACCTAAACTTTACACAATTATTTATTAATTACCTTGTAATTGATAAATCCACATCACCTTACCCGCCACCTCACTTTGCCACCTCATCATGACCTAGCCCTAACCCTAAACTAACCTAATTAGGACCCATGACTTGGTCAGACTCACATCCATAACTAATGCCTCCTTACTCGCACCCAAAGCCGACCTTCTAGCCACTTGACCAAGCCCGCAATGGCCGATCTCGGGAGAAAAACGGGAAGGCGGGCTATTTTACTAAAAATAGCCTACTTTTTCCCTTCCTTACCGATGCGGTTCTACTCGATCATTGCCGTCGGTGTAACCGCCATCGGTTCCCTGTAAATGGGCTTCCCAAACCAAAACAACGGATCGGAATTTCATTTTGGAGATCGGTCGAAGGATTTTTGAATCAAAGGAGACTCCAAAGTGATTAGCAGAGTCGAACTTCACTTGACCAAAGAGACGAGTGAAGAAACGGAAGAGTTAGCGAGCCGAGGAGATCAACTGGCATCTTTGTCAAAAACCGATAAGTTACATCTTGCATGTCCTCCATTATAACATTTCTTATGCTTTTGGAATTACGGTCCTCCCAAATCCGTTTCGGATCCATTATCCAACGTACCATTGCCTCTGTTGTCATTCTTTTGTTTCTAACCATCCCATTTCCCAAAAACTATCCAAAAATCAGCCATTACAAACTCCACAACCAACGAGAAGATCCTAGAACCCACCGGTATCGGTTATCGAATCGCCATCGGTTAAAACCCAGCATCGGTTCCTTTGATCAAAAACCAGAAAAAACAGCCTTTCCCTACCCAAACAAGCAATTTAATTGATATTTTGAGTATTTTGTGTTAACTCATATCGGGGGAACCGACCACCTTCGAAAGGAAGTTTCATATTTCTGGCCCAAGGCAGATTCCCTCATTTATTATCTAATCAAAATCTTGTGGTCTTGTGTTCTTATTTTGCAGGTAGTCCTTCCAAGACAAAAAGGAGTTCTTCGCGATCACTGATCTTTCTCTCAGACGCGCACATCATCTCGACATTCTACGGGTATTCCTCCTAACCCTAACCTTATCATTTCTATAAGGAACGAAGCATTTTCCGAGTGAAACATTTTGGCTTCTCTTCCCATCAATGAGTCTTCTTACACCACATCCCTACTGACCGTGAGCGGATGCTATCTAATTTATCTATTTCCCAAACGTCCCCTTCTACCACTCTTGCTACACAAGAGGAAGGCTCACCACTCCTTTTGACATCCTTAGCGAGAAATCTCTTACACTAACATCACCACATTCTTTTAACATGACAGATCTCCTCGAACACGCCCTCCTACCTATTAGTCCCTCATTGCCTAAATCTTTTCAACGACCGGTTGACTTCCTATCATCCATTGATACAGTGCCTCATCTGCCTCCTGTGTCACACCCACAATGGACTGGAATTACAACCCACCTTTCTTCCGTACCAAAATTACAAATCACACCTGGAGATTGTCATTCCACAGAAGATAGACAGGCCCTATGGGAACGTTTGAGTACTCCTTTTTCTACTCAAATGCAAATGACTGATCCTGATGTCTCCACCATCTACCCGAAGTGCTTACAAAAGCTTAAAATGCCCCTGTTCTCGCCTTCACCCCCCTCACCTCTACCAAATGCCCCGTCCACTTCTATCAACTTAACCAGATCTTCCCCTACGCTTGGGACCTCACCAATGCCCAATCTGACACACCCGCCTAAGCGACTCGATCTATCCAAAAATAAATCCGTTCCGCCACCTAGGAGACGAACGCAATCCGGGCCTCTATCACAATTAAAACCTTCATCGTCACACCCACCTTCCATATTGGGACCTCATCCCTCCACATTACACCAATATATCATACCTCCGTTGTTTTCTGCAAAACGACCTCCGCCTTCTACACCTATACAGAGATCAATGGGTATCACAACATCGTTACCCCGCGTATCCGGTCCACCTATCAACCCTAAACCAATCCCATCATCAAAGGATTTATTTTCTGTCACTCCCCTTTCTCCGTGGTTGTTTCCCGCTACCACGCCATCTGTAGCCTCATCATCTAACCAGCTCAACGTAACTTCTGGTAACCAAGAAACCACGTTTAGTGAAAAACATGTGTCAGCACCCCTCGGCTAAACCACCACCCATACGAACTAAACACGCCCAAACATTACCACAACCCACACAATCAATACCCTCATCCTCTTCCGATTTTGACCCACTCAAAGGATCTTACGCCAAAATCCTTGCTATGTTGGTGGAGAATGCGACCATTTCCCTACCTCCACTTAGACCTTATGACCCGTCTAAACCCCGACCTATGGGTTACGATGAGTCTAAAATCTGTGCTTATCACCGCACACCAGGACATGATGTGGAAGGATGCAAAGCTCTAAAACCATCCTTCGCCGATCACCTCTTAGGATAGAAAGATTAAGAAAGACAACTTACGAAGGGAGAGACCTCTAGCGTCAATTCCCTCTACTATACCATCGTCATCGCCTCACCAAGATCAATCATTATTACAACCCCACCTCTTGAAGACCATGAATTATCCCAACCATCTTCCTCATCTCAGATCTACGAGATTAATATGATTAGTGTCGCTACTCGAGGACAGAAAAACAATGGGAAAGCGAAAAGAAAACACACCTGCGGCATCTCTTTCTCCTTCAACCGTCCCATTACACCACCACCTAAAGTGGTTATTCGCGGACCCGCCTATCCGAGTCTCTCGATGGAGTTGCCCACCGAACCATGATCAAACACTTCATCAATCACCCGTAAAAATGACACTATATGATCTCATTCGGACCTCTCGAATCTCATCGACAAGCTCTCGTTGAGATCCTTGAGGATAGAGGTTTTACCCAACGAAACCCCGCCCGTTGCCTCCATTCTAACACCCAATCACGTTGCCTCTCTCACCAAACAATCCATCTCCCCACCACTTCTCTCAAAAAACAACAAGCCGCTGCGGTTAGTTTCTCGGAAGATGAAATTATCGACTTTGGTGCAGAAGACCCTGACCCTGCCCTTTTCATTTCCGCTTACGTCCGAGACATTCGAGTACGTCGGGTTATGATTGACGGGGGCGCTAGCCTAAACATCATCTCTTCAAAAGCCTTCCAACAAATGAACATCCCTTCTAGTTGCGTGTGCAACCCCATCATGTTGCGATCATTCAATGACGCTATTACTTCTACCTTAGGCACCGTGATCCTCAACATTCGCGTAGGCCCACGTACTTTGCCCGAACTCTTCTATGTCCTTGAAGGAGAGTTCCAATATAATATATTGCTAGGTCGTCCTTGGATTCGAGCCATGGGATGCGTTCCCTCAACATTACATCGATGCATAAAATTTGAGTATGAGGGGAAGTCCTACACTGTAAAAGCTGATCCTCCCCCCTTCAAAACTTGCAATATGTTATACCGCCCAAACGATGTGCTTATACCAATTAAGACACCCATACATTCAACCCAACCTTCCTCTTCAAATGTACCTCAACCATCCACCTCAACTGCACCTACGCCTTCAACTGATGAAACCACCGTCGCACAAACCACTTCTCTTCCCGCAGCCTAACATCCCAACCTCGACCCCTTAGTAGATGTTTTTCATCGCCTCACGCTGGGGAGTACCGCCTATATAACGTTAATTCTTTGCCTACCCCGGGAGAGTACGGACAATTACATGCGCATCCCACCTACGAGCGTCGCGTGGGGAGGTAATCTCTTACGGACCACCCCATTGCCGCACTAACCTAACGTATGGGGGTGTTGACACATCCTCCATTATCCCTGAACCTCCTCTTGGTGTGGTTCCCTTCCAATCCGATTTTCAATACTTGACAAATCGTCGTTTCGCCCTCACCTTCTTGACTCGCTGTGCGTGGAAAGGCTTTGGTTTTGGCCTTTACGAACAAGGCCGACATACACTCATTCCCGTGACCACACGCAAACATAATGATCGCAGTGGTCTCGGTTTTTCTGAAACACCTACACAAGAGACACCTCCTGTCAGCTGTATCTTGGAAGAGGAAGACGTTGCCCCTACCGAACCATCATCACCTACTTTGCCATCATCACCCACAGAATCGATGGACCCTGAATCTATCCCTCCTAACTTTTTTTTTTCATAAATGCTATCTTCATAGGTCCTCTCACTTATCAACGCGATAATGAGGACCCATCTTCTCTTCCCCTTCTGTATCCAGACATGATCGAAGAGGATTCGCCTTTGATTAATGTTGTTGAATGCCAGGATGACGACTCCATACTCACTTACCTAGGCGCGGATGATTCTTATATTCAACGCGCCCTACCATCTGAAACCCAAACTATCTTTGAATGAATCTACAATAGAAATCAACATCCACACGGAGGAAGATCCTCACATAGTGAAGATTGGACAATCCCTTAACACATCAGAACAAGCCGCCTTTACTACCTTTCTCTGTGCTCGCAACCAAGCGTTCGCATGGTCTTACGCTGACATGCCAGGAATTGATCCTACCATTGCCGTCCATAACATCACCCTAAACCCCGATTCCAAACCAGTCAAGCGAAATTGAGAAAAATGCATCCACGCATTGCTCTCTTGGTCAAAGAGGAACTCCAACGACTCCTTTCTGTTTCCTTCATTCTGCCTATTGACTATCCTCAATGGATTTCCAACATCGTACCTGTCACGAAAGCGACGGGGGGACTTCGGATATGCACGGATTTCCGGGATCTTAACCTCGCTTGCCCTAAGGATGACTTCCCCCTCCCAAGTATTGATCAACTTGTTGATCTCACTGCGGGTCATGAAATGCTTTCTCTCATGGATGGCTTTTCAGGATACAACCAAATTTTGGTTGCCCCTGCCGATCAACACAAGACTGCCTTCATAACTCCTTGGGGAACCTTTTGTTATCGTGTCATGCCATTTGGCCTTAAGAATGCTGGTGCTACCTATCAGCGGGCTATGACCTACATTTTTCATGACATTATGCACACTATCCTTGAAGACTATGTCGACGATCTTCTCGGCAAGTCTAAACATCGTAGTGAACATCTCGATGTTTTAACCATTATTTTTGATACTTTATTACAATATTCTGTCCGCCTTCAACCGAAGAAATGTGTTTTTGGTGTTCTTTCGGGAAAACTTCTTGGCTTTATCGTCTCTTTGCGTGGCATTGAGGTCGACCCATCGAAAGTCAAAGCTATCCTAGAAATGCCCCCACCCAAAAATCTCAAACAATTGCGTAGTTTACAAGGTAAGCTCCAATCTATCCGACGTTTCATCTCCCAACTCTCGGATCGGTGTCAACCTTTCCACCACCTCCTTAAAAAGGATATTGCATTCCAATGGAGCGAAGAATGTCACCAAGCCTTCGAAGCTCTCAAATCTTATCTCTTACAGCCACCCGTGCTTATCCCACCCCAAGACAACCGCCCTTTCTACCTTTACCTTTCCGCCACCGACCACCTGTATTTGTAGGAGCCATGCTTGCACATCGTGACTCTGAGAATCACGAACAAGCCGTTTATTATATAAGTCGTACTTTGGTGGACTATGAGACTAGGTACACACATGTAGAAAAATTGTGCCTTGCCCTATCATTCGTTGCCACCAAACTCCGACACTACCTTCTAAATCACAAGACTTTCGTCATCACCAATACAGACCCCATCCATTACATGTATGCCAAACCTCATCTGAACCAACGCATTGCTAGATGGCTCATGCTTCTCGCCGACCTCGACCTTGAGTTTATCCACCGAGAAATCAATCAAAGGACAAACCATCGCGAGACCAACTTGCGGACGCTCTGTCATGCACGGGAACAATTTACCAATTTCACATTTCCCGACGAACTCATCGCTACTCTTTCCCTCACGGAGGAGTCGTACCCAATGACCCTCTTCTTCGATGGATCTAAATGCCAGCGCGGCGGAGGAGCCGGCGTTGTTCTCATTCCTCTCAACGCTGAACCTATGCCTCTTTCATTCCGACTTGATTTCCCTTGCACTAATAATACAGCGGAATACGAGGCCCTTGTTCTAGGTCTCCAAGTTGCGTTACACTTAGGTATCAAATCTATCAACATTTTTGGCGACTCTCAATTGGTAGTCAATCAAGTTATGGGCGTCTACCAATGCAAAAACGAGGAACTTCAAAAATACAAACACTATGTGGATTCACTTCTAGCTTTATTTACCCACTATTCTATACAAACCATTCCCCGCTCCACTAACAAATTTGCGGATACTATGGCTTGCTTAGCCTCGCAAATTCCCGCCGCGCCAACTGACTCTGAATTATTCGTCGTGGTCCAACAACTTTTTGCCCCATCCTATTCAACCCCGGTAGTTTGTATGATAAATACTGTGTCTACTAATTCACAGGATACCTGGTACCACCAATTTCACGACTACCTTCTGATCTCTCGTCCTCCCACCGATCTTACTAGTAACGGCAAACGTGCTTTTCTTAAAAGTGTTTCGCGTTATGTTGTCATGGGGGACTCCTCTATAAACGTGGCTTTGATGGTATCTTCCTTCATTGCCTAAGCGGCATGGAGGCCACTCATACCATCCAACAGTCCATGACGGTATTTGTGGTGGACATTTTAGCGGCCTGGCTTTGTGGCCAAACGAATCCTTCGCCTTGGTTATTATTGGCCTACTCTCAATAACGCATCTGCTACGAATATGTTAAGCGTTGTGTTATGTGTCGACAACATGCCAACCTTCAACATACTCCTAGCCACCCGCTTCCGAGATCGCTCGAGATCTTTGGCCTTTCTCAGATGGGGTTTAGACCTTATTGGTGAGATTCACCCAACCTCTTCACAACGTCACCGTTGGATACTCACAAGGACGAATATTACACAAAATGGGTGGAGGCTATTCCACTCATTTCAATCAAAAAAAAAAGAAAAATTGTCGAGTTCATTAACCACTTACATTATGTCGTTTTGGTGTTCCTTACACTTTGATAACGAGATAATGGAAAATCTTTCAAAAACAAGTTGTTCATGAGACCTTTGTGACAACTTTGGTATCAAACTTAGTTTCTCATCACCTTACTATCCACAAGCCAATGGGCAAGCCTGAGTCTTCTAATAAAACACTAACCAAAATCCTCATGAAAGTTGTCAATGAATGCGGAAGAAATTGGCACGATCACATTCCCTTTGCCCTTTGGGCTTATCGTACTAGCATTCGTACTTCTACTAATGCCACACCTTTTTCTTTGGTATACGGCACCGAGGCTGTTTTGCCTCTCGAAATACAAATACCCTCCCTTAGAATATCTCTTCAGGATATTCTCACCAACGATGATTTCCGCCAAGAGCGGTTAGCCCAATTGGAGCTTCTTGATGAACGCGAGTCTTCTTACTGACTCTTGATCACCTTCAAATCTATCAAAAACGCATTAAACGTGCTTATGATAAGCGACTTCATGAGCGTACCTTTAAGGTTGGTGATCTTGTCCTCAAAGAGAATCAACATGTAACCAAACTAGAAAAGAGCAAACGTGGAAAATTTGCTCCCAATTGGATTGGGCCTTATATAATCACTCACATCTATGGATCGGGTACTTATCGTTTAGCTTCGCTTAATGGTAAACCTGAGCCTGAGCCCCTTAATGCCTTGCATCTTCGACCATTCTATTGTTGAAATTAGTGTTATATCACTTCTTATCCGCCTACTGCTCGTCCCTTGAGCTCCCATACCACCACATGCACTTGTTTCCTACATCTCGAAATAAAATCAAGCTCACCTCTCACCTCCCCTTAACGATGCCTTCCCCTTTTTAGTCTAGTCCATGACTTCAACGTATTAAAATAAGCCGTACTCTTATGGGATTTTCTTGAGTCAAACTTCCTACTAAACTAGATGCTTCACGCTAAAAAGAACATCTAGTCATCTAAATTAAATATAGACTGCTCCTCGAAGGACGGCTATATGCCAAATTATTCTTCTGTTGTTCTCTGATAATTGCTCCCCTGAAGGACTGACTATGCACTAAAATCATATCTGCTACTTATAAATATTCGCTCCCTCGAAGGACAGCTATACAGTCGAGCCTCTAGTAGAAGCTTCTCGCATCGATCAGCTTCGTGAAGACCTCAAGAATAAAACAATCAATATCCCGGGTAGACTTCCCGCATCGATCAGTCTATATTCAATAAAATAAAAGCCTCATTCAGAAGAACTTTTGAGTCATGGACTTGTCTATTTAGGGTAGGTTCTCTTTCATCAGAATAATCACCTTGTCAAAATCTCTCAGCGCCCCCGCCTATATCAACCACCTCACCTCACCATTTGTCAAAGCAACAAACCTCAAGGGACGTGACGTATATCCGATATGATGTGATTATACAACTCTTTTCACCTATCGACTTCTTGCCTATGCAAGGTACCTAGGGATTCAAGCTCATCCTATGTTAATATGTGGTTTGTTTGGCTCTTCTCAACTACGGGACACCCTTTCCTCTTTGCCTCGCATCTAGGATTGTGTGTTGATCTTAATCAGGACATGGTTCCCTTCTCTTTGGGTAAGCTAACTTTCGCTTTACCTATACCTACATCAACATCGCCCATACCTTACCAACACCAACAACATTACCCTACCAACATCAAATTTTTACCAAACGACAAATTGCCTAAACCATACCAAATTGCCTAAATTCACCTCTCCCGGTCCTAAGGGAGAACTACATCGGTCTGAGGCCCCTCCTTGCTTTGTGCAATGGGCTATGTAGGCAGCACTTAGGAGACATGGGGTCTCCCAAGGTTAGCTCGACCATCCCCTACCATAACCTATCATGTGTTGTGTTTTTCCTTAAAAATATAAGTATCTTCACGTATTTATATTGATAACACTCACCTCTGCAAGCAACCACTCAGGCTGACCTAAGGCCACAACAAACCAATTGGCCCAACCCAAGGCCGCAACAAACCAATCGGCCCGACCCAATGCCGCAACCAACCATTTGGCCCGACCCAAGGCCTCGCCTTACCTATTTGGCCCGACCTAAGGCCTCGCCCTACCTATTCGGCCCGACCCAAGGCCTCAACCTACCATTCGGCCCGACCTAAGGCCTCAACCTACCAATTGGCCCGACCCAAGGCCTCGCCCCTTACCTATTTGGCCCGACCCAAGGCCTCGCCTAACCATTAGGCCCGACCCAAGGCCTCAACCTACCCATCCGGCCCGACCAAGGCCTCGCCTAACAATTTGACACGACCCAAGGCCTCAACCTACCCACCTAACTCCGACCCGGGCCACCGCCCAACCACTTGGCACGACCAAGGCCGTATCACTTCCATACCATACCCACAATCAACGCGTTTTATTTTATACATCCATCATGTACCTTGTGTTCAATCAAGCTCACTGTTCGTGTTTTAGCATGATTAGGGTCCTTGACTTGATCGTCGACCAGCCTTTGCCCAGGACTCCAGACCGTGACGCGTTTATCTCAACCAAACCAACCTTTTAGTGCTTCGCCGAACATGCCTAAACATTCGGTACCTTACCGTTATATACCACTGGAGCTACTTCCATGCCTTGGATACCAGGATTATATCACCCTTGTTTGGATAAACTATCGACCTTTGCCTATACATTGCTGGTTTGCTAGTCAAATCATGTACCCTAGTCGTACTATTGCATTTCAACATGCGTCTGCTTCCTTGGACCTACCCCACCACCTTACCATCCTCTCTACCACATATACCCTTTATCAACCCTATCCCTGATTTCCCGTTCACTCAATCTGTGATAGATTTGAGGGGGATTACCTATATCCTTAACATGAGAAACCACTTCATATTATTGTCCGCGCAGCTTTACAGAACAAGCTACACGACAATAAGGGGCTAATGTAGACACCAAATTCATGTCTCACGACCCCTTGTGACCCGCATCCCATTTCGCAACCTAACCTCATTACCTAAACTTTACACAATTATTTATTAATTACCTTGTAATTGATAAATCCACATCACCTTACCCGCCACCTCACTTTGCCACCTCATCATGACCTAGCCCTAACCCTAAACTAACCTAATTAAGACCCATGACTTAGTACAGACTCACATCCATAACTAATGCCTCCTTACTCGCACCCAAAGCCGACCTTCTAGCCACTTGACCAAGCCCCAATGGCCCGATCTCTCGGGAGAAAAAGCGAGGAAGGCGGGCTATTTTACTAAAAATAGCCTACTTTTTCCTTACCGATGCGGTTCTACTCGACCGCCGTCGGATTACGTAACCGCCATCGGTTCCCTCAGTAAATGGGCTTCCCAAACCAAAACAACGGATCGAGAATTTCATTTTGGAGATCGGTCGAAGGATTTTGAATCAAAGGAGACTCCAAAGCGATTAGCAGCGAGTCGAACTTCACTTGACCAAGCGAGACGAGTGAAGAAACCGAAGAGTTTTGCGACCGAAGGAGATCAACGGCATCTTTGTCAAAAACCGAGAAGTTACATCTTGCATGTCCTCCATTATAACATTTCTTATGCTTTTGGAATTACAGTCCTCCCAAATCCGTTTCTGGATCCATTATCCAACGTACCATTGCCTCTAGCTGTCATTCTTTTGTTTCTAACCATCCCATTTCCCAAAAAACTATCCAAAAATCAGCCATTACAAACTCCACAACCAGCCCAGAAGATCCTAGAACCCACCGGTATCGGTTATCAAATCGAATCGCCATCGGTTAAGTAAGCAAGCATCGGTTCCTTTGATCAAAAACCGGGAAAACAAACCTTTCCCCTACCCGGTTTCAAACAAGCAATTTAATTGATATTTTGATATTTTGTGTTAACTCATATCATAGGGGAGGCCGACCACCTTCAAAAGGAAGTTTCATATTTCCGGGCCCAAGGCGATTCCCTCATTTATTATCTAATCAAAATCTTGTGGTCTTGTGTTCTTATTTGCGAGTAGTCCTTCCAAGACAAAAAGGAGTTCTTCAGCACCCCGATCTTTCTCTACGGTACGCGCACATCATCTCGACATTCTGCTGGTGTATTCCTCCTAACCCTAACCTTATCTGCTTCTATAAGGAACGAAGCATTTTCCGAGTGAAACAAGATTAAGGATACCTTGCTCCTTTTCGAGTCTCATCCTAGTAGTAATAAGTATGGGTTCATCACCGAAGACCATGAAGGAAGAAAGGTATAATGATTGATGTTTTTTTGTATTTTAGAATGATTTTGCCTTGTATGTTTATATTGTGTTTGTTGGGAAGGAACGTGTTGCCCCAAATCTCGGTTGTATACGACTAGTAGGATGCAAGGGTTCAACACTCTAGAATATGATGGATGTTCAAAAGGTCGGGGTGAAGAAATTTAGTGCTTTTATCAAAGAGAGAACTTGTTTGAAAGGATGATTTTCCATTAGTAAGTTTCTAGACAAAACCATAGGTAAAAAGATCTGGAATGGTAGAAACCATAACAGGGATGAGATAGAAAATTCTCATAAACAAGATTAACATGTGTCCAGATAAATGAAGAGTGTGGAGAAATGATGATGTTATGATTAAGATATCTACCAATGAATGAAATAATTAAAATTGTTTATTAAATCAATTGACCATGTAAGCAACCTCCCCTAACGTGGAGAGTACTTATGGATAATATGTTTTTGCTTCTACATTTTTGTATTTTCATATAGTACATTGATGATGGGTTTGATATGGATTTTTATTCTCTTTTTAAATTTTTGGTGTTTCCGATTTTTATGGACTAAGGTTTGCAATGGACTTATCATTAAGGAAGAATTCTAGGTTTATGAATTGTGATTGGTCCTAATTTATGAGACTTTGGCGGATGAGGTATAAGTCAATAAAATAGATAGAAGTATTTTCAATGTATCCATGATTTAACGGGTCCTGATTTATGGGACTTGGACGGATCGGAGTCCAAGTCAATCGAGTGACTCAAAAGATTTGATGAATCCTAATGTATGAAACTTGGGTGGATGAGATCCAAGTCAATAGAGTGTATTGAAATATTTGATGAGTCTTGATGTACAAAATTTGGACGGATGAGGTCCAAGTTAATGAAGTGAATCAAAAAATTTAATGGGTCCCGATTCACGAGTCTTGGGTGGACAAGATCCAAGTCAACATAGTAAGTCAAAATATTTAATGAGTCATGATCTACAAGACTTGGGCGGATGCAATCCAATTCATCGGAATGTATAGAAAGGTTATTGATGAACCTGTAATTTGATGAGTCATGATTTACGAGACTTGGGTGGATGAGGTCCAAGTTGATGGGTATGTGATTGGATATTTTTTTGTGAGATCAAAAACTTATGTGATGTTAGAGGCAATTTTTTGATGTGAAGAATATGGTGGAATTCATATTCCTCAATACCTTTGTGAATGATTTTAAAGATATGTGGAATGGAATATCTTGATGATGGACACTTTAAAAAGATTCTTTATATTAAGACAACCTTCATCCGTGAATGGAATGATGTGAGGAGCGAAGGATTGATCCATAGAGGGGAATCCAAGGCATCTTGTAGGCTGTAGAGAGAAAATATTCAATGTTGTTTTTTTAGGTAGTGGAATAATTTTTTTGACAATATATTTATAATTAAATCTTGAAATGGTTATGTGAGGACACCTCTAGGAATACACACCTCGTGGATTGCATACATATAGTTCTCTTGACCCGCAGTATAGAAGTTATCGTTTAATAATGTTTTGTAAAACACAAGAAGACTCTACATCGGATAACTATTGTGAAACATTATTAAATTCAAGATTGGTTGTTTGAGGTATTATGGACATGGAAGGATGTGTTGTGACAATTGTCTAAATATGTTGTTATTTTATCTCTATGATGAGACTAGGGATGTTGGGTGTAGGATCTAGCATTGAAAGGATAGAATCAAGATCAATGGTGCTTGATGATTGACCCTCTTATTTAGAGTCTTCATTTATATCATGGGTTGGAAGGAAATTTTGAATCATGTTCAAGTTCCCATTCAATGTTTGAAGATATTTTTCTAAAACACGTTCAATTTCTTATTGAACTAATGGAAGAAAATCCGAAGGAGAGATTGATTGGTTTTTGTTTATAGATCCTTGAATTTGTCGACTTAATCTCGTTAAGTTTTATCATGTAAATAATTTTGGACAACGTTCAACTCTTCACTAGAATTTTTAGTAGTTGACGTGTTTTCGACTTCGTTAGTTTTGTTATCAATTTCTATTTTGATGGTTTCATCATAAGTTAAGTCTTGGACGTAATGGCTGAGACATGAACAATGATAAGTAGAGTAGCCTTCAATGCAATGGTATTCACAATATTATAATTCTTTATACCACTTAGGCTTGGGTTCCCCTTTAAATAAGGGTATTGTGATTGGATATTTTATCATTTTATCCTTTTTCTAATTAATAAAAGGCACTAGAGAGACTTTCTCCGAGGGGTGTAAATTGATGTTTGAATCTGCATGGAGTAGTGTCTTTGAAACATGATATGATGGAATTGAAATCAATGTTGTTCGAATATTGACCCTATTTAAGAGCTTTTCCATTTGTACCATTCTTGGGGAACGGATTTGGAAATACCTTTAAATTATCGTTAGGTTTCTTATTAGATGGGGGCTTTTGATTGCGATGTCTCGATTATCAATGAGGTCTTGGATGTAATGGTGAAGTTGTAAGAATTTATCTATTTGATGAACATCAATGTGATGAAAATCGTAATATATATTGGGTTTATACCAAGATAATTTAGGTTCTTGTTGTCATGTTTTTTTCAAGGGCAAAATTAAATGTTGAAATATGACAACTATACCTAGTATCAAAAGTTTTGCTTCTAAACCCTCATAAGAACTTCTTGAGATCATTTTTCTATTTGTGTCATTCCTATCCCCATCCTCCATGTCCTCATATGTGTTGTAATAACCTTTTCCAAGTATTTGAAATAAAAAACAAGCTCATGAAGCTCTCTCGATACGGTGCTTCTCACGGAAATTTTTTGATAAGAAACCTAGAAAGGCTATTTATAGTCTTTCTAGGATAGATGTGCACTCTCTGGGACAAAGTTGAAGGCCCAAATTCATTGGGAAGTTTTATTGAGGAGATAAGAATATATTTCAAGTGATTTAGGAAATTTTATAGAATATTTTAAGGTTTAGGGACAAGTTCAGTGAAAGCAAATGTTTGAAGGTGAAGGAGCTTGCAGTTCAAAAAAATAGTGTCTCGAGCTTGAACGATGATTTCTCGGATATTCATAAAGAGTTATAGGTTAAAAAATACCATTTGAAAGCTAATTAAATTATTTAAATGGTAGTGCTTTCAAATTTTTCACATGACCTAAATAGTTCTTTCCACGGTCTATTTTTGGAAGGCACACTCTGCGGTCGTGAGAAAAAAGGCTATTTTAGGGGGGTTACAAGAAATATTTGATCTTGAGACCCATCTTATTCATCTCGTAAGGATTTTGGATTCAAATTCATATAAATAAGTGCTAAAAATTCCTCTTGGAGCTCCAGAAACTTCATCTTCAAGGTCTCTCTCAAGGTATGCTCTCCCAATTAGATTTTTTTAAAAAGGACACATGTTAGCCTATGGTGAAGGCACATTTTTGTGTCCCATCCCTTTGGGAAAATTGGGATACAAAAATTTTCCCATTTTTTTAATCCCTTTTGTCCATTATATGAACCAAAAATGCTTAGTGATGCAAGATAAGCCCCTTCTCACTTAATTCTTGCCCTTCTTTGTCGTGAAATCATGAAGTCACACTTGTCACTTCTAGGTGAGGGTGCACTTTCTTTGTCCCATCTTTCCCATCCCATTGGGATAGTTGAGACACAAAAATGTTCCCCATTCTCATCTTATGCCTTGGTTCACCACATGACCCCGAAGGCTTTGTGCCATTTTTAGCCCTTCTCCTATCCACCTCATCAAACCACCTTCCACCACTTGTCACTCCCATGCGTGGGCTAATTTTTCTACCCCATATATCATATCCCTTTGGGACACAAAAATAAACCCATGTCCAACTCCTTCCACGGTTCTTGATGTGACCAAGTCTCGGCCTCCAATTGCTTAAGGTGTAAGGAGAAGACGGTCAAAATAGGTACTTGATATTTCATGGATGATTACAGGTCTCCATAAGGAGTTAAGAGGTAAATAATTACTCATTGGAAAGATTTTTGAATTCTCTACATGATGAAATATTCAAATCCTTCACAAGATATAGGTGTTGTTTTTTAGCTCATTTTTGACATGTACACCTTGTTATTTCAAGAAAGAAGGAGAAATTTTAGGGGTTTACATGAAGAATTGGATCTTGATACTCATCCCATTGTATTTATAATGATTTTAGTAGTCACAATCATATATGGGTTCATAAAAATGACCTCCCGGAGCTCTGTAAACATCGTCTTCAAGGCCTCTCTCAAGGTATGCTTTCGTAGTTAAAAATTCTCACCTCCTAGTAACATGGCACATTTTTGTCCCATCTGTCCCATTCCTTGGGAAAGTTAAGACATAAAAATGTTCCCATCCCCAATTATTCTCTCGGTCCATCATATGACTATTAGTGCGTAATCACAAGTACCCCGAATGGCTTGGGTGTGAAGTGGGGCATTCGGTGTGATTGCACATGGGACCATCTCTCAAGTTGTGGGACTTCGAAAACTTGAGATGGACCTCGAAGAAAGTCGGTTCTTATCTCCTAATCTACCTGCCACAAGTTACTCTAGTGCAGGTAGAATCTAATCTAACCTAATCTAACCTTTCCAAGGGGATAAGGAGAAAGAGAGAGAGAGAGAGAGAAGGTGAAAGAGCCTACACTAAGTGGTGATACACTAGAAAAGGAAGTGGATAATCATAGACCCGATTTCGCCTAAAGTGGGGAGAGGGTAGATGCAATGGCACCACGAGACAGCAGATATATTTCACACAAAACCCAATTTGAAACCCATTAAACATGACTTTCGGGACTGGAACAAACATCAGAATATGCACAGTATACCCTGCAATGACGAGAGGTAAGAAGAGACAATAAAATGAGCAAAGGATGGATAGATGCATCACGAAATAGGTTCTATTACTTCAAAAAGTTACACGGTACATTGTTAGTGGGAAAGAGGCAAGAAATGCCATCACAGAGCTATTGGAGGAGTCTTAGACTCCACATTTGACCCTAAATAATAAAGGGAGAGAAGGCGTAAGAGAAAGAATGAACAACCCTTTGAATATGCCCCTCTCAGTAACAATATATAGGAAGAATAAGAGAGAGAGAGAGAGGAGGGAAAATTTGAATCCTCGCTTTCAAAGCTCAACCACTATCAATCAATGCCTTCTTTAAATCCACCCTAAATTTGTCATGCCTACATCAATTACTTGTTCAACATCTTGAAGGAGGAGGAGGCGATCTGGATCGATCAAATCCGATCACGGTTGTTGGGGAAAATAGTAGATCCTGTAATAATGGCCCGAAGACATTTCTTCATTTTTTACCCACCTAACCTCTCCAAAATTAAATTTTCAGATCTCCATGGCATAGATGAGGCCGAGATCTTTCTAACAATGCGATTTGTCAAATTTTGATCATTGATTCAAAAGATATGCCCATATGAAATTTGAATTGGGTTCATACAAAATGGTGGGAACCAGTTACTAAAATGGGCCCCTTTTTGAAACCAGACATGTGGAGGGTTGGCGCATGTTTGAGGGTAGCCTTTTTATTTTGCTTTTGAAGTTGCCCGAGGCTGACACATGGCTTCTTCTACAGCTCACTCAGTTTCTTCATGTTTTGGCTAAGTCTTTTGCTCACGGGCTATACCTCCGACCGGGGACACATGGAGGCGGCATTTATTTGGAAACCCACCTCAAATTTTACCTTTGAGGGAGCGTTTTGCTAACACTTGGCTCCCTCCACTGGCCTATCTCTACTTTGACTATTCAAACCCAACCTTGCCCCCTTTATGAAACCAAACACGCAGAGGCTTCGCGCTCATTTAGAAACCCGCTCAGGATTTTGCCTTTGAAGGAGCGTTGAGTTGACACATGGAGGCTTCTGTAGACTCTTGGACTTTTCACCGATTGCTCCTACTTTTTAGGCCAACGAACGCGTGGTGAGCGGTGCTTGTTCTCCATACTTAGAATATTTTGGGCCCGCTCTATCCCATTTTTCAACTTGGACTACGTGGTGAGCACAAGCTCATTTGTGTCTCTACTTTTGGATTTACCCTTGGAGATGTGCGAAGGCGACGCATGGCAGCTTCCACTAGTAACTTTATACTTAGTCTTTTTAGGCCTACCCCGTCCGCTTCTTTGACTTTTCGCTATTGGATCTCGCCCCTCTTTGGGCACGGGACACATGGGGATTGGCGCTTGTTCGAGTCTTCGCCTTTGGATTCAATCTTTGGAGGTGCGTCGTTTGGACACTTGGCAGTGTCCACTGTCTCCTCCATACTTAGTCATTTTTGGGCTCGTTTTGAACTATTTTAGAGCCCGAAGACTTTGAACTTTTGTCGTTCCTTCTCTATTGAGCCTATGGATTTTTGACACTATCCTCACCTTCCATGACCCTCGCTATTCCATTTTAGAGCCCACATATAATCTGTTTGTAGGATTTGAAGCATGGGTTCACTTGACATAGCCATTACTTGAATTTCTTCTTACACGGGGTCGTTTGATCTTTGGAGGCCCCGTCACTCCATTGTAGAGTCCCTTTGTTGCCTGATTGTAGGATTTGAACGTAATTTATCTCGTTTTCTCCTGTGTGGGGTTGTGGCTGAAAAATTTTTACGGGAGGTAAAATATGGATAACAATGACCTTGGTGAAGCTTCGTGACACATGCTTAGCCTTTTTCACCTCATTTGAACCCTTCGGGTTGACCAATGCAACAACACCACTTGTCAATCCAAGGGTGAGAGAACATGGATTTTTTTCTCGTTGTCAAATGGTCAAGACTAAATTAATGTCTACCATGATGTAGCAATGAAAAGGAATTGAGGTACCTCTTCACTTCCCATAGATTTGGTAGTCAGAATTGTGCAAAAATTGGAGGAAACGGTTCCTTAATTATCTAGTTTCGCGTGAACTAGTTTTCGTGCCATGAAGCCCCTATTTTTAGGGTTATGGAGGAATGTGTTTTTCATTAGCATCATTACCCTCCTTGAATATATCCTCAAATTATTGAGGATCCGATTAGCGACGAAATCATCTGGAATTTAGAGGGAAGGGTCTTCGAAAAATCTAGTTTCATTTAAACTAGTTTTTATGCGATGAAATTGTTGATTTTTTAAGATATTGAGGACTGATTTTTTCTCATTATTCTATCCTTTTTTAGAAAGATCCATTTTCCCACTTTTTTAGATGAAGAAATCATCCAAAAATTGGAACATGGAATCTTGGAATAAAACCTAGAATTTCAAGACCTTTTTCGTTGTAAATCCGACACGTGCAATTTACTTGTTAAAAATAACATGTGCCCATGGTGGGGCATGTCTACATATACCAAGTGGTCGAATAAGTATAATTATTTAAATTCATGATTCTCCATATAGGAATGAAGCATCGAGAGAAGGGTAAACAAGGTAGAATTGACAATTTTCCCAAGATAGCAGTTTGAAAAAAGTACGTGCTAAAAATAGAAACTTCTTAAAAAAGCTAGAAATCATTGAAAGAGGAGAATGGAATGTACCAAGAAAGTTCAAAATGATCATTATGAGAAATCCCTATGGTCATCTTGAATATCACATCAAGATATATCTCTATAGTTTTTATAAACACTCATTCGACAATGACTGAGGTGTTTGTGCATCACATGTAAAATGAGGAGGTTGTTATCATCATCAACAAGTTCTTCATTGAGGGAGCTTCTTCATCATATTTGACATCTTCTTACTTCTTCTATATTTCTACCTCTTCATTCTCTCCCCTTTCTAATTCTTCATTGTTCTTAATCATGATATTTCATCTCATTTACTTAAGTGAATTTCTAAGGTTGAATTATAAAAGGTCCTTTAATTTATAAAAAGGAACTTATTTCTCATTTCCCAAGAAGATATAAAGTCACAAGTGAGTGGGAACGTGGAGAGTCATGGGGGAATGAAAGGTCAATTCACATTTCTATAAATTGGGATGGATCTCCATTCCAAGGGATCTGAAAATCGAAATCTTGAAATTCTATTTCTTTGGTAGCAATTGTGGATTGTTGTTGTTGAACTTTGTATCATCAATACATAAGAAATAAAAGTTACATTTATTCCATTTCTTTTTTCCTATGTATTCCTCTATTTTCTCTCTTATATGCACTTTGTAAGTATAGTGATAAAAAAGAGCTTTGTATCTTTGATGAATGGACCCAAAAATTGTGTCTATGGGATTTATTTATCTCACTAAATGGATTCATTGTTACTTTCTTGTAATTGAATGTTGAACTACTCTGATTATTGGGTGTGAATTTTGCATGTGCCTACTCATAGAAATAACCTTCCCTTATATAATTTATCTCCTTCACCCCTCACCACTACAATTTCCTCCCTTGTACCTCGTACAAGTACTTTTTTGCAGGTTTAATGAAGCATTTTTCTGTGATCCCCAACCTATTTGGCCACCCCACAACAATAGATAGGATTATACTAGTTTACATTAAAAATGGGAGATTCCCCATACACAAAGAAGGAAGGGTGTAGCCCCATAAGCATTGGTGGAGACACCTAATTTTCCATATGACAAATTATTTCACCAATAATTCCCCTTCAACAAAGGGTTTCGTGATAGGGTAAGTGACCATATTGGCACTTTCTAGTTGCCATAAGACTCTCGAAATGGTCTCTCCCAATGTTGTAAATTGTCGTTGTTTTTAATCACAAGAAGGGGGCCTCTTTACTTGGAATAGTGATGGATTATTTCGATTTATTTTATTTTGGTTGACTATTTTGCATATTATGCACATAATGGTTGTCTTTTACACCATCATTAATGATATTGATTTTTAGATTGACATATTTAGGTTTATCTTGATAATTGTTGTTGTTATTATTATGCCCATTCTCTATAGAATGAGGCTTAATTAATATTTTTGCAATGAGGGCCTTTTCTATTTGTTATTTGTTTGTTGAAAAATGTAAATGTATGCTAGCAATCAATTCGTGGGGACAGTCCTCTCATATTTGATGGGGAGGTTCCCTTTTTCAAACCAAAATTGAAACCCTAGAATATTTACAAATATACCTTCTATTGAATCTATATGAGGATGTTGGCTCCATTAATTAATTTTATAATTTTAAATACAAGGAAAAAAAATTAAAGGAGAAAAGACTTGAATGGAGAATGGGAAGTGAAAACAACACTTTCAAACAAGAAGGAAAACTAATCTTATTCTACTTTTACATGTCAGTATAACTCAAGAAAACACACATCTACATATAATGAAATCCATTGTTATAAACAAGATACATATTGAATCAAAGTTCAATGATTCTTGGCACATAAGTGAGAACATAAAGTTTCAATATATAGAATATGTAAATGATACAAAAGACTAAATAGAGAAAATAAGAAAGAAATCTTTGGAAAAGAAATAAATATAGGAAAGGTTCTTCTTTTATATTAAAAATTAGTTTTCTTTACATTAAATCTCCAACATCCAACCCCTTTACAATAAAAATAAAGGCCTTATATAGGCAAGAGGGGAGGAATAACTACCAAAACTAACTAGTTGTTTAATTAAGTGACTAATCACTTAATTAGTCAAGTTACATTTAAAATGAATTTACATTAAATATTTCCTTTTACAAAAATAAAGTCAACAATAAAATAAAACAACTAGTTATGTTGAGTACTTGAAGAAGGAAGAGAGGAAATAAAAGAAGTAAGAACTTTTAGCTTTCAATTCATGCATTCGAAACTTGGTGAGTGCAGGCTAATATTTCCATGTCTTAAGGCACAATAGTGTCTCATGCGAGGTTAATCATCAGGCTCCTAGAAAATTCTCCATTTCAGAACTCGTTCCTCCATAGTGAGATAATCCTTTAATAGATCCACTATTACATTGTTGAGCTCATATAATTCCTCCATATTATCCTTATTCACACTCTCACTTTCACAAAGGTCCTCTTTTATAAGCTTCTTAAAGTCCCCATTTTGATTTGATCTGCTGAGTTCCATTGAGATGAATTATCTTGAAGATATATCACAATGGAGGGCTCATAGATCTACAAATATTTATGACTTTAGATCACCCTTTTGGGTAACATTTTACAATTTGGTAGAAGCATCTTGAGAACTTTCATCCTCCATTCTACACTAAAGGACCATGTATGAGATAGATTATTCTTAGAATCATAGAAAATATTCTTAGAGAGGAGGATTTTCTCATCTGTGAGGGTCATGATGTAGAGATCTTGAATCACATATGCCTAGATTTTCACCTCTTTTCAATACTATCAACCCCTGAGCTGATCTACTTTTGAGATGAGATGATATTATCATATGTTTTTCAATCTTCATCAATGAAATTAATATTGTGATAAGAATATTCTCCACCCATACCTTTGATACCTTTACCTTGGGTTGCATGCTTATGTATCTCAGCAATTGCTTTCAAATCAAAATCATCAATTGTTGTTGTAGTGGATGGTGGGAGAGAGGACAAGGGAGTTGGATCCAATGGAGTGTTATCAGATGAGAGGAAGGATTTGATGAAGTTAGATAGAACTTTTACTTTTCTCCGTTTACTCCTAAGTTTTTTACCTTTTTCAACCCTCTCAATAACTTTATAAATAATTTCTTTGAGGTTATGAACCTCCCTTCAGGGGTTGATTCTCCCATGGATATTCTTGTCAACTCAAATTTTGCCACAAATACCTCATGTTCACTTTTATCTCCTTTAGGCTTAACAATTTCAAGAAATTGTTTTCCTATGGCATCTGAAACAAGATGAGAAACATTCTTGGCCGGGCCTTCTTTAGATGAGGAATGGTGCTAAGGAGTGCAACAACAACATCATAATTGGAACTTAAATCTTGGATTGACCTTTCCATTTCTTGTTATAAATGGGTGAGGATAAGAGAAAGAGAAGGAAGATGTACTAAGGGAGGCAAAAGTGCAAGTGGAGGAAGTGGTTGAGAAGCATAAACTACAACATTACCTGTTCCAAAGGAGGGTGAAGGTCTTTTTATATCTAACTTAGGCCTGATAGTGCTTGTTTTCCCTAAGTCAAGAGTTGTTACTTCAACTACATCCTCTTCCTCATTTGCATCTTCTTCACTTCTTATTCATCTCTTCTTCCTCTTTTCTTTATAATATTCCTCTTATTGATCTTCTTTCTCACCTACCTCATGTTATGCTTCATTTTCTTGTTTAGCAATTTCTCCTCCTGCCTTGTGTTTCATATTTCTTCTCACCTTCTTTGCTTTGTGTTTTAGTCTTCTTCTCGATTTATTTGGTTTTATATTTCTTTACATAAACTTTAGTTCCAGGGTCTTGTTGAGAATGAAAAGGAGAAGCTTGGTGAGAAAGAGGTGTTTGTTGGGAAGAAATTGTTTTTGAGGAGAATTTTCTTGTCTAGAAGAGTTAAATTCCACCACTTTCTTATTGAACCATTTATTAGTTCTTGATATATCATGAGCATTGAGATCATCTAGATTATCCTTTCTCCTTCATGGACATATTTTGGGAGAGGAGTGAATTGAATGGAATTAATGAACCTTTCAAAAAATGGAATTCCTTTTTTGGTACCTTGTACAATTTGAAAATTTTTGAGAGATAACATGTCATATACTCTCTTCCTAACCTCAAAATAATCATCACAATATTCCCAGTAGTCCTCAATTGTAGGTATATCCAAATAGAGAGATGGAGATTGTTTCCAATGAAGCTCTTGTTGTCAAAAGATACACTTTTCTAAAAGGATGAACTGAAAAGAGGAGATAGTTCTTTTAATATTTTGAGCATCTAGAGAAGACCTACAAGTATAGTTTCCCAAGGTTATGGGAAATTGGATGTTAGATACCTTCTTATCTCTATAGGTCATGTGAGAAGGTCAAGTTTCTGCATATCTCAATCAAAACAATTTTATCACTACAATAGATGGGTAGTTTATAAGAAACTCCTTCAAAACCTATTGTTTTGATGTATGAAACTTTTGAAATTGAATGAACAAAACTTCCATAAACAATATCATTTTTAGCTTCTTTTGAAACTTTTTTTATGACATTACCCTACAATAATCTAACCAAGAACATTGTGAAAGCATCATTAACCTTTCTATAATGACTTTTGCTATTTTCATAAGTCAACTAAGTGTAAAATTCAAAAATAGGAAGATTTTGACTACTACCTATGGCTTGATAAGCCAATCTAGATCATGTACCCATCTATGGTATAGATTAGATATGAATTCATATAGAAAGTTTTTAGTGCGATGAACTTGAGTAAGTTGTTGGGTTAAATTTTCACAAATGATATCGCTCTAATTGAGAGTTTGTTTACCCTCACAAATCAAATTAATGAAGATACACATCCATTCTTGAAATTATTTGGTAGAGGGAAGGCCCATTATCTTGACAAACATAGTTATGATGGTAGATAACTACTCAATAAAGTCTACTTTGTAGAGGGTCTTTGGTAACTTTGATGGTCCCCTTTTCTTTACCTTTAACCAAGAGTTAGCAATCATTGATTGATACTTGTTTAGGGTTAAGTCAAATTATTTTTAGCATCAACCATGGTTAGGGTTTTGGAGTTGTCAAAATTTGGAATACCTGAGGGCCAAGTTGATATGGTGAGCATCAAGCTAAGCACGATTAGTTTCCCTTAAGGGAATTTGATTCTTTATTTTGTGGATAAAAATTTAAAGCATGCTCTAAAATTTTGTCATTATATTTCATGGAAATTTAGGAAACCTTTGGCATGGGCCAAACCACTACCTAGGATTCTCTAAGCTAAAGGAGTTAGATTGGAATCTCTCATCCTTTCCCATAAGTCATTTAGGTCCATGTGTTTAATATCACTATCTCGATTTTAGGACTAGGGTTTCTAGGGAATAAATGGGTTCATATCCAACATATTGAAACTTTGTTTTGATTATGATGGACACTCACAAGGAAGGATAGGCTCTCACTGATGAAGAAAATTTATAATATAAAAGGGAGGGCACAAAACAAGCAAATATTTTTTGAAAGGGGCCAAACAATAATGAAACAAATTACGAGTTGGATGGAAATGAATGAGTACAGAAAATTATCAAAAATCAATTTGAATTTTTTTAAAATGGTTGAGAAAGCAGGGGGAGAAATGGCTGAAAACTACTTTGAGTCATGAAGAAAATGATGGGGCAGGAAGAGCTCTCGATTTACAAATGTGAGGAAAAAGGGATGAGGTAGACTATATATAACCCATAATGACAATGTATTGACCCTTAATTTCCCCAAAAGTTATTTAAAGCAATGAATTGGGAATAGATGACACGAGGGAACACTTCCACAAGGTGCTGACAATTTGACTTAATCGAATTTAAAATAAGTGCAGGAAAAGTGGGAATATGAGACACCTGAGGAACATGGGAACAAGTTCCCATGGTTCTAAATAGATCGATTTAACCAATGAGGTAGTTGGAAGTGGGTAGGTCAACTTGGTGGGGAACAAATAGAACATGGGAATGAGTTCCTATGGTTATTATCGGAGCATGACAAAGCTAATAAGGATGGGGATTGGGGATAATGGAGAATGGGGAACAAAAGGCAAATAGAAACATGGTTGAGTGTACCATCTGGGCCTGACATTCCTGACTTGACCAATAAAGTGGATATGGTGGAGATACGTGGAAAAAAGGGGAATAATAGAAAAGTTCATCCTATTCTTCAAGTTGCGACTTAGTAGATAAGCTCCCAAATAACACAAAAATTGACTAACTTTTTTTCTCTAATAGATATTAACTTAACAAAGTGCGGAGAGATGACCAAAATGTACGTAAAGAATCACCCATGAATCAAAATTGTGAACATTTCAACAGGTCCATGACAGTTCATGTCCCTTTCTCTATAACCTCCTCAAAATTATTAAGGTAGTGCATCTGCAGGTGAAAGGACACCTCGTTGTTAAGGTTTATTACAAAGATACCAATCGGTTAGTTCTTAGAAATTAAACAAGGGAACCGACTTGTGATTCCTCTCCACTTGCTGTAAGAATTGTGCAAAGATTTCATTAGTTTATTGTTTTTCATTACACAAATCCATCATTGTTATTTATGAGTTGAGGTTAAAGGATAAATGTTTAACGAAATTACGATAGGTCCATGAAAGTATTGACTAATCCTTTAGGAGGTGTAGGAACAATCCAAAAGCTTTCCCTCCTAAACTCTTTGGAGAGAGGTGTGAGAGAAAGATACCATTGTAGTATTTTATTTACCCAAAGCAGAGCTAGGTGCACTTTTGGTGTGTGTTATTTTCCACATCATTATGTGAGTCATCTCACTTAGGTGAGATCGTAGGTCCACGTGTCATTTAGGGGTCATCACGAGATTT
>CM031237.1:265118966-265174540 GCA_018340775.1 Taxus wallichiana var. yunnanensis
TCAATTGTCCACCATTTCCTTGTGATAGATTTGCACACGGGCTTCAATGGCGGATGCTTGAAATGATTTGACTACATGGAATATGGATCAGAAGCTGCTCTGACACCACTGATAAAAACGCACAATAATATGAGAAATAAACACCGAATAATAATATATAGAAATTAAGAATTCATTCGGGATATCAATTACAATGATAGAGGTTACATTTTATAATGTTTGATCTCCTACAAAGGTGGATTCAAACTTCATCTTCAATCCCTCATATCACTCTCCATGAATCTCTCAAACCAAAATAGCTACGTGAGTTGTTTATTCAACAACTTCACTCACACACAACTATTAACTATATTATTAATATGAGTTGTATTAACTCATTATTAATAATATTACAATTTATTAATAATGTTACACAATATATTTGTAACATGATCAAGGACTTGTAGAGTTTTATTTTATTCATGGCATCTTCCCATGCCACTGTGTGTACTCAAACCCATTCTTTTGCTACTTCTAATTTTTGGAGTGTTGGTGAAATGATTTGACACAAGATAGATTAGTGATTTTTCACCAAGAGTCACGGGCTAAGCCCTTCCTTCTTGGATATGGGGAGGATCTTATTTACTAAATGAAAACTAAATAGAACTATGGGGTAGCCGCTACGCCGAGGGATCACACAAGAATACTCCACTAAACCTATGGAAAATTGCTTGTACAGAGTGTACAAGGAGGAATTTACTTTGAAGGAAGGTAAAGAGGAGATGGGGAAATAGAGAGAGGGGTTGATTTTATGAGTAGACTTACAGATTTCACACACATTAATTAGAATAGGTCCACATTCAATAAGAATAAATGAACTATGTAAGTAATAATAAGACTAATAAATCAAAGACACAAAGTTCTATAGATCCATTAATCAAGGACACAAATTTACTTCTTGATTGTATAAGATTACAATGCTTGCAAAGTTGGAAAATAGAGAGGATGGAAGAACATAGACAAGGAGATAGAAGAATGTAGCTTTATTGCTTGAAGTAGTAGTGAAATCCAAAAAATTATGACAATCGACAATTGTCAACCCTTTGGAATGGAAAATCCATTTCAATTTATAAATTACAAATGTCTCTTCCTTTCCCCCATGTGACTTTTCATCTCACCGTCACTTGTGACTTTTCACATTCCATTAGGAATGAAGTTAATTCCTTTTCTTATTTTATAAAAGGGACTTTTACAATGAAATATTAAGTCACTTAAGTGAATAAGATGAAAGAGTGAAAAATTACATTCCAATGAAGAAATAGAATGTTAGAGAGAGGGAAGGGGAGAAAGAAGAAGAGAGAAAAGTGAAAATATGGTGACGAGGGAGCCTCTTGTTGATAAAGAACCTTCTTATGATGGACCATGAATTAAGTTCCATGCCCTTGACCACATGTTGAATTGGAACACAAATTGAAAATTCTTTCTTTTGTGAAATATGGACACATTCGAGGGCATTGAATAAGTGTTAAAAAACACTATTATGAGATCAATAATGAGAAGGGAAAATGATAATATTATTTGATCACAAGATAGGAAATGAATATAACTACCTCACTCCTCTTGGCCTTGAAATTCACCTCCATGAAAAAGATGTCTCCTTTTTGAATGATATCAGCTTTAAGATGCTCAAACATTTTCTTGTTTGTTCGTTACTCATTGAAAAGAATTTTCCTCAAAATAAAAGGATTGCTCCTTGAATGAAATTCTTACCCTCTAACTACTCATTGACATGAAACATTGTCATTGCAAATGATTCCTCCTATGAGATGCAAACACACTCCAACATATTAAATGTGTGTTCAAAAACACTACTAAGTGAATTGCACCATGTGAACTTGTAATGATTTCCCATTCTTGAAAACATGATGATATTAGGTACCTTAATAGATTTTGGTTCAAGTGACAATATTTTACACACACGACTTCATTCGACATGTTCTTTACCATGGTGTGATTCACATGTTGTCCCTCCTCTTGGAAGGTTAGAGTTAAAACATGGTGATCATCACCTTCCTCCTCGTGAATTCTTTAAACTTCACAATTCACCTTCATGATAATTGCTCGAATGATTAAATCATGATGACCCTCTTTTTTGATCGTTAGGATGAGTTGGGTCATCTAGTTTCTTGCATCCTAATGTGTTCTACGATTTTCACCTTGACACATTAAATTATTTAGTGATTATTGGTGAGATTAGTTCCAAACTGAATGTTTAACCTTCATGACGGTAAAAAGAAATGAGATAGGTGGAATGTAAGTTGATAAAAGTGACATGAGCTCAATTTCAAGTCATTTTATATTTAGCGAGTCATGTATATAGTAGTTATTTTTAGTAAGTTTTCATAATGTTCACCTTTTGGTGGGTTTTGCTTATTTGGAGTAACACAAACGCCGAGAGTATATGGTTTTGGAAACTTACTATATTTAGAATATGATACCTTACAAAAATTACTATTTTTATATGGAGGTATTCTGGGTGTCAAATTGAAACAAAATTGGTCTCAAAATTTTATGTTTTGTCAAAAAACATTCACTCCGATTATCAATGTTTTTTTCCTCTAAAACTCAGTAGATCTAAAAAGGTAACTCCATGGGCTGAAAATTTCAAATGGATGTTTTAAATTATATAGAACACCATAAAAATGATCTTATAGTGAGCTTGAAGGTGTTTACGGGAGGAGTGCATTGATACATTTTGGTGGAAATCGAGATCATAGTTTTTGAGATATGAGCAAAATTCCTTTTTCGAGCTTGATGGTTCTACTGAGAATTCCAACAACATCTTTGTGAAACAATAAAGGTTTGGAGGAAAAAACACAACTTTTAAAATTCAAATTATTTTTGTTGAGATGTAAGGGGTTGAAAATAGCTTCCGAGAGCTAAAACCTGGTTTTCACGTGACATAGAGCTCAATGGAAGGATGGGGAGCACACTTTCATGTCCCCCATATCCATTTTATTTATGGTTCAATCTAAGGGGACACCACCAAATCAAAAGTGTGTTATGGGGGTATGATCATGAGGTGGGGGTATGGAGTTAAGTTTTTGCATGTTTGAACTGTTTCTTAGGTGTAAAAGTGATGTTGGACAAGTTGTGAGAATAAATGCTCCATGGGGGTGCAATTGTTTATCCCTCATGTTCTTTTTCACCTAAGGGATAATGTGAGGGTAAAACATGGGTGATAAAGTGCACATTGGGTCTGATATCATGAGAAGGGACAATTTAGATGCAAGTTGTGAGGTGCCCTAGGTGAAAAAGTTGCAACATCCAAGTTGCAAGGAGTGAGCCAACATGAGGGAGTGCACTTTGTTATCCCCATTGCACCTTAGATAAAATCCAAGGGGACATCATTTGCTTGAAAATTCACCAATGTTTTAATCCATCAAGGGAAGGGGGAAACCTCTTAAAAGATGGGGAAGCACACTTTGTTTTCCCCCTTGTTCCATTACACCTTAAGGACAATCGATGGACACCAATGGTGAAAATTTTCCCTCAAGCCTTTTTGAAATGTTGATGTCACCCGCCAAGTGCATTTTAGGACACCAAGAGTGTTTTCCTAACCCGGGAGCATGGAGTTGTGTTTTGGGGTCAAACCTTATATGATTTTGACTTCAAATAAGCTATTGAGATCATCCCACCATTATTAATGGCCAATTATTCCTACAATTTTATTTTTGGGTCCTACTCCACTTTTGACTCAAAGGGGTAGCTTTCGTATCTTGGATTATTATTAAATATTTTAAATTCTTGGAAAAAAGATGAAATTTCCATCATCTGGATGGTTTTAAGAGATTTTTGTTGACTATTTGTTTTTCTCTAACTCTTCCCAAAACTCCCATAATCATTCATACAAGTTAGCTTTCACCATTGAAGCTTTCATTCCCTATGTCCAAAATGACCCTATCTTGCTTGCTTGATTCTCGACATGACATCAATTTCTTCCACAAATTTTCTCTAAAAAGAATTAGATAACTTAATTTATCTCCTATTCAACTCCCATATGGATTGAGTCGTCCCTATCAATTTATATGATCTAGACATTGACCCAAGTGGTAATTCTAGTGGGGCAACTTCCGAGAGGCATAACTTTTGCATCGTAGCTCTAGTTGACTATGTTCAAAATACGTTAGAAATTTACGAATGTGTAGAATATGGTGAAAGGTTGTGAAACTTTATTGGGTTAAATTTTCCCCCCGAAATCCACTTCTAAAGGCCTCAAATTGTGATTTTTGTAGTGTTGTTTAGAAATAGTAAATTCATGCAATTTCTGCATATGTAATTCATGGAAGGTGAATCACCTCGTATCCCGCAAGATTGATGACCTTCCATATTCTTCTAGATGTTTATTCATATTTCTAAAAGTATTATATAATTATATGTAACCCACAAGGTAAAGACATAGATCTCCCTACGGAGATAACTTTTATAATCATAGTCTTCTGAGCAATATACATCTCTTTTCATAGATAGTTTTTAGAAATATACATCTCTTTTTCAGAGATAGTTATTTTATTTACAATTGGAAAAAATGTTATTCTTTCCTTTAATCCCAAAATCCTAGGTTTTGGATCATTCTAGAGGGTGTTCACCAATTGCAAAATGACCAAAAATGGCCCTTTTAGGCTTAAAGAGATTAGTTGTTCTTCCTTAAATGAGTGATTTCTTCAATAATCTTAGGCATACATTTCATAACATAAAACACACTTGAAAATATTGTTAACACGTTCCTTTGATCTAGAATGAGGATGAAAATGTGGATAGACTGGATAATATAAAGGAAGGGTTTATATTAACTAAGAGAGGAAATTTTTATGTGGGGGCTTAGTTGTAATGGCCAAAATTTTAAATTTTGCATTCTAGAAATTTTACATGACAACATGGAGCACTTCCACTAGATAACATTAATATCTAGATCTACCTCTTACTAAAAGAAGACCATGATAACTATAAGGAATTGTTCCATATTTTCTAAAATAATTAAAAAGTTTAATGACCAACCAATACAAAGCAAGTGGTCCATAGATTGAAAGTATAGGATGAAGAACATTCTCAACTAAGTGTCAATTAATGGTTGCATTAATTCAATATTTACCACTAGGTGAGTGGTTCTTTTTCATAATCTTATATTTTTATTAATCAAGGAATGATCTTCCTCTCTTCTTCATGTCATTGTTCTCCTCTTCCAAATCTCCTTCTCTCACCATTAATTCTTCTAGATCACATAATATTCTATATTATGTTCTAAGGTATTTTTGATCTTGTGGTATTTACACCCTTAGTCTATTAGTCATTTATAATAACCTTTAGAGTTAATTCAACATCTCACATTTTAGATGTGTTATCCTTTATATGAGGGATTATAATGTGTCAAGGGCCTCTTTTAGAATTCAATACAAGTTTTGTATATATAAACAATTGTTACGTTGTTGCGGCTTGTATTTTCTTGAATTTTTTCTTCGTCTCTTTGATATCTTGAAAATTATCTTACATGTTGTATGAACCGTGATATTTAAGTGTGTGTGGATAATATCACATTATATATATATATATATATATATATATATATATATATGTGTTATCCCCAACACTGTTGGGGTGTGAAGCCTATTTTTGGTCTTCTGGAATGAACATTGAAGTGTTGGAGTTTGAACGATTAAGTTTGGAGACTTCGGGAGCATTTTGCGGTCATGTGTTGATTTCATGATGCATGTTTGCTACAAATTGGCGGTTGTTTGGTGGTTATCACAATGATGGATTTTCCATCCATGGGAAGTTGAAAGGTCATGAATTTCAAACTTCTAGGGTCGGCTATATAACTTCCTATAATGATTATAATCTTATAAATAGAGGTGTTAGGGACATCCTATGCATCTTGAGTGATCAAGAGATCTTGAGTCTTAAAACATCAAGAGGTGTTCAAGAGCGATCAAGGTTGAGCAATTGGGTGTCAATGGTTTCTTAGATGTGGTTTAACATCTTTGGGAATTCTCATTGTGATTTCTTGAGTGATATTATAACTCGAGAGAATACCGTGAGAGTTACTTTTACTCTTGTTGATAATAAAAATCGAGCAAGTTCTTGGTGGACGTAATCCACATTGGGTGAACCACATTAAATTGTGTCTTGTCTTCTTTTGTACATTATTTATATATGTTGTTATATTTTTGCAAACTATAATTATGATAAATAGTTTCCTACTGATGTGATTTGAGGAATTATTTCTGCATATTTGTTCTCTAATTCCTAACAACTGATATTAGATCTTTGGTGGTTTTTTGCTGAAGTGGTGAATCGCACGGAAATTTTAGCTTGAGTGGGAGCTATGGCAGATGAGGGTTGATCGAGGGTTGATAATTTTAATGGGAAAAACTTTGGTTTGTGAAAGATGTAGATGAAGGATTACTTATATCAAAAGGACCTCCATGTTCCTTTCCCTAGAAAATCAAAGAAACCTACAACCATGTCGAATGAGGATTGGGAGTTGCTAGATAGAAAGGTGCTCAGGGTAATTCGGTTATGTCTTGAATCTTCGTTTGCTTTCAACATATCGCAGGAGAAGAACACGGAAGCTCTCATGAATGCATTGGGAAGTTATATGAAAAAACCTTTGCCTCTAATAAAATATTTTTCATGAAAAAAATTATTCAATACGAAGATGTCTAAGAATGGTTTTTTGTTGATCATTTGAATGAATTTAATATGGTGGTGAGTATGTTAAACTCGGTGAAAATTGAATTTGATGATGAGGTCAAGGCTTTGTTGATTTTTTTCTCCTTGCCAAATAGCTGGGACAACTTGGTTATGGTTGTAAGTAATTCGGTCTCTAATAAATAAAAGTTGAAGTTTGAAGATGTGATAGGTGTGATAGTGAGGAGGAAATGCATAGGAAGAGCTATGGGGATTCTTCTACTTCGGAAATGATTCAATGGTGAAGAGTAGAGGGAGAGACAAAGAACAAAGGAAAGGTAACCGTGGGAAGTCGAATGATCATGGAAGGTCAAATTCCAAGAGCAAGTTGGAATGTTGGTATTGTGGGAAGGTTGGTCATGCTAAGAAATATTGTTGGGCTCTTCGGGATAAGAAGAACAAGAAGGAGGAAACTAAGGAGGTAAATGTGGCAATAGGTGATGTTTGTTAGGATTCCTTAATTATTTCTTTAGATAATATTTTTGAGTCTTAGGTGCTAGAATTAGGGGCTTCTTTCCATGCCACCCCACATAGACATTACTTTAATGAGTGTGTTCAAGGTGATTTTGGACATGTATATCTTTGTGATGATGAATCATGCAACATACTAGGGAAAGGTTGTGTTCAAATGAAAATGTAGAATGAGGAACACATGGCTACTTAAGGACGTCGGGCATGTGCCTAAGTTGAGGTAGAACTTGATATCAATAGGTCAATTTGGTTAGTTATGGGTGTACGGTCAATTTTACAATGGATTCTTGGAAGGTTACTAAAGAACTCTTGTGGTTGTAAGAGGTAAGAAAATTAGTACTTTGTATTTAACCAGTGGTGTTGAGTATTGTAATTTAGTTTTTGTGAGATAGAGATGCAACTTTTTTTGACCAGAGACTTAGTCATATGAGTCAAAAGGGCATGTAGATTCTAAAGGACATGTTGCTTGGATTAAAGGAGAAAGATTTGGACTTCTATGAGGACTGTGTTTATGGGAAACAAAAGTGGGTTATATTCCTCAAGGTTGGACCTACCGGGAAGGAGGGTAAGTTGGAGTTGGTGCATACCAGATGTATGGTGGCCACTAAGGTAAAATTTATTGGTGGTTCATGTTATTATGTCACTTTCATTGATGATGCAACTAGAAAAGTTTGGGTATATGGCATTAGAAAGAAATCTAATGTGTTTGAAACTTTTAAAAGATGGAAATCCTTGGTTGAGAATGAAATATGTCTCAAGCTGAAATGTCTCAGGTCGGATAATGGAGGGGAGTATTACAGTAATGAATTTCTTGATTACTTGTTTAGTAAATGGGATCCACGGGAAAAGGACAATTCCAAAGACTCCACGGGAAAATGTAGTTTCAGAGAGAATGAACATGACAATCATGGAGTGTGTTAGGTGCATGAGGTTACATGTGGGGATGCCACTCATGTTTTGGGCGGAAGCAGGTGAACACAACTATTTATCCGATTAACGAGAGGAACCTCTATGGTCTTTGATGGAGGTATACCCGAGGAGGCTTGATCTGTAAGAAAATTGATTACTCATTTCTTAGAGAATTTGGATGCGAGGTATTTGTTCACATTGATAAATATGATAGGACCAAGTTATAGGCTAAGTCTAAGAAAATGCACCTTTGTTGGATATGGTGATGATGACTTTGGTTTCCATGTTTGGAGTCTTAAGGACAAGAAAATATTTTGTTCTAGAGATATTGTCTTTAATGAAAAAGTCATGTATAAAGATCGATTGCGGGGAATGGAAAGATGAATCAAAGAAATAATAGACAGTGTTACAAGACATTGCATATGGAAAGGTGTCCAAGGGGCTGGTTCAGGTGTAACATGGTCCAACATGTTCGGCACGGCCAGGTTAGAACCTACTCATCGGAAGTGAAAACTCCTAAGGTAAGAAGGTCTTTTAGGGTAAGAAGGGAACCTAAATGTTTTAGTTCATATTTGAATTATTTATTGCTCACTGATAGTGGAGAGCAAGATTGCTTTGAGGAAGCGGTGCGGGTGGATTCTAGGAAGATGTGGGAGTAGGCCATGGATAAAGAGCATAGATCTCTTATGGAGAACCAAAATTGGGATCTGATGAGCTACCCGAGGGAAATAGAGTATTGCAGAACAAGTGGGTGTATAGAATCAAATAGGAAGATGGAGGTAGAAAAAGGTACAAGACCTTGTTGGTGGTCAAGGGATTTGCACTAAAGAAAGGTATAGACTTTGATGAAATTTTTTCTCCTGTTGTTAAAATGACTTCTATTAGGATTGTTCTTGGTTTAGTAGCAGTAGAAGACTTACATTTAGAGTAGTTGGATGTGAAGATTACATTATTTCATGGTGAGTTGGAGGAGGAATTTTATATGTAATAGCCACATGGTTATGAAGTCAAAGGGAAGAAGATGTTAGTGTGAAAATTGAAGAAGAGCTTGTATGACATGAAACAAGCTCCACGACGATGGTACAAAAGTTTGACAATTTTATGTAGAAGTAGGGTTACTCTGGGTGTCACTCAAACCATTGCATGTACATCAAGAAGATTCTTGATGGTATTTATATTATTTTCTGCTTGTATGTTGATGATATGCTCTTTAGAGAGAGAAGAACACGTAGGAAATAAAGGTACTCAAGTAGCTAGGTGACTCCTTTCTTTATGAAGAATTTGTGGGTAGTAAAGAAAATCCTTGGTATGAGAATAACTCGGAACCGGAAGGAGAGGAAGATGGTATTATCTCAAGAAGAGTACATAAAGAAGGCCTTGGAGAGGTTTAGTATGCGGGATGTTAAACCGATTGTTACTCCTTAGGTAGGTCACTTTAAATTATCAAAGGAGAAGAGTCCCAAGATTGAGGAGGATAGATTCCAGATGTCTAGGGTACCATACTCATTGGTAGTTGACAACTTGATGTATGCTATGATATGCACTAGGCTTGATATTACCCATGTAGTTGGATCGGTGAGCATGTTTATGAGTGATCTAGGTACGAGATCACGATAGGAAGTGAAGTGGATCCTTGATATTTGAGAGGGACCATGGGAGCAACATTTTTTTTTAGTGGATCAGACACTACATTGTGTGGCTATGTATATTTGGAAATGGCGGATATTTGGACAATAGGAGGAGCACGAAAGGTTATGTATTTACGGTTGGTGATACAACTGTGAGCTAGATTTCACGGTTACAAATGGTTGTGGTTTTGTCAACCATAGAGGCTAAGTATGTTGTGCTGCCACAAAGGTGAAAAAGGAGATGATTTGGATACATTAGTTGCTTGATGAGTTGAGGCATAAGTAGGAAGTTGGGAGACTACACATTGATAGTCGAGCGTTATTCATTTGGCGAAGAACTCCGTTTTCCACTCTAGGATGAAGCACATTCAATTGAGATATCATTTCATCAAGGAAACTTTGAAAGAAGATAAGTTGAAGATGGAAAAGATTCATACCCGTCAGAATCCTACAGATATGATGACCAAGGTGGTCACAAGGTAGAAGTTGAAGTTGTGTTCAAATTTGGTTGTCCTTCATGGATGATAATGAAGGGTTGAGAAATTTGTTTAGTGGGAACAATCTCAGTGGGAGATTATTGGAGTGTGGAACCTATTTTTGGTCTTCTGGAATCAACATTGAATTCTTGGAGTTCAAAATATTAAGTTTGGAGACACTTCAAGAGCATTCTACAACCATGTATTGTTTTCATGATGCGTGTTTACTATAGTTTTGCTTGCAAATTGGTGGTTGTCACAGTGAAATTTTTTCCATCCATGGGAATTTGAAAGGTCGCGACTTTAAAAATTATAGGGTTGGCTATAAAACTTCCTAGAAGGATTGTAATCTTATAAATAAAGGTGCTATGGATGTCTTAATGCATCTTGAGTGATCAAGAGATCTCGAGTCTTAGAACATCAAGAGGTGATCAAGAGTGATCAAGGTTGAGTAATTGGGTGTCAATTGTGTCTTAGATGTGGTTTAACATCTTTGGGAATTTTTTGTGAGTTCATGAGTGATAGTTGTGCAATTATAACTGAGAGAAGACTATGAGAGTTAGTTTTAATCTTGTTGATAATAAAATCTGAGCAAGTTCTTGGTGGACGTAGCCCACATTGGGTGAACCACATTAAATCTTTTCTTGTCTTCTTTTGTGCATTGTTTATATATGTTGTTATATTTTTGCAAGTACAATTATGCTAAATAGTTTCCTACTACTATGATTTGAGGAATTGTTTCTACATATTTGTTCTCTAATTCCTAACAACTAGTATCAGAGATTTGGTGGTTTTTTTGAAGTGGTGAATCATAAGGAAATTTTAGATTGAGTGGGAGCTATGAAAGATGAGGAAAATCATTGGTTGAGAAGTTTAATGGGCGAAAACTTTGGTTTGTGGAAGATGCGAGATGGAGGATTACTTGTATCAGAAGGACCTCTATGTTCCTTTGGCTGGAAAAGAAAAGAAACCTACAATCATGTCAGATGAGGATTGGGAGTTCTTTGGATAGATAGGCGCTCGAGCAAATTTGGTTATGTTTGCATCTTCGATTTCTTTCAACATATCGCAGGAAAAGACTACGGAAGGTCTCATGAATACGTCGGGGAAGTTATATAAACCCTCTTCCTCTAATAAAATATTTTTGATGAAAAAGTTATTTAATATGAAGATTTATGAGAATGGTTTTTTTGTTGATCATTTGAATGAATTTAATACGGTTGTGAGTATGTTAAACTTGGTGAAAATTGAATTTGATGATGAGGTCAGGGATTTGTTGATTTTGTGCTCCTTGCTAGATAGTTGGAATAACTTGGTTATGGTGTAAGTAATTTGGTCTCTAATAAATCAAAGTTGAAGTTTAAATATGTGATAGGTGTGATCCTGAGCAAGGAAATGTGAAGGAAGAGCTTTGAGAATTCTTCTACTTCTCAAAATTCTTTGATGGTGGAGAGTAGAGGAGATAAAAAACAGAGAGGAAAGGTAACCATGGGAAGTCGAATGATTGTGGAAGGTCAAATTCCAAGAGCAAGTTGGAATGTTGGCATTATGGGAAGGTTGGTCATGCTAAGAAATATTGTTGGGCTCTTCGGGATAAGAATAACAAGGAGGAAACTAAGGAGGTAAATGTGGCAACATGTGATGTTTGTCAAGATGCCTTAATTATTTCTTTAGATAATATTGTTGAGTCTTGGGTGTTAAATTTAGGGGCTTCTTTCCATTCCACCCCACATAGAAATTACTTTACTAGGTTTGTTCAAGGTTATTTTGGACATGTATATCTTGGTGATGATGAACCATGTATCATAGTAGGGAAAGGTTGTGTTCGGTGAAAATGTAGAATGGGGAACACGTGGCTACTTAAGGACATCAAGCATGTGCCTAAGTTGAGGTGGAACTTGATATCGGTGGGTCACCAAGTGCATCGATGGTTGTACATTCGGTTTTACAATGGATTCTTGGAAGGTTATGAAGGGAGCTCTTGTGGTTATAAGAGGTAGGAAAATTGGTACTTTGTATTTAACCAATGTTGTTGATTATTGTAATTTAGTTGTTATAGTTGGAGATACAACTTTGTGGCACAAGAGACTCGGTCATATGAGTCAAAAGGTAGGCATATTATAAAGGATATTTTGTTTGGATTAAAGGAGATAGATTTGGACTTCTGTGAGGATTGTGTTTATGGGAAACAAAAGCGGGTGAGATTCCTCAAGGTTGGACCTACCAGGAAGGAGGGTAAGTTAGATTTGGTGCATACGAGATGTATGGAGGCTAGATAAGGTAAAATTTATTGGTGGTTCATGTTATTATGTCACTTTCATTGATGATGTAACTATAAAATTTGGGTATACGACATTAGAAAGAAATCTGATGTGTTTGAAACTTTCAAAAGATGGAAATCCTTGGTTGAGAATGAAATGTCTTAGGTCAGATACTGTAGGGGAGTATTGTAGCAATGAATTCATTTATTATTGTTCAATTAATGGGATCTACGGGAAAAGGATGGTTTCAAAGACTCCATGAGAAAAATGGAGTGTCGAAGAGATAGAACATGACAATCATGGAACATGTTAGGTGTATGAGGTTACATGTGGGGCTATCACTCATGTTTTGGGTAGAATGCAATGAGCACAAATATTTATCTGATTAACAAAGGACCCTCTATGGCCTTAGATGGAGGTATACCCGAGGAGGCTTTGTTTGGTAAGAAAATTGATTGCTTATTTCTTAGATTATTTGGATGTGAGGTATTTGTTCACATTGATAAAATGATAAGACCAAGTTAGAGTCTAAGTCTAAGAAATGCACCTTTTTGGATATGGTGAGGATGACTTTACAAGTTTATTAAACTAGAGAAGGTATGTAATCTTGATCAACAAGTGAATTTTATCAAAAATTGTGAAGAGTATGATGAAATGTATATGTGGGCTAATGACAACATTAAGTGATACATTAAAGAGTTCATACAACATACCATTTAGGTAAAAGTGAAATCCAAGCTAGTCAAACAAAATAAGAGGTATTTTAATCCAAAAAATTGATTCTTTGATGATGAAGGAGAAAACAAAATTTATTATAGCCAACATCCGTATCCCTATTAAGCATTCAACATTAGTGGTGAAATTGATTTCAGATGAGAGAGATAAACGATATATATGCATATGCATGGATTTTATAGATCTCAACAACACTTATCTAAAATATCATTTCTCCTACCTTCCATAAACCAAATTACGCAAATAGTGGTTGGAGATGATAATTTATATCTTCTTGATAGTTTCTATGGCTATAACCAAAGTCTTTCGTTTAGGGAGGAATATCATTTTAAGATCACCTTCACCACCAAGTGGGTGACACACATATATAAGAGGGTGAAATTTGTTTTATCCAATGCTTTGGAGAAACATTTTAGAGGGTAATAGTCATAACCTTCAGAGGTATCATTAATGAATACATTTTGGTTTACCTTGATGATATCATAGTATTTTTAAATAAATAAGAGGATAACCTAGACCATTTGGACCAGATCTTGCAACGATTCAAATATTTCTCTCAATCCCAAATATATTCACATTCCTTGAGGGAAATATCAATCGACATGTTGTGTCAAGGGAAGGTATTTTCATTGATGTAGACCATTTTTGTCATCCTCACTTTGTCACTACCACTTCATGAGAAAGTATTACAATCTTTTTAGAAAACATCAAATTTGTGAGGAAGTTCATCAAAAACTTCACGAGCATTATTAATCCCATTATGTGCATGTTGAATAAGATTGTGGCCTTCAAGTGGATGCCATAAGGAAAATATAGGTTCAAGCTCATCAAAATTTAAATATCTTAAGCCCTATTATTGTCCAATCCAAAATTTGAGAAGGATTTCATTCTTTATGCTTTTTGTGATCTACACAAATATAATCGCAATTCTTACTCTAAGGAAATAACACAAACTTGAGCAACAATCCAATTTCACAAGCTAGGTTCTTAAGGAATATGAATCCAAATACAAATTCATTGAAAAGTATACCTTTATAGTCCTTAAGGCCTAGAAGATATTTTACCCTCTCCTCTCCAATGATAAAGTGATTGTTTTTGTTGTTCATTCCAATGTCGAGAGGTTATGTAATTTAGAAGGAGATATCGGTGATAAGAGAGCATGATAGATCAATAAAATCATGGAGTTAAATGTCAAAATAAATATTACTAAGCTAATAAGTGGTAGGGATATTTTCCAACATCTTTCTAAATATTAGGGCCAGTTAAAAGAAGTCATGTGCACCCATGATGACAAACCATTAATTGAAGAACTTGATCCCATTGGATTTAAAAGATGGCGAGATATCTCTTGACTAAAGAAAATACCACAAGATTATACATAACAAAAGGAGACATTTCATATTCTAGGCCATTCTATATGAGCTTATTAGTGGAGTGTTACTCGGAAGAATCTTAAATGGAATTTTGTTTACATGAATTGAGTTCAAGGATGTGGAATAAGAGTTAAGAGAGTTCCATCAAGGATTCTCTATTGGTCACTTCACTCAATTGACTACTGCCATGAAGACCACATAGGTTGGTAATTACATGCCTACAATTTTTATACACCTTCAAGTGGGTAAGACCATCCTATAAATTCATGTTATTCAGAAATAGGAAACATGGAGTCACACTCCTTTGCATCCCATTATGAAAAATCAACCATCATTACGGTGGGGACTAGACTTTATTTCCACAATCAATCTAGATTTCATTATTGGCCATGATTAAGTTATCACCACCAGATACTACTTTATTAGGTGGACTAAGGCAATCCCAATATAGGAGACAACTTAAGATGCCAATTTGACTTGCTTGAGATTATCATCACAATATTTTTCATCCCTTGCATATTCATATCTAACAATACTAAGGAATTCATTGGAGCTAAGATAAAAAAATTCCATGAGGTAACATCATTTTGACTAATTAAAGTCACCATTAAGTCACTTTAAAGTCACATGAGGAAATTTTCAAACCCTAAAGTCACAAATGTAAGTTAACTTTACTTGACAATATTAGGTTGTCTTTGTTAAGCCCCAAAGTTAGAATGAATTTAATTGGGACCTTATCATGACTTAAATGTTCACTTTAATAGTGTCTTAGAAATATGACATTGAAATCAATTTAATTAGGATGTTAAGATGACTCTAATGTTGACTTTAACAATGTCTTAAAGTTGGGATGTTATGATGTCTTTAATGTGGACATTAGCATGAATTAATTAGTGTCTAATTTCCCATCATCGATGATCATATTAATAACGTGAATATATGGTGTCTTAAAATATAATTTTGTTCCCGACTTTAACCAATCTTCTTTACCATAATTGATGCTCGTTTATATAGTATGCTTATATATTAGTTTTTAGTAAATTGTGACTATCTTTGGTTACCCATTTTTCGAAAGAAGAGCTTGTAGAATTTTTTTCTCCCATTGCAGATAGATGGTGGTATTGCTATTGCCTTCAATTTTAGGGATTGTGAGTATATTTGGTGGTAAATTATGGTTTTGTTTAATATACTTCTGAGTAAAATGTTGTGAAACATGTCACAACCGCATAGGATGTATTATATGATTGTTTGCATATAGGTTCACGGAAAATGTTTGATTTTTGCCAAACTATATCTACAACAAACATTGACATAATTTTCCTTGGAATGTTGTTGACATGATTTTTCACTATTATGTAAATGTGAAAGCAAAGAGCATAAAGTTTTGTCTACTCTATTCCTCTCAACATATATATATATATATATATATATATTAGAAAATGTAATTGACAATTTTGTTTCTTTTGTTTGAACTTAAAGAATAAAAATTATTCTAGCAAACTTAAACATGACACACTTACACTACACCATAACATAATGTAGACACCCTAAAAATATATACTTGTTTCTATCCCTTCCTAATTACCCTTATATCGTTTGCAAATTGTCATTACATTTTCTAATATATATATATATATATATATATATATATATATATATATATATATATATATATATATATATTAGAAAATATAATTGACAATTTTGTTTCTTTTTTGAACTTAAAGAATATAAATTATTCTAGCAAACTTAAACATGACACACTAACACTACACCATAACACAATGTAGACACCTAAAAATACATACCTATTTCTATCCCTTCCTAATTACCCTTATCCTTTGCATAATACGCTAAAATTGGTTCTAGAATACATTCTAGATCATTATCCTCTACATTCCTTTATAATTAATTAAATTAATTCTATTGTTCAATTTACATCCATTTAGAATTAATTAAATTAATTATTAATCACATGTATCCCTTTAGAATTAATTAAATTAATTCCCACACCCTTTAGCTAATTTAATTAAACATTTATTTAATTAAATGGTTAATTTCCCACTCACACCTCATAGCTAATTAAATTAGTTATTTAAATATAATTAAATCTATTTTCCTATTCATCCTCCACTTAGACTCCACTTCACTATCCTAGACTACTTCACTCCACTCCACTTCTAGAAACCTACAAAGGTGGAAGCAATAATAATACACGTACAACCACCTTCTCGAATGAAATATTACTACCAACTAAATATTCATTGCCCCTTCAAAGTTGCAACTATATAAACCAAATCCACTTGTTATTTTAGAAAAATGCATTCATGATCCTAGAACTCATTCAAAATTTGATCCAATTTCCATGGCCTCTCCCTCAACTATAAATATCAAGCCATATCCTTTACAAAATAATCCCTAGAAGCTTTGTGCAATTGCAGCTAAACTCTTCCAAACTTGCTATAAAAATTTGCATTCCCATGTCCGATCTACTCATAACATTGACATTTCCTCATTTACATAATAGCTTAGAACACCTAGAATCCACCCATTTAAAGATTCCACAAGTTTAATACTTCAACAATCTTATCATTGAGGTTTGCAAAGGAGATCTTGGATAAAGGTTTGTTGTGTTTACATTGCTTATCTTTCACTTTTTCTTGTTGTTTTCATTGTTTACATCCTGGCACATCCGGTGGGACTTACCCACACTCTATTAATCTTTATTTCACATTTTATTATTTCTTAGTGAATTTTTTAAGTTTATTAACCCTTGTGTAAACTTGACTTTATTTGGTTAACATTTGTGTTTGTAGGTGTGTTTTATTGTCTATTTTTGTTGTTTGGTATTTGTGCAAGTTTCAAATTTTCTACATTTGGAAGCATCGAAAAGGAAATAAAAATTGAAAACTAAAAAAAAAATTCCCCAAATTGTAGGTATTTTACCACTAATTTTAGTACGATTATAGTTACTTATAAAGTTAGAGGAACCTCTAAATTTAGAGGTTTGTGCATTGTAGAGTTCTCCATCAAGATCTTAACCCCTACCGAGTTGGAGAGTTGCATTCAACACGAAGCTCATAACCCCTACCGAGCTACATTCATTACATTGTAAAACCCCTACAAAGGTTTTACATTGCATCGAGTTAAATTGGTTGGTGCATCAGTTACATTGACCGATTCACTTCCCTCCAACCCTCCCATATCTCCAATTAGGTTATTTATCCTCTCCCAACCTGGACTTGGTGATCTATATACTTTCTAGCTCACCCAAGCTAGCTTCTAAGATGGTGTTCTCTCATGTTGTGTATTAGTTTGCCAAACAACTCGGCTCAACTTTCGATCCTTAATCCCCCTACAGTCTTGGCTCTATGAAAACCCTATCATTATTCCACCCTACATCGATTGAGCTCCTCACACCACTACATAGACCACCGAGCTGATTATTTCGAGCTAACCATGTCCTCTAACTTTATCAAGCAAGCTCGTTTACCCTATCGAGTTGAGCAACTCCCTCACTTGCCTTAGCTCCCCTTGAAGTTATTACAATGCTTTGCATTAGATCTACCCTGCATCGAGCTAACCCTATCGGCTCACCAATCCCTTGACTCTCTCACTCGCGAGCCCCCTTCCAAGTTTTTGTACTCACCCTTATCTCCGATCTACCCCGCCTCTACATCTTCCATGTTGAGTTCTCTACCTCCTCATCAAGTCTCAACCGATTCTCCATTGAGCTCCTCAATGTGGCCAATCGTGCATCAATCCTACCTCCCTTCCTTGAGCCACTCAACTCCTCTAACTCATCCACTAGTCCCCAAGCCCCAACTCACACCCTAGATTGATCCATTTACACTTTAGTATTGATCCAAATTGGTCATGTTAACATTCACATCCTTCAAGTCGACCAAACATCTTACAACCACCTTTGGGCCCGATCCCAAGCTCCAAAATAAACTCAAGCCATTATTATAGCACCCACACCCTCGAGCCGCTAACTTTGCATCACTTGCCACTTAACTATACAAGTCAACTTGTAGATCGAGCCTAAGCCCGAGCCCATTCACCTCTCCTCCTTTTCCTAACACTAAATTTTAGGATTTTCCCTCTTTTAAAGGCTTTAAAATTAGGTTAAATTTAAACTTAGGTTTATTATAATTATTTATATTCTAAATTTTTATTTCCTTTTTAAATAAATTAATTAGTTTTTAATTAATTAAGGTTTTTTTACACTTGGGTACTTGTTTAAATTGTTAATCAAATTAGACTAAATATGCCAACCGTAAATCTCTAAATTACAGTATTGGATGATTCTTTTCAATTAACTTATTTTTGAGGATATTGTGACAATATTAATCTTTTTTGGTGGGTTTTATTGTGTTTTGGAAGTTTTTTTATGCGAATCTAATCTCGATCAACTCACGTGTATGCTCTTTTCTTGCACTTTTAAAAGTGATCTTTAAAATAAAAAATGTGGGTTTGTTTTTGTGTTTTCTCTTGTGTGTTTACTTTGCATGAAAACTTATAACTCATTATTTTAAGTGTAGCAACCTAGGATATTAAACCCAAATTAGTATGATTTTTTTATAACAACATTTAGACATTCCTCTGCATTTACAAATCAGATTACTAGCTATAGCTAGTTAATGCAACAAGTCATATTAATTTAGAATGAGTAGACATTCCTCTATGTAGTTAAATTATGTAACTAGCTAAACTAGTTTACGCAACATGTCTTAACAATTTAATCCATCCTATAACATAGTGATAAACCTTGTGCAACTATAAGGGTTAATTATCCCTGATCTCCATGATCACCCTTAACATTCATTTGAATGTTCATACTTAGCCTCGCTTGGTTTTACCACATTACGGTAGTGAGAACTTGTGACTGATCCTCTAGTGTCTACCTAGAGTCCATTTAGTAAACTCCATCATGTATCCTACACTTCGGGATTGAGGAATCATAGTGATTAGACAATGTACCCAACAAGCACATTACTTTGGCCAAAGTTTCTTAGTTGTACTATGTACGCTTAGTTTAGATGATTGCACATAGCATCTAAAATTGTCTTCCCATCACCTCACAAATGTCTCATCACAATTATCTAGATTCATTAATCTTAGTCCATTAACTTAATGAATTATAGTTCATGCGTTTAATTACCTAGGATAGAAGGATAAGGTCATGAAGTGTTCATCACCTCGCTGCCCCATTCATACATTCTAAACATTTTGTTAGAAAAGGTGTACTATAACCTTGGTCAAGATTCCCATTAGGGCTTACTAATCATAAATAGTCATACCATAGGTTATTTTGATACTATATCCCTTAACTATGTTATATCTTTTCTATTTAGGACTGAACTCCTATCTTCATCTTGTATAAGGCTAGAGGTAATACCCTCTTAAGGTAACTTCTTTCGTATTACGAAGTATGAAGAGTCCTTTTACTTGATCTTAAATATTTAGTAGTAAACCTAACTTTAATTGTAAAGGTTATTATTCTTCATTTTAAAATACCTTCACTAAGACTGACTAGCTTAGTATCATTTCAGGATTTGTTTCCTAACACTTTGTGGATCAATCCAATATACCTACAATACAGATTTTTTTCCTTTAAATGTTATTACTAACATTGAATCATTCAATTAAACTCTTGAATAGATTATTATCTTTTTATACCCTTATTTCATATACACCTTTATCCTCTCTTTTGACCCAACATGCCTTTAGGATCAGATTTCATTCCTCTTTAGATGATGTTTGGCATTGTACTAAACATTTAAATCTTGACTAGATAGTTATCAAGTATTTATCTCATAACGAAAACTATATATATTGGACCAAGTTATTACCCATATTCAAACTTGCATCTTTTAAAGTTAAGACTATTAACACGCATGTTTACTCCATTTAATTTTTTTAATTATTGGTAAATAGTTTTTGAAAGGGACTATACCCTTGTCAAAAAGGCTCAGAAGTCGGATTCTACAATTGTACCAAAATAAAAAGTGATCAAAATTAGGATTTTACAAAAATCCCAATAATAGCTAAATGGTCTACCAAGACAAGTACCATAATCTACAACCAACAATATAAAAACAACAATAAAACAATCTAATCCTTTTCAATTCGGTTTCTATATTCATTAGCTAATTCTTATTTCTGCCCATTACTAACTCTATGAGGAGGTAGATAGTCACATAACTTCGAGATAACTTTAATAACCTAGCCCATACACAATTTATTCATAGTGTAGTAAAGTATGAGGAACCTTAAATCCTTTTCAAAGTTAAGACTAACTTCATGTATATTGTCCTTCATATTACAATTTTGTATCTCCCTTTATATTCCTTTCATTTACCCATATTAACTCTTCACAACATTAGAGAGCCAACTAGATATGAGATACATCTTTAATAACATAATTGTTCCTATTAAAGCATAAGATTCTTAAACATGAGATCATTAAATTTATCGAATCTATCATTTTATTTCCCAAACCCATAATACAACAAAGTATTTATACTTAACAAATCATCCATCATATTTATATATTACAAGTCTCATCCATCAAAGGACTATTACAAAGTAAAACTTTCCCAAGGCAAGTATATTTAATCATAAGTACAAGTACAATAGGATCCAAGATCCATAATCTAAATCATCCATTCTAATGTCGATCTTCACAAGCTGGAGAAAGAAGGTCCACTCATCGTTACTAAACTGCGACACTGGTTTGTTTTGGGTGTCAATTCAAAGAACTGCAAAAGTCAATCTACATGCCCAACTAAGTTTTTGACAAATAAGTATATTAGTCATCTTAACTTAACTACCTCAACATTGCAAAGGTAATGCTTCCACAACATTTAGGGAGCTAGAATCTTCCAGAAATCCCATAGTTAGTGATGGAAGAGGCATGGGGAATATATGTGAGGTACTCCCAAAGGGCCACTTTGCATACAATCCTCCCACTTCTTCAATCACAAGCCATGCGATGGATGGGGATTCGGGATCCCAAACTATGTCGGATCCACTATCTTTGCACACACAAAATCAATCCAAACAATGAATTTAAACTATAACATTCAAGGAAATTAAATATGTTTTGCATCCAACATAATTGCAGTTTAATTCTCATGCCATGAAAGTCATCCATATATTTTAAATCCATAAAATGACTAAGTATAGAATTTTGGAAAAAAATTTCTAGAGTTTCCCCTTGTATTTTCCACTTTTAAAATTTTCCAGAAATCAATATAAACTAATTTAAACCAAATAACGAAATAAATGCTTCAAATGAAAAGGTATGGATCAAGTGATCCAACCCTCGAGTCAAAGAATCTCGAGAAAATTAAAAATGAAATGAACTAATGACAAGACCTTACGGATGGTTTGCCATCATTTTTATTGTTATTTTTGTATATATTTCCAAATGTCCCTGCAAGAGGGATTTAAGCAACTATAACGAAAGCAAGGACTGCATTTCCAATTTCTTCCATTCCATGCCAAGGTTAGTTCACTACTTAGTTCATATTACACATGAGAGAAATCATATCAATCGATTTTAATTTCAAGCAAAGAGACCAACCACTCAGTATTTAATGAAAAAACAAATCAACATAAATAATAATATTTTAAGCTGTTTGTAAGATCACAAGATTGAACACCCGGATAATAGAGTCCATTCCCATTATAGCTTCAACAACCCAAAGATCATAAATAGTCAAGCTATAACACACAAGTATTAATATTTCCATTTAAAACCCCTCGGTTTTCAAAAAAACAAGCTTGGGCTAGAAAAAAAGTCATGAAAATTGGCTAAGTCCTAGTCTTGGGCGGTCCTTGGGACCGGTTGGGACGTCGGGCGCGAATTGAATCGGCCGAAAAAGCCTCAATCGGGCGAAAAGCCTCAGGCGGCGTAGACAGGGACATCGGGACATGGGGGACGCGGGGACGCGAAAAGCGAACCGGCCAAGAAGGTAAAAGAAAATTGACTAACTGTTGTGCAGAAAAGGTTGGGACATCTGGGCCGTGAGGACGCGAAAAGGTGAAGCGGAACCACGAACAAGGAAGCCCATTTCGGAAAAGAAGAACTTTCCCAGCCTTGGGGACAGGTTGGGACATAGGGACGCGTGGGACGTGGAGAGCCGAAAGGAGCCGAGAGCCAATCAAATCACGCCACGTGTCTTCACCTCAAAGAGGGACAGGGAAGCCCGAATCGGGTGGATCGGAGGAATTTGTCCCAGACAGTTTGGGACAACCGGGCCAAAGGGACGCGAGGGACGTGAAAAGCCGGCAGGCCGCGGATGAATCAGGAAATGCCACGTGTCACAAGGGAAAATGTCCAAAATTTCAAAGGGCAAGGTTTGAAGCGTTGGCCCGAGCCAATAAAAAGAGGACACGTGTCCTAAGGAGAAGGGGAGTGTGGAGCTCGGGGAGGAATTAGAGAATTTGGCAAAAGTTTTGGCCAAAAACTAAAAGGTAAAGGATGACCCCGCCCCTGTCCTCCAACCAGATCATGCCACGTGTCCCAAGTGGCGGGGGCGCGGGGAAAAAATGGAAAATTTTCCAAAATTACAAAAAAGTCAAAACTTTCAAGGAAAACCCATGGGTAAGGGAAGGAGAGAGAATTTCTCATCCAATCAGCGCCCGACACGTGTCGTCCAGGTGGCGGAGCGCGGGAAAAAATTTCAAAACCCATTTTTGCCTGTTTTGTGCCCTAAATCTTCAGATCGCCATATCTTTCGATCCAGAGCTCGGATTTGCACGTTCTTTATATCATTGGAAAGCTTATAAAATTCTCTACATGATTCTAGGGTCAATCTTGAATTTTGGTTTAGTCTGGAGAGAGAAAGTTAAGAAACAGCTCTGACGCGTGTTCATGGCCAGAAGTGACATTTCAGCGACCAAATTTAATGCAGAATGGGTCGCATTCTCCTCCAATTTGGTCAAAAATGATAGGGTATGGGTTTGTAAGGTCCCCATGCTGATTTAATGCATTTGTAGTCAATGAGGAATGGGCTCCCACGTTTTTGTACATTTTCTCTCTCCTGGGCTCGACCCATGCAATGTAAAAGCCAGATTTGGCTCATTTCTAAAGGGGAACACTTTTTGGCATAGCAATCTTCTTCTTTCACCTCCAGCAAGTGATTGTTGCAAGAATCAGACCTCTTCAAAGATTGTAACAGGTTTTTACCTCTCTGAGGTTGTAATGCAGTGGTTTTGACATTGGAAATGATAATGCAAGCTTTGTGAATGGGTTTCAATCCTTTGTTTGTATTATTTGCTTCATTTCAGATCCTAAATTATATCTTATCAGCCTGTGTATGTTTTATGTTGCAATCTTTGGTTTGTGTCTATTTGCATGACAAAAATATTCACCACTCCTTTTGGTGCATCACCATCTTTAGTTAGTTTCATTTTTGCATTTCTATCCCTGTCTCCTTGCATTTAGAGTAGGATTAGGATCTGAACCTCTGTAGTTGTGCAAATATAGATCTAAATCAGAGGAGTTTGAGGAACCAACCTCTAATCTGGAGATTCCTCTCTCAGTTTCACAAGTCCCACACTTGGAGAGAGGTTTCCATGTTGTGCAATCACACTGGATGCTAGAGTGATCAACCTAGAAATCTGATCAGCATCCAGGGGTGCTGTGATTTTGCACTAACAGTTTTGGCACGCCCGGTGGGACACTAGAGGTCTCATTTTTATTGCAGCAAAGTTGATGTGCATCTGCTGCAATTTTCTTGCTTGAAAAGAGCTATTATTTGCATATCTGGCGACTCCAAGGGGAAGAATCAACTGGTTTCAGCAGTGCAGGCCTGAAAACTCATGAGAAGAATCACCACAAGGTCAAGAGTTGGAGAAGAAGAAGTGTTGTTTGAATACCTGCAATTATCTCCAAGAAGAAGGCAAAGAGGAAGAAGGATTCAAAGGTCTCCATCTCCACCAAACAGAACTCTCTCAACTCCTCCACAGTAGGCCTTTCATTCAATCAACAAGGGTTTTAAGACCAATTAGAATGGCACAAAACAACCCCTATGTCAACTTCACAGGCAGCAGCCCACTTGCCCTCAATGCACAACATCTAATTCCTATTGCAGCCTTGAAGAACATTCCCTACTTCACTTGGAGAAAATCGGACTACTCCAGTGATCATGTTAAAGATATTGCTAACCTTTGTGCGATCCATGAAATCAATGAGATGCAAGTGGTACATCAAGTTCTTGGCATCTTCATTCAAGGGTAAAGCATTGCAATGGTTTAGGAGCCTTGGAGCTGGTTCTATCACAAATTGGAATCAGTTTGTGTGTATAGCACTTCATGAGCAATTTGGAGAAAAGGAGACAACTTGTCTCTTTTGGAGCAGTGACCATCGAGAGAGCTCCCATGAGCGGTGACCGATTTCAACTTGATTTCAAAAGACTTGGGAGAGAATTCCAGTGGCGGTCAGGCCAACAGCAAAAGGTTCTTTTCTCTACTATCTAAAATCTCTAAATTCTGATATTTCTATGTTGATTCAGTCCATGGGAGGCATAACTATCCCTATGTCTTATAGCATTGCCATTAGGGCTGAAAATTGTTTGATCAAGCTGGCAAACTTGCCCCTAGACCTCCCATGCCACTGTTTCCAAGTTTAGAGAGTCCAAACACCAATCAAGCACCTAATTTGGCTCCTTCTCCCACTCCTAGAAATCACAGTTCAAATGAAGCTTCCACTTCATCTCCAAGTGCCCCAAATGAGCTTGAGAAGTCATGAAGCAATTGCAAAACCTAGGCAATGAGCTGGTTACTCTCAAAGAGCAACAAGCCCAAGGTTTTAGACCTTCTTATCAACCCCAAGCTCGGCCTAATAGGGCAGCCATACCATACCAACCACAAAGGCCACCTAATCCAGGTTGCAAATATGAATCAAACAAGGCCTCCTGCCCGATAGACCATTTCAGCCCTATAATCCAAATGCCATATCTACCTCTAAGGCATTGGTGCCAACACAAAACAACATTGCTCAGGAGTATGACTGGTGTTTTCCATGCAATGAGCCTCATAACCAATCCATGTGCTTGATGGTGCTTTGAATCAAGCATTAATGGTGACAACTCTTTGGTGTGGAGGGTGAGGCGATCGAAGAAACAACCAACAACAAGAAACATTCCAACAGCAATCAGCCCAAATGACACCACATTGGTAAATTGGCAAGCGAGAGGATTTTGTGGCATGAACCGAGTAGTTTCTCAAGGTGTTGCAGCCAACACAAGGTCAAAAAGGAGGAATTTGGGTGAAGAACAGCCATTAGCCCCACCAATCCACACCTTCCATGGCTCCACAAATGGTTGGCAAACAAAATCCAATTTCAAATGCACAAGAGGCAGCCAAGAACAGCCCTAGGCCAACTCAAATACCGATTATTTGCTGCCCACATGCAAGGAGTGAATGTGCAAACCAAGGGACAACAAAGAGATCCTTCATCACCATTCGATATCATTGATCGGATGAAGAAGACAAATGTCAATATATCAATGTAGGAATCCCTATCTATCCCGGGCCAAAGAGATCTGCTGCAAGAAGCTGCCATGAAGGATGCCCAACTTCAATCAGCAAGTTCGGATGCAAGACAAAGTGCTTACAAATGCTGCCCGACTGAGGAGGAAATCATGGAGGACAGCAGGTAAAATGTTGAAGCCCCCTCCTTTACATGTTTCATTGATCATTGGAAATCAGCTAGTGCACAATTGCATGATAGACTCTCGGGGCAAGTAGCTCGGTAATGCCTAAACAAATAGCTGATCAGCTAGGGCTCCAGTATGAAACAATATCCAAAGGGGTAGTGCAGCTAGATGGGACAGCAGTAACAATAGTTGGAGTGATTAGAAACTTGAGTCTTACCTTGCATGCATGTCCAAATGTTGTTGTTTTACAAGATGTATCGGTCATAGACCTTCCACCACTCTTTGCCCTATGCTTGTCAAGGGACTTCACAGCCAAGATTGGGGGATATTTGTCTGCTGATTGGTCACACATGCTGTTCAGAATGAGGTATGGAACTAAGGCTACAATCAGGTCTGAACCTATTGCAAACTTCCATATTGAGCCTTACACTCCAAGTCAGATTAATGCCAATTGCTCAGCATTTGATCAAGAAGATCACCCAAGCACTGATGAAGCTGACACTAAGGTTGGAAGCATCCGGATCTAACTCTTGATGAATGGGCAAACAAGATACATGCATTTGATCCTTATCAAGAAGTGGAAGAATCGAGCTAGGGTCTATTGCATACATGAAAGAAAATCAGCCTATTCCTAGCATCACCAAGCCAAACCACAAAGATGACAATGAGGTATGGCAGGCTGTTTTTGATGGATCAAGGAGTAGACAAGGTGCGGGAGGTGGAGCTATGCTTGTTTCACCTCGAGTAAAGTACTATTCAGCTTTTAGATTTCAGTTTGCATGCTCCAATAACAACTGCTGAATATGAAGCCTTGGTGCGAGGATGCATTGGGCAATAAAGAAGAAAATAAAGAACTTGCAGTCTTTGGTGACAGTGAATTGATTGTAAATCAGGTCAAGGGACAACATGCTTGCCAAAATGATCTACTCGGGTGCTACTGAGAACGGGGTGTGGGACCTCATGGAAGATTTTGAGGTTTTGGCATCAAATCCATTCCTAGGAAAGAGAATCAAGCTGGCTTGGCAGAGGCTTGCGGCGATAGGGGCAGCCTTTGACATTGTGGAAAGCATTCAACAAGACAAGGTACAGCCAAACATCCACGTGATTGTGAGGCCTTGATGCCGGATAACAATGTCGTTGGCAAGTGTTTGAAAATGACCAGCAAATCATCCATTTCTTGCGAAGAAGCTGAGTTCTCGGCCAAGAATCAAGAAAAATTGGAACAATGATATGGTGACCAAGTGGTACAGTGAGAACTAACAAGCTGCCCAAGGACTTATCACTTTGGAGTCCATTTTTAACCCCAATGATCGTTTAGAAAGGAGAAAGCAAACATTCGGTCAGAGAGAGGATTCGGTATCCATCTTGGTAGAAGAGAACAAACCATTGCAAATTGGAAGGATGACAAGCTGAACAAGAAAGGTATGAGTTCATACAATTTGTGTCGAGTTCCACTGACGTGTTTTCTTGGAGCTATGAAGACTTGAAAGGTTTGATCCCAACTTAGCTCGGCATACCATCGAATTGGATCCAAATACTAAGCTGTCGAGGAAAACAAAGACCGGTCAATCCACACATGGAGCCTCTCATGAGGAAAGAATTGGACAAGCTGATTGAGTCGAGGATCATATTCCCGATCAAGCATTCTAGTTGGGTTGCCAACTTAGTTCGATCGAAAGAAGAGTGGAGAGATCAGGTTGTGTGTTGACTTGAGAGACTTGAATAGAGCCTCTCTCGGACCATTACCCACTCCCTTCCATGGAGCAAATCTTGCAAGTTGTGGCTGGCTCAGAGAGTTTCACTACTTGATGGCTACTCGAGGCTACAATCAGATTATGGTGAAGGAAGAGGACCGATTCAAGACAGCCTTCACAACCAAATGGGAACTTTTGCATACGGAAAATGCCATTTGGGCTGTCCAACGCTTTAGTGCTTTACCTTCGAAGGGCAATGGACATGGCATTGAAAGGTTTGATTAACAATGTGGTGCTGATTTACCTTGATGATATCACTATTTTTTCCAAAAATGCAGCGAGACCACCTCTCTCATTTGAGGCAAGTCTTCACGAGGTGCGGGAGATTTGGAGTGTCTTTGAATCCTAAGAAGTGCATCTTTCTTGCACATGAAGGAAAGCTCCTTGGCCATATTGTCTCCAAGAAGGATTAGCAATTGATCCGAGAGAGGGTTGAAGCCATAAGAGCACTACCATTGCCAAGCCACAAAGCCCTTCAGAGTTTCTTGGGAAGGATAAACTTTGTTCGGAGGTTTGTCCCAGATTTTGCAGCCCTTGTCAAGCCCATCACCAAAATGTTAAAGAAGAGCATGGCTTTCAAGTGGACAGCAGAAGGCGAGGAGAGTTTTGAAGCAATCAAAGAAGCCATCTCTCAAGCACCAACTCTCATCAACCCGGACTTCTCCAAGGATTTCATCCTCTATGCATTTGGAGGTAATGACACTATTTCTGCCATTTTGGTACAGCAGAACAAGGATAATGATGAGCAGCCAATTGCCTTCTTGAGAGCCTAGATGACTATGATGAGGTGAGGTACTCTTTTATTGAGAAGCATGTACTTGCGATGTCGAAGCTTGAAGAAATTCAAGCATTTAGTCTCAAACAACAAGGTCCAATTGCTGGTCTCACATGCTGGGGTTAAGGACTTCCTCCTCAACAAGGATTTGAATGAGAAAAGGGCAGGTTGGATCACCCGTGTCATGGAGTATGACATTGAGATCAAGATCACCAAGCTGGTAAGAGGGAAAGGATTGTGTGAGCAGCTGGTTTTGGGGAAGCAAAAAGAAGTATGCAATGAAGAAGAGGCTGTTTTGACAGTCCAGGACAGCCATGAGCCAAGTGGCAATCAAGAAGAAGACAATGCTGCCCCCACTCCTTGCTGGACCCAAGGCATTATACACTTCCTAGGCACAGGCCTATGCCCTCCGGAGATGAACAAGACCCAAAGGAGACACTTGAGATTGCAGGCTGTCCCGTATGCCATTGTTGATGGAGTTTTGTTCAAGAAAGATGTGAATGGAGTGCTTTTTGAGATGCATTAGCACAAATCAGATTCAAAGGGTGTTGGAAGAGTTCCATGGTGGACCAGCTGGTGGTCATTTTGCACCAAGAGTGACAGCTCTAAAAATCATGAAGGCTGGTTATTATTGGCCTAAAATCTTTAGTGATTGCTATGCATGGATCAAGAGGTGTAAGAATTGTGCATTCTTCACGGGAAAAGAGACTTGCTGCCCTTCCATTACATCCAATCTCGGTTGACCAGCCATTCATGCAATGGGGTTTGGACTTCATTGGAGTCATTAATCCCAATTCAAGCCAAGGGCACAAATGGATTTTGTGACCACGGACTACTTCACCAAATGGATGAAGAAGTAGCACTCGAAGAGGCAAATGAGTCTAGCATCTTAGACTTTTATGAGGGGATAACAACCAGATTTGGTGTACTGCTACAATAATCTCGATAATGCATTGGCATTCATTGGATCTAAGGTGGTGAGTGGGCTGTCAAGAAACGGTATCTACCTAAGCACTTCATCAAACTATTACCCTCGAGGTAATGGCCGGGCCGAAGTCTACAAACAAGAACTTGTTGAGGATCATTAGGAGGACTCTTGATGAGAATCGAGAGGTCTTGGCATACCAAACTGAAATCAGCCTTATGGGCTGATAGGATAACTCCCAAAGATCCACGGGTAACTCTCCATTCAAACTTGTCTATGGAAGAGAGGCAATCTTGCCCATGTCACTTGAGTTGCCAACATTGGAACTCATGAAGCAGGTGGAGTTGCTTTAGAGTTTGAGCCCATGGAGGTGAGGTATGCGAGTTGATGGAGCTGCGAGAGATCGAAATCGGGCATCCCAAGCAATGGAAAAGGATCAAGCTTTGATCAAAAGACCTTTGATAGGAAGGCCAGGATAGATCTTTTCGGGTTGGAGATCTAGTGTTGAAATGGGATGTGGATAGAGAAAAACCGGGAAGGCATTCAAAATTTGATGCCATTTGGAGTGGCCCATACATGGTCACGAAGTGCAAGAACAACAATGCTTTCCAATGGCCCCATTGGATGGTGAAGAAATGGAGATTCCAGTAAATGGAATCTATCTCAAGCGTTGCTTCTAGAGGAAATTCACTACCTTGTAAATATTAGATTAGATTTTCATTCCTCCAAGTGCTTGTGCACATTGTTTTGTTGTAGGTTAGTTTTGTTTTCCCTAAGTGCTTTGGCACAACTTGCTTTGTCCATGGAGATGTTTTGCAGTCCTTGCTTCCATCAGGTGATATTCCATCTTCCTCCTTACACATTCTAAGTCAGTTGGGGTTCTAAACAGAATATTTGATGACTCCATGCCCAATGGACTACTTCAGGCAACTGGTATCTTCTACCTAGCAGGCAGGTAACCCCGCTGAGTCACCAAATTGTTATCCAAAATTCACCCCCAGGGTAAATTTGATAACATGCATCAGAATACTCAAGTCCCAAGCAAATAGATTGATTCAAGGCAAAAAATCATGTTTAGGGTCCCCTCGGATTTTTCTAACTCTCCTGTCCAAGAAGAAAAGCAAGTTCTAAAAAGGGTGAAAAAGTTGCAAAAAACAAGCTTGGGCCAGAAAAAATCATGAAAATTGGCTAAGTCCTAGTCCAGGCGGTCCTTGGGACAGTTGGGACGTCGGGCGCGAATAGGCCGAAAAGCCTCCGGGCGGTCCCATGCAGAGCAAAGGGACATTGGGACATGGGGACATGCGCGGGCGCGAAAAGAGCGAACGGCCGAAGGTAAAAAAAATCGACTAAGCTATGCTGTTGCGAGAAAGGTTGGGACATCTGGCATGAGGGCCAAGGACGATGAGGGAAGCGGCGACGAGAGCCCAGGATCGGCCAAAAGGAGAACTTTCACCCCGGGACAGGTTGGGACATAGTTGGGACATAAGGACGCGTGGGGCGGACGGAGGCCGAAGGAGCGAGAGCCAATCAAATCACGCCACGTGTCTTCGCCTCAAAGAGGGACGGGAAGCCCGAATCGGGTGGATCGGAGAAATTTGTCCCAGAGCGAGTTTGGGACATCCGGGCCAAAGGGAGCGAGGAGGGACGATGAAAAGCCGGCGAGCCCGCGAGGCCATGAATCAGGAAATGCCACGTGTCACACGGGAAAAACGTCCAAAATTTCAAAGGGCAAGGTTTGAAGCGTTGGCCCGAGCCAATAAAAAGAGGACACGTGTCCTAAGGAGAAGGGAGTGTGGAGCTCGGGGAGGAATTAGAGAATTTGGCAAAAGTTTTGGCCAAAAACTAAAAGGTAAAGGATGACCCCACGCCCCTGTCCTCGACTCAATCGAGATCATGCCACGTGTCCCAGTGGCGGGGGCCGCGGGGAAAAATGGAAAATTTCCAAAATTACAAAAAAAAAACTTCAAGGAAAACCCATGGGTAAGGGAAGGAGAGAAATTTCTCATCAATCGGCCCGACACGTGTGTCGTCCAGGTGGCGGAGCGCGGGAAAAAAATTTCAAAACCCATTTTTGCCTGTTTTGTGCCCTAAATCTTCAGATCGCCATATCTTTCGATCCAGAGCTCGGATTTGCACGTTCTTTATATCATTGGAAAGCTTATAAAATTCTCTACATGATTCTAGGGTCAATCTTGAATTTTGGTTCAGTCTGGAGAGAGAAAGTTAAGAAACAGCTCTGACGCGTGTTCATGGCGAAAGTGACATTTCAGCGACCAAATTTAATGCAGAATGGGTCGCATTCTCCTCCAATTTGGTCAAAAATGATAGGGTATGGGTTTGTAAGGTCCCCATGCTGATTTAATGCATTTGTCAGTCAATGAGGAATGGGCTCCCACGTTTTGTACGTTTTCTCTCTCCTGGGCTCGACCCATGCAATGTAAAAAGCTAGATTTGGCTCATTTCTAAAGGGAACACTTTTGGCATAGCAATCTTCTTCTTTCACCTCCAGCAAGTGATTGTTGCAAGAATCAGACCTCTTCAAAGATTGTAACAGTTTTTACCTCTCTGAGGTTGTAATGCAGTGGTTTTGACATTGGAAATGATAATGCAAGCTTTGTGAATGAGTTTCAGTCCTTTGTTTGTATTATTTGCTTCATTTCAGATCCTAAATTATATCTTATCAGCCTGTGTATGTTTTATGTTGCAATCTTTGGTTTGTGTCTATTTGCATGACAAAAATATTCACCACTCCTTTTGGTGCATCACCATCTTTAGTTAGTTTCAATTTTTGCATTTCTATCCTGTCCTCAACAAACCCTATCAATTTACCCCGTTTAACTCCCAAGTGGATAGTTGTGGAGTCTAAAACCAACGTGGGAGGGGGATCTTCCAGTCAAAAGAATATGCAAAACAAATAATTCCAAATCCCCATACATGAATTCCCACCTTGGTGGATTTTATAATTATTAGCCTTTATCATTGCCATATTAAGGAATTTTTTTTACCTTTTCCAATTTGACTTCAAACAACAATAATTCCCTTTGAAAATTACTTGCAATCATGGTATTTCATCATCATTTTTTAATTTATGAAATCAAATAATAATACATCAACCATTATTTTCAACTCAATGGGTGTGGCATTATGCCCCCAATATTTTAATAACAATAATATTAAAATAGAGCCACATATTAATGTTACAAATCCATTCAACCAAGCTTATAAGCCTTAAATATTTTTGCCATAATATGACATCTCAAAAACAATTTCCACAGTCATAATATAATTATAACAATGACACAATCGAACAGACAAACAAATTCCATAATTAAATAAAATTGCATTTAATAATACCAATAGGCGGTATTTAATTATTCGAAAGAACATACATTTTCCCATTATTCATATTTATTTGAATAATTAAATGTCGAATAAAAAGGGTTAATTAGTGGGATGTTACATGCAATACCGTCCCCTACGAAGGTTAATTTAAAAATGACTAACTACATGTTTCCTTGCTCATACATTCAAGCAAATTTTATCACCTTCTTTTATTAAACTTTATATAACTCACTTAAATTATTTTTTCGAGACATGTTTATTTCCCCGACATTTGTAATGGTGGGAAGTACATGGCCAAGGGATAGAAACTCTTTATTGAGGAGTACCACAAGAACCCCAAAGTAGTTGGCACCTTGAGTGAACTGTCCAACAAAATAGGATCCCCACCTACTTGACTAATATACCTTTGTGAGGATTAGAGTCAAAGTTATCCATAGTGGCAGCCCTAGTTTGATCCTTTGAGTGGAATAAAATCTGACTTATTGTATCAAGAGGGGTAAATTAAATTTAGAAAATAGAAATAGTATACTATGCTCGCTCGGGTAATCTTTTTGGAATTTAGGAGAGAACCACTTTTATAGGAATCCCCTCCTTGACCAAGCCAACTTAAGTTTAGAGGCCCTCCTTACATAACGTTATCATCATCTATTTTTTGTTATAAAGTTTGTGTTCCACAATCTTATCATACACACTCTATCTCCCCATCTTCTAAATTTGCAATCAACATTCAAAGCCTTGAGTTGTGGATACCCATGTCCTCACTTGAGCATATTCATTCTCAATCTAAGTCTTGACATCTTGATATTCACTTTATCACGGTCAAGCACCATCACGATCTTATTGCTCTATCACTTTCCTAATTCTTTTAGTTTAACATTCACATTGTTAAAATCTAAGCACTAGACCATCCTACGTTTACAAATTTAACATTCACTTTGTTAAATATAGGGCATCCTCAATTTTATTTATACACTCTACTATCTTAACATTCACTTTGCTAAGAGTAGAGTACATCAATATTTTTTCTACACTCTATTATCTTAACATTCACTTTGTTAAGAGTAGAGTGTATTGATATTCATCGCCAAACTCTTCCATATTGGCATTCACTTTGGTAAGGGTTGAATACCCGAATTTCATCGATGCAACATATTCCATCTTAACATTCACATTTTTAAGGGTTGAGTAATTAATCGTATTTTCCCTAAACTCTTATATCTTAAAATTCACTTTGTTAAGAGTCGAGTAGTCGATCAATTTAACTTCCTAGTCTTGTATTTTGGCATTCACTTTGCCTAAATATAAGCACATCAAAACAAGTTTCATTATTCCCCCATCTTTTAGACAAAATGGTGGGAACAATGCATCAAAATTATAATCCTTTCGGCATAAAGGATCAAAATCATTTTCACATTAGTTCCGATGAAGAGGATAAAGACCAACTAGAGGATCAATAATATAATATTTCCTTAGAAGAACAAACACAACCTATAGGATTTTACGCCAAAATAAAGACCAATTTTTAGTGTCTCCTCAAAATGGGAGAAAAACTACCTCCATATTTTGACAATGTCACTTTGAAAAACCTACGAGGTCAACCCAAACCAAAAAATAATACACAACCCGAATCAAATAACCATGATGAAGTCGGACCAAGTAAAACGAACATTGATAATAAAGGTAAATCTAGTGCTTCGACCCCTAAGTCAAATAAATCCTTGATTGATCAAATCAATGTAATGGAAAAGAAATTGGCTCTAATATCTTCTAAAGTCACTAACGACACCAATGATAAAGAATCAAAGAGGAAAAGTGACGATACATCTAAAACCTATGTTGAAATAGACAAAGAGAAAACCAATCTAAAAATGAGGTTACATCAACCACTCCAAAAATTAGTTCACCATTTGCTCAAGAATGGAAAATGATGAAGGATACAATTTTGGGCATGCAAAAACAATGTAAACAATTCAATTTTGATGAATTGTGTCCTTACCCTTTTGATAAGGACATCCTACACATACCCTTCCCAAGATCCTTCGAGATGCCAAAATTTGACAAATACAAGGAAGAAATGATCCACAAGAGCATATCAAATAATTTTCCATGACATGTTATGAAGTGGCATACAATGGTTATTGGTAAAAGAAAATTTCTAAGTATTGGTAGAGCACAAAGGCTACGTGTAAGGATATGCACACATAGAGGATAGAAGTAGTGTGCGAGGGGTGCGGGCGGGGAGAATACATGCCAACACACAAGACTACGTGCATACAATCAAAAGATCAAGGAATTAGCTAGTTTTCCATAATGGATAAAAATATAAAAGTAAAGTTAGAGTGCCACTCAAGTAAAGATCCAAGAAATAGAGAAAAACATGAAGACTTAATGACCAAATAAGGAGAAAGAAAGCACATGCATATCAGGATAAAGCACACACATGGACCAAGATAAAAATAGGAATTAAAGACTGTTGGATATTTAAGATAATCTATTATTGTCCACGAGTGTAAAATCATGAAAGATATTTTCATACGTATGCTTATTATTAGGAAATTTCATGAAGCGGTGAAGGGCAAGTCCCCACCCTTATATATAGGTAGTGCATCCTTATTGTAGAGAGAGGTTCTTGAGTTATTTTCCATGATAGAGTAAAGTGTGAATGAGGGTTTAACAGTCTAGGGTTTGAGTTTGTTGAGAGCATGCATGGTCTAGTGTATAAATGTCTTGAGGGTAATTGTAATCGAGTTGCTTTGTTATGTATTTGTTCATGGTTTGCAATGGATAACTATGTTTGGGTTGCTAAATTGACTATATATGAGTATGGAATTATGAGGATCTAAGTAGTAATAATCATTCGTTATGTTGATTAATTTTCCTTATTATATGTGTTTCCGGATCTCTATGGTTATGTTATTTCTCTGTGTGTGAATGGTTGGTTTAACTATGGACATGCATGCTAACATTATGATAAGCATAACAAAGGAGGGACTTGGTGGCTCTATACACTTTAGGTGAGCTTCCAGATCTGTCAAGATGAAGTGCCAGCACACCTAAATCTGGTTTGATTTTATAAGACCTATTACACCACCCGCGTACAGGGAGGGAGTGCACTACATCATCACTCGTGATAACTACTTGAAAAGGTAGACATAGGATGCACCTAGAAAATATTGCACAATAGCTATAATATCAAGGTTCCTTTAGGAGAATAGTATCAACAATTATGGAATCCTTTTTAGCTTAACAAGTTGTAGAGGAACTCATTTCTTGAATAAAACTATTAGAATTTTATTGGAAGATTTTATGGTGGCACACCATAAGACTACTCCTTATCACTCTCAGGAAAATGACACTAATGAATCTTTCAACAAGATCTTGGGGCAAATACTCACGAAGATATGTAATGTTGGAAGAAAGGATTGGGATGAAAAGGTATCGCTTGTTTTTTGGGCATATAAAACCACATATAATTGGTTGAATAAGGCCACACTATTTCAGTTGGTGTTTGGCCTAGAGGCTATATTACCCATGGAATTTTTGTTACCATTCCTTTCTATTACATGTGTAGGTGGATTGTCGATGAAATGTTATGGAGGAGCGATTTGATAAAGTGATGTGATTAGATGAGTAGTGCACCATTACGTTGGAGCTAGAAGATAGAGAAGGCACAACATAAAGTATGGTATGACAAGCATATAAAGAGAGAGTATTTTACATTGGCAAGATGGTACTTTTGTATGACTCCAAGTTTGTGCACCACCTAGGGAAGTTAAAGGTCCACTAGTTTGGAACCTTTGTAATGACCAAGATAATAGAATCGAGATGCATGTTAATTGCAAGCATTGGATGGCACTATGTTGTTCGATTACTTGATAGGGAGTAGGTTGAATCCCTACTATAAATAAGATTATTTGTGTTTGTAACAAGGAAATATGGCCAATTAGATTATATTTCCTTTTCATGTTTTTGATTTGTTTATTTTGTTGTAATAAGCATGTTCATGCATAGGAGTTGATTAATACTTATTAATTTGATGCGCAAAGGACCCCACATACTTTTAGTTTGGGTGGAGGTAGGCGTGACTACTCCAACAAAAAAATCTAGGATGTTTGTACTTTCCTTAGAGTTAGTTCAAAGGTGCACGAGAGAAATTCAAAATCAAGGTACTCTATGGAAAAAAATTGGGTGTGTGTGAGAGAAAAGGAAGGAAATAAAGGAAATTAGGATGATGTTACTATTATCTAATTTCCTCCACCACCCGCTGAAATTAGATAACAAGTAGATTCCTGCTGGATTAATCAAATTAGTCCTGAGAATCTCAAATCGATACAAAAGAGTCAAGCTTCTAGCAATATGGGGAGAAACTTAGCCAAATCATGATGAAAAACTGACCCAGGATGAATCGGAAAGGAAAAGTAGAAGAGTCACAGAAGGAACCACGTGTCAGCTCGGCGCAATTCCAAAAAGTGAGAGGGAAAAGAGAAACTCCAAACCCCACAGACTTCCACGTGGAGTCAATGGTAAGGGGCCCGCCAAGAGAGGATCCTCATATTAATCTACAACGAGTCCCATTACAAACTCAAAGGGAAAGTAGAGGGAGCTGTAGAAAGTGCCACGTGTCATCTCGACACACTTTCAAAAGGTGCAAGAAAAGCGGAGACCCTAGAGATGCGCTTGGCCTCCACGTGGAGCTCAAAAAGGATAGACTCTGAACCCAAATTAGGTCGTAAAATATTGGCGGTAGGTCAATTCAATGTAGGATTAATCATGAAGCCCACCAGGAATTTTAAATGCTCAGATATTTTAAAATATTGTGAGAGCTCGCGTGGAACGCCCGACCCGAAGTTCAAACAAGCATAACTTTTGACCCAAAACTCTGATTTTCACAAAATTGGTATTTTCGAAAGCTCTTGACATCCTCTATGCCAAAAATAATGGATTTCCTAATTATAGTAAGGGTAGATATGTGAAAATGAATGAAACATCTCCATCTTTGATAAATTAAATGCTCATTCCCATTAACCGTAAAATGCAGCGGCAGACCCAAAACAACTATCTACGCTCAAATTGCCATATCTTTTGCATTTTTAACGAAATCACACAAAATTGGTGTCATTGGAATTGTGGTTTCAAGCTCGATGCACAAAAGTCAAGAAATTAAGGAATTGATGAATATTCGAGGGTGTATTTTGTATAAGATGAGACTAATTCAACAAGTGGTTGGAAAGTGGTTGGCAATGCATTCAATGAGTATGGCCACCATTTCACTGCTGCAAGTCATGGGAGAATATGGGGGGCCTTTTGTAAGAAACATACCATCATTTAAATCCATTTATGACATCTTACAAGTGGTGGGAGGACAGATTTCAGGATTTTCATTTTTCTCTCTCTGTCTCTCCTCTCAAAATTCTATAAATTGAAGTGTTGGGATCATTGTAAAGGGAGATAGTTTTGAGTAGCAAAACTTTGTCAAAATTTGTTTTGTGAAGCCAATGTGTTGTAGGCCCTTATAGTGGACTCCTTGCATGGTGATCTAGGCCCTTATAATACGTAATAGATTGAAATGTGCATGGATATTCTTTGCCCTATTGTTTTGATCTCATTACCTATATATTATGGTTATCAATGCTCTTGAAAGGATTCACTATCATTGTGTGTGTATGAAATGTTATTGTGAATGCATTTTTGGGTATGGAGAAGCTGTTATCACCCCTTCTAGTATGCACTTTGCTTTTGCTTTTCACTCATTGGATACTATTCTCACACTTTCCTTTACTTGGCGTATCACCACTTTAGTATAGGCACCATTTTCATGCACCCTCTCTCCTGGTCCCTTGGAAAATTAGATTAAGATTAGATAGTTTACTGCATTAGAGTAGCTTGTAGCGGGTAGTTTAGGAGAAAGAACCAACTTTCTCTCGGAGGTCTATCTCAAGTAGCAAGTCCCACAACTTGGAGATAGTACCCATGTTATCCAATCACATCGTGAGATCAAGCACACATACTTGTGTAAACCATAGGTGTTGTGATTCGGTGATAAAAGTTATTTGAAGGAGATTTACTTGGATTGGAAACCATGTGAGAAAGAGGTCGTATAATGTAATGCGAGGAAAGCGGTAGCATGATAAAATACTTGGTATATGGCACAGAGGGAAGATGGATTACGGTGCAAAGGAGTGTGCAAAAGGATGACTGCAGCACTGGGAGGTAGTGGTGTGCCAGAGAGGTTACAAATTCCATGCACATAAGAAAGTAGGAAAAAGTGCAAAAAGGTAAGGTAGGTGAGGAGTAATAAATGCGATAAAAATTTAGAAATCTATAAAAGGAGCACAAGCGAGTTCATTCTTACCTTACATTGTGAAGACTTCAAGCGCCTAAAGAGTGATAAAGTGTGAATTTGTGAAAAATTATGAAGAGCCAAGGAAAATCGAAGCAAACTAGAATGAGATGGCACATAACCTAATTGATGATCTCCTTAAGGTGGAATTCGGAGTGAGGGGAAGGTGTGGAGTTTTCGTTCATCGAGTGAGGGTTTACGTTCATTGAAGTAGGGATTACAAAAGCATAAGTGCACAAGATTGGAATTAGGGCACATAATATTTGAGGAAGACTACGACTTAAGAGCAAGGAGGGTGTATAGAATGAACACTTGGCACAAGTGGTTGATCAAAGGTCATCTACCACCTAGGGAACAAAGTTGTTGAAAAGTCATAAGTGAGAAGTTATGCGGTTGAATTATGACACCAAAGAAAATAACCACGAAGTATCACCTAAGGGCAAGGGCAAGGCAAGGGATCAAATAGGAAGCCCGAAGTGGAGGACACACAAGAATAATGGTTCTCCAAGATGCAATACCCTAGTGAGGTAATTGTTAGTCAGCCATGGGAGTCACACCTAACCAAGTGCAAGATAAGGGACTATAACCATCGCTCATAATCATATGATCTTGAGATAGAGAGGGAGGTAATTAAAAAAATAGATCGGAGGACTGGAGATGGTAAGTTAGTGTATGATGACAAAGTGAAAAAGGACTTGGAGAGCACAAGAGTCCTCCGTTTATGAGTTACCCTTCTTTGGTAAGATTGAGTGTTTGTATCCACGATTGTTGTCACATGTCCATCAAGACTATTTTTAATTTAATGGAAGAACGATGTGCATCACCACACAACTAATTAGGTGACTTAAAGATTTACACAAGTCGGTATGGAGATACAACTTGACTTGGAGGACGATGTGGGTGTAGAGGCCACCGCCATTACTTTTAATTATCGGAGGGGAGGTCGCACAATGGATATTGTGAATATCGGTGACCTAGGGATAAGATTCGCCACGTGCACTAGTTAGTTACAAGTTGGGTGCTTCGAGAGAGGTGGAGCTAGGTGAATAAAGAGTGGCTTCACATAGTGCAAAATATGGCGTAGAATCTGCATACAACATCACACAATTTATTATTGAGGGATCATTGAAGAAGCATGCGTCTGAAGTTGTAAAGGGTGAAAAGATAACTTATCGCGTCATCCTTCTCATTAATTGTCTTATGTGAAATAAGAGTTCTGATGGGTCCGTGAAAAATATGGAAATATCCAATGGATAACAAGTCCCCTATGAAGAATTTTTGAATGTACTTGCGATGGAGGCATCAACAATTCTTACAAGCTTTGAATGGACATATGGTACATGAGGATGCATAAAGCATTCAAGTATGAGTGGTGCGTACCAAAAGAGCTGCCTTTAATTTTGAATGGTAAGGTTGAATTTAAATTTTACCAACATTTTTTCATTGGGGGATTTTACATGAAGACTGGAGATAAGATCCCCTGGTGTAAGCTACCCTTCGCATTCACTTCCAAATACTTCCAAGTGTCGGTGAATAGGATTTTTGATACGAGACATAGTGGATACTGATTTCCACACTTTGCACACTACATATGTGTATCTGGAAAGTCAACGTATGTGGAGCCAATGGAGTCGAGATAACATATATATCAATTATGAGTCTCTTGTGATAAGAAATGAAGAAACAAAATTATATTTCTACTTAAGGCCTAGATTGAGGGATGGAAGGTATATTGACGGGGAAAACATTCCTCTCCCGTAGCCACCAAAAGGGAAGCATCTTGTGGGAACAAATAGAGAAAGAAAAGAGACACCTCCCAAAAAAAGAAGAAGAAGAAAATAAAAGGAGGAGGAGGAGGTGAAAGACAAAGAGGATAACATCGTGTTCGACCACGGTCATAGGAAGAAGTTATGAAGAGGGCTCAAGGATAAGACAACGATGTAGGAACTTGAGCTAATAAAGAAGTCACCAAAGGTCACTCCAACCAACTAGAGCGCAGAGAAGAATACCCCTCCAATAAAGAGAAGGCGAAGGTTGGTAACCAAAGAAAATAGTGATGAAGAGAAGTTAGAAGAAGAGGCCATGCAAAATAAGAAAACTCCGCTCATCCATAATTTGGATGAATAAGAGCCCAAGGATGAAAGTGTGCAACATGGTGAAGAGATGCCCATTGCGCATGAAGGTGAAGACCCCACATGAGAGGAAGAAGAGAAACAGGATGCACGATCGTGAGCCATCTCAAGAAGGCATGGACCCCATAGGCGAAGATGGAAGTAGTGAGCACCCAAGTATAGAGAAATAAGTACCAATTATCGACACACTGGTTGAATAAAGAAGGAGGAGATCTTGCAGACAACATAGGTCAATTATATTGATGATCAAAAAAGGTGTTGTGCGCAAGGTTCCCGAACACAATGTAGAACCAAGACCTTTACGATTAGGAGGTGATCAATCTAGAAGGTATGACCATACACACAAAGAAGATGCTCTCCTAGAATATGCAAACTCACATGGAGGAGCCTAAATTTAAAATTAATAACGAGTCATATTCTAAGCGCAAGATGAAGAAAGCACCGGATATAGTCCTCATGACTATTAAGCCCATAGAGCTAACTAATGAGCAAGCTAGCAATACTTTGAATAAGATGGCGGTATAAGTGACATGAAGAAATCTGACAAGGGGGCACTTATTAGAGTCATGTTGGAAGATAAGAAAGATAAGGAACATGAGGTCTAATGGATAACGAGGATATAGGAAGGGAAGAAAAGCACGCCAAGTATGCTTTAACAAGGTTGTCCATATTGCAGATACCATTACAACCTAGAAGAAAGAGCCAAGGAAGAATACCCTACAACCTTAAACTAATTAGAGGATCTAGTACTTATGTTGTTGTAGGATAAAAGTATTTGTAAGAGCCGATAGAAGAAAAATTTCCCATTGAATGAGAGAAGAATAAAATAGCGGAACACATAAGATAGTGGAATATGAGGTACTAGGCACCTTGATTAAGGATGCGTTGAAAAGGTAGGATGGCCATTTGAAAATTTTAGAACCTTGATCCCATTCTCAAGGCATACACCACTCGGGAGGAGAACAATGTGAAACAAGTCTAAGTATCCAAGAAGGATAATAAGGTTGGGCATGAAGAGTGATCCAAAATGGTACTTAATTTTTCTAAAGTACTTAGAAAATTTTTAGATGAACAAATTTTAATAGACTCAACATTGATCATGAGTTCAATTATCCAATTTTGGGTGTCTTGAAGCCCAATTTTTAAACTCTTCCAAAATGATCAATTAATCTGATTTTTCCAACTTAAGTGAATTTACTAATTCTATTACAAAACCATTAAATAATTCACAAACTTATTTTAAAATATGCACTCAAACTGAATTTCTAATTCACAAATCTGAAAGTGCATTCAATTATCTGAAGTGGGTTATGGATACTAAAATTTCCTTCAATCCTTTTACTCCTTTTTTTGCTTATTTTATCAAATAATAATATTAATCAAAGGAAGAGTTTTATCTTATCGAAGCTTCTAAAAACTGAAATCAAAACACCACAACTCAGAAATTGATAACGGAGTTCACCCGAAGGCTACGTCTCCAGATTCACAAAAAGTGAATCAATCTATTCAACATCTAATGAAGTACAATAACCCTTCAATAATGACTAAAAATATTTATACCTACAAATGAGTTGATCAATGTCCCAAGGAACTCTGAAAAATAGCAGAAATTGTCCCAAGAACGATCTGTGGCTCCTACAATGCTTCTCTTGTTGGTTTCTTGTGCAAATGCATCCAAAAATGCCTACAAATTTAAATGTACAACACCTATATGAAAGAGGTTTACATTTATGGAAACTAGAGGCAATTTTAAGAAACTCCCTTTTACACCAAGACCTGGTTTGGCCCTTAGGTGCTCAAAAACTTAGATCTCTACTAGTTCCTCGTGCTTGTTTTGCGCTAATTGCGATGGAAAATCACCTACATATGGAAATCTACATCACTTCATGAGAAAATAAGAGTACTATTTTCTTCATCTAGGAATTTTGATCAAATTTTATTTTTACATCAAGTTTTAAAAGTGCTTCAAAACCTTATATGAATGTCTTCTTCCTGTTTGGTCTCCTCCACAGATCTGCTTCATAGTCCTCTTTAAATAGAGGCGAGCTTGTTTTTTAGCTTGTTTGAGCCCACCAAAGTGAGTTGGTTGGTAGATGTTGCTTAGCCCCATGAGTTTAGGGCTTCATGGCATGGTGGTTGCATTATGGGCGGTGTTTTGTTTTAACTGTGGGATAAATCCCACATTCCCAACATAGATAGGGGGATTTGTGTTTAAATGGGGCTCACCTACCCATGTTAAAGTGAATCCGGTCATGAATTTATCCTTTTTTTTCCACCATAAATGGCGAGCTAGCAGGTTAGAATGCTTGTGTGGGTCGAGTTGCATGTTTGTTTGATCCACTTGTTATGGAATGTTGACCCGATCCTTGCATCATTGTTTAATCTACCGAGTTAGTCGGTGTGTTAACTGCGCCCAAGTAATTAGGGTGCCAAGATAATAGGTGATTCTTGATGTATTGATCTTAATGGGAATAATGTGAATACCAAACAATTATGAATTGGATAATATAACCCCAAACATTGTGGTGTAAACTCGATCCATATGAGCAATGTGGAAATGTGATCAACTTGGTGGGGAGTTGATCACCCCACCGAGCTAGTAAAATAGCTCATCGAGCTGATTATAAACTTGCAATGTATAAATCAAGTCAGAGTGCAAAAATTGAACTCGAAAAAAATATCGATCTTGGAATGAAAAATTGACATCCACGTGGTGGTTTGAGAGCCCACCACGTCGACAAACAAGAATATAGCTCTCACGGCGGCCGGGCTCCCCTCCATTACAAAATTTGAGCCTCTTTAATTTTTCTCCATACCATGAGTAGAAGACCAAAGGCTCGAAACCATATCATACAACCTTCATTTTTCCTTCTCGTCACTTGTTATGTCCGGATTGGGTATGTACTAGGGTTGACCCATTTAAGACCTTAACTTTGACCGGCGATAGAATTTGCATACTGGACTCTGTTTCTGAAGTTTAGCATACCCGTCGGAAAGGTATCAAGAAGCCCTTCAACATGGTCTAGATTTAGGGAAGTTTAGGGAAGATCTACATAGTGAAAAATCATTTGGATCAAGATAATGGCTGAGATTACACATAAGTGGGATGCACTAAAGATTGTAAGAGAGGCCTTCAAGACAAGGCTTAAAGAACTCAGTTCTTTAGTGGCACGGAAGATGGATACCTTGGAAGGGATGACATCAGAATTTGCTAGAATTATCAGTGAATTGAAGGAAAAAGGTAAATAAATGACCCCAACAGTAGGTGCCGATATTGTTGGGTTGGTACCAGATGAAACTACTAAGGAACTAGTAGAGTGGGAGAAGCTAGAGAGCATCATAAATATAGAGTTCCCTGAACTACTTTAGCCATCTAAGGAGTGAAATCAAATGTGTGCCGAGCGAGATGTGACATTCTTTCATTTATTGGGTATATGTCCACTATTCTTTCATCTCCCACATTTTTTCTTCTATTTTTAAGGAGCATTCTTTGATTCATCATTCTGAGGATGGACAATATCCCTAGTGTGGGGTAATGTTGATCAGAGAAAATTGCTAAGTATTGATAGAGCACGAAGGCTATACGCAAGGATATGTAAACGTAGAGGATTAGAGTAGTGCACAAGGGGTGCATGTAGGAAGAATATAGGTCAACATGTGAGGTTGTGCACATACGCTTAGAAGATTAGGGACTTAGCCAATTTTCCATTATGGCTAAAAATAGAAAAGTAGAGTTGGAGTGTTACTCAAGTAAAGATCCAGAAATAGAGAAAATCATGAAGACTTAGCGGTCAAGCAAAGAGAAAGAAAGCACATGCGAGAGCAAGATAAATCACACACATGGACCAAGATAAAATTAGGAATTAAAACATGTTAGATATTCAAGTTAATCTATTATTAGCTAGGAGTGTAAAAACATGCGAGCTATTTTTGGACAAACGACTATTATTAGAAAATTGTATGAAGTGGTGAAGGGCAAGTCCCGAACCTTATATATAGGTAGTGTATCCTTATTATAGAGAGAGGTTCTTTATTTTTGTTATGATAGAGTAAAGTATGAATGGAAGGTTTAACAGTCTAGGGTTTGAATTTGTTGAGAGCGTGCGTGGTCCAACGTATGGTTTTATTGAGGTTATTGTAATAAGTTGATTTTTATGTATTTCTTCATGGTTTGTAATGGATAAATGTGTTTGTGTTGCTAAATTGACTATGTTTGAGTATGTAATTATAGGGATCCAAGTTATAATAATCATTCTTTACGTTGATTAAGTTTCTTTATTATATGTGTTTCGGATCTCTATGGTTATGTTATTTCTATATGCATTAATGGTTGGTTGAACTATGGATATGGTTAACATGCATGCTGAAATTATGATAAACATAACAAAGGAGGGACCTAGAGGTTGCGCACACTTTGGGTGAGATTCCGAGATCTATTTGGATGGAGTGCCGGTGATGAAAGAGGGTGCGAAAACCTGCAAGCGAGGATCACGAGGATGACATGCACATCAACAGACATGCAAATGACAAAGCATGAAGAGATATCGAGAGAAGCGAGCATCAACCGAATGTGCATGAAAATATTTGAAACATGGGCAGAACCTCGTTATAATCCACAAACTCTCCTCTATCTCATAGATCCAAAAGGGTGTACATATAAGAGGTGTTGAGTAACCCCAAAGCTGCAATCATGACAACTCAAGTGGAGAGGGGGAGTTACATTCCCAGAATAGAAGTGTAACTCCTAATGATGCATATGATACACTGACGTACTAACGCGTGTAAGATAATCTCATGATGACCCCTAAATGACACGTGGACCTACGATCTCACCTAAGTGAGATGACTCACCTAATGATGTGGAAAATAACACACACCAACACCCCCCCTTCATCGTAACTTAGGATGAGGCGACAAGTTAGAAATGAGAAATGGGTCCCGGCACAAAGCCTAATGAGGTACCCACGTACAAGAAGAAGTCCCAAGTAGTGAAGGAAAAATCAGTGGGAAAAACATCCACCACAAGAGAACAAAACACTCTCTAATCTAAGAAAGATGCCAAAGATGGGTCCCAACTATAGGCGAGCTTGAAAAGGTACCCACGTACAAAGAGGTAATCTCTCGGAAAGAAGAATAAGAGAGAAGAAGAAGAGGGAGATGAGAGAAATGCAGAAGATGCCATGGACGGATCTGAACTCTGCAGCTCTAGGAGGTCTCCCAAAAGAATGTCGATGATGAGATCCTCTGCCTCTAGACTAAAGAAGAGCCACCCACACCGAACTATGTGTATGCCCTTAGGAAGGATAGAAATGACGTGCTGGAAGTTTTGCCCACTCCATGAAGGAAACCGAAGGCAGTAGCATGAATAACTCTAAGTCTGGTCTATGAAAGTGTGACATAGGTCTAGTAAGTGAGTGCAAAGCAACCAAAGGTAATGTCACGAGTGTAGAACTGTCAGAGTGTGAAGGGTGAACACCTGTAGAAAGGATGTCCAACTGATGTGAAGGAAATAAAACATCCCCCACAACAGAAAAGGGATCCACAAGCAAGGGTGGATCAATGAAGAACTCGAAAAGTGGAAGTGGTAAGAGTCCCAGAAGGGGCACTCCAAACAACGGAGATGATGAACTCCTTTGAAATACCAAGTAGATGGATGACGAACATGTAGAGCATCACAAGTGGATTATGAGAAAAGACAAAAAGTTCAGGTAGATACTCGTCCCAATGAGGGGGCTCAACAAACAGAAGAGTGATGTCAAATAGGTATGAGTCATCCAATGAAGGTAGAGGAGTGAAATGGGCCTCACACACTGAAGGTGGAAAAGAGGCGGGTGTGATGAATGTATAAGACTGAATAGGAGACTGCTTGATATCTGATGAGATGTGGGAAGTGTCAACACTCTCTGGAATAGTGAGAGAAGGAGGAGAAGAGTCCTCTGTAGTACTCTCGACATCAGAACTGGGTGCACAATCCTCGTCATCAGAAGTAGAACCAAGTGAGTATGTGTTAGTGAAACTGTCATCACATGAAGAAATAGAGGAGACAATTGATCAACAGCAACAATGGAAGCAGTATGTGAAGGGTCTCCATAGAGGGACTGAAGAATGCTCCAGACATGGTGGGGTGGATCTGAGTCTACCACGTGAAACCAGAGAGATCTGGAGACATGCATCATCAAGTGACCAAAAACATGGTCGAAAGTGTCAAGAAATTCCTCTAGATGATAATGATCAGTGGGTGCAGGAACTGGCCCAAGTAAGAAGGGTGAAAGACCCTTGTGAGCGAAGTAACGTTCCATGGAAGCACACCAATCTGAATAGTTCCCTCTCTAGTAAGAAGTGGCGAAGGCTATAAAATGATCCTATGATGCTCAATTCTGGAAAGAGCACTCTCCATGATGCGGAATGAAAAGTGCAAGGTGCACAAAAGTAAGACGTCGGACTCGGTCGATAATGCGTCTGCGTGTGAAAACCCAAGAGTACTAGTCAACCCCCTGAATGTGAAACTTTATAAAGTAGCAGTTTACAAAATTGATAATGCCATCACGTAAAGTGCAAGAAATCATGCAACTTTGACTAAGGAAGCACTAAAAATGAGCTGCGAGTCAAAAGTTATGGCATTATTACGATTCCCACAACTGATGGAAAAAGCCAATAAACATGCAAACTGATTAAAAAAATGCCCGAAATGGGTGCAAAGGGTGTCGTGTGGGTACTCATTGGAAATGGCATCAAATTTTAGGTAGGGTTTATTTTTCTTGCGAGGGGGGATTAGCCTCCTACCAACCCCGGACCTCGCCCTCCGTCTTCGACACACATAGGAAGGGCATGATACAAGCAAAATTAGAACCCGAAAATTTTACAATGCCATGAAAGGAATGTTTTTCCTCAAAACATTAAAAGGGGGATTATTTTAACCTGCAAACAATTCTAAAAGGGATTGTGGGGGCCCACATTGTCAAGTCATGTGGCACCGAGCTGCTTGATTGTTGACCAAGCTGGTTTATTATCTCCACAGCAAGAGCCACGTGCAATGAAGATGATACTGCCAACAATGACCAGGTCCACGTGTAGCTGCCAGGATGGATGCACAGAGTTGAGGTGTTGCAGGTCACTGTAGGAGCATGCAAGGAGAAATCAATAAAATATCTTTGGCGAGTCAACATGAATTACTGTAACGACCACAAGGAGGGTCAAAATGCCGTTCACGCATCGATCCGAGATCGGAAGGACTGAAAGCGGGGCCTAAAACGGTGAGATTCCAATGTAGGTGAGGCCAAGGTCACAAACATTTAAATGTAGTGGTGACGAGATTTTCTAGGATTTCACCAGCGAAATGGTCGAGTAGAGGTGCCACGCGGATTCAATAGTGGAAACACGAGCCGGTGAGTAGAGGAAGCACGAGCCGAACCACGAGAACATGGGAAATAGGCACCAACATGGAGGAAACCATGACCTAGACCAGGCCAAACAAAGGTGAGCAAGGAAAGATGGTGAGCCCGAGTTTATCACGGCGGTGGTAAGGAAAAAATGAGCCTGTTCCACCACTACACAAGTAGGAAGTTATGCTCGGCCAAAGCACAAATCAAGGTAGTGAGATGGATGCAACAAGTGTTAACCAAAGAGCCACAACAAGGAAAAGGATTATTCCAAAGCATAAAGGAGGAAGCACAAATGGAGCGCCCAATGTTGAATCCAAACACGAACATGAAATAAATTCCATCGAGAAGCAACGAAGTAAATGCAATGCAAAACCTAACCATGAGTTAGTTGCAAAATGGTGGAGCCAAACACTCCAAACCAGCCCAAGTATACACGAGTCAAAAAATAAAGCACAAGAATTCCTTTGAAAGAATGTAAGTAGAGCACGATCGGAATAACCATTATGACACAATGCAACGAGAATCTAAATATCACGCCTAAGCTGGAAAACACACACAGAAATGCCAAGAGTGCACGGATCCACAAGATCCACTCTGATACCATGAAAGAGGGTATGAAAACCCACAAGCGAGGATCACGAGGGATGACGTGCACATCAATGGACGTGTGAACAACGTGAAGAGATCTCGGGAGGAGTGAGCATCAACCAAATGTGCATGTAAAGATTCAAAACATGGGCAGAACCTCATTACAATCCACAAACTCTCCTCTATCTCATATATCCAAAAGGGTGTACATATAGGAGGTGTTGAGTAACCCCCAGTGCTGTAATCATGACAACTCAAGTGGAGAGGGGAGTTACATTCCCAGAATAGAAGTGTAACTCCCAATGACACATATGACGCACTGATGCACTGACGCGTAAGAGAATCTCATGATGACCCCTAAATGACACGTGGACCTACGATCTCACCTAAGTGAGATGACTCACATAATGATGTGGAAAATAACACACACCAAAAAGTGCACCTAGCTCTGCTTTGGGTAAATAAAATACTACAATGGTATCTTTCTCTCACACCCTCTCCAAAGAGTTTAGGAGGGAAAGCTTTGGATTGGTTCCTACACCTCCTAAAGGATTAGTCAATACTTTCATGGACCTATCGAGGTAATTTCGTTAAACATTTATCTTTTAACCTCAAATCATAAATAACAATGATGGATTTGTGTAATGAAAAATAATAAACCAATGAAAACTTTGCACAATTCTTACATCGATGGAGAGGAATCACAAGTCGGTTCCCTTGTTTAATTTCTAAGAACTAACTGATTGGTATCTTTGTAATAAACCTTAACAACGAGGTGTCCTTTCACTGCGCAGATGCACTACCTTAATAATTTTGAGGAGGTTATAGAGAAAGGGACATGAACTGTCATGGACTGTTGAAATGTTCACAATTTTGATTCATGGGTGATTACGTACATTTTGGTCATCTCTCGCACTTTGTTAAGTTAATATCTATTAGAGAAAAAAAGTTAGTCAATTTTTGTGTTATTTGGGAGCTTATCTACTAAGTCGCAACTTGGAAGAATAGGATGAACTTTTCTATTATTCCCCTTTTTTCCACGTATCTCCACCATATCCACTTTATTGGTCAAGTCAGGAATGTCAGGCCCAGATGGTACACTCAACCATGTTTCTATTTGCCTTTTGTTCCCCAATTCTCCATTATCCCCAATCCCCATCCTTATTAGCTTTGTCATGCTGATAATAACCATAGGAACTCATTCCCATGTTCTATTTGTTCCCCACCAAGTTGACCTACCCACTTCCAACTACCTCATTGGTTAAATTGGATCTATTTAGAACCATGGGAACTTGTTCCCATGTTCCTTGTGTGTCTCATATTCCCACTTTTCCTACACTTATTTTAAATTGATTAAGTCGTTGTTGGTGCACCTTGTGGAAGTGTTCCTCAGTCATCTATTCCCAATTCATTGCTTTAAATAACTTTTGGGGGAAATTAAGGGTCAATACATTGTCCATGGGTTATATATAGTCTACCTCATCCCTTTTTCCTCACATTTGTAAATCGAGAGCTCTTCCCCCCCATCATTTTCTTCATGACTTGAAAGTAGTTTTCTAGCCATTTCTCCCTGTTTCTCAACCATTTTAAAAATTCAAATTGATTTTTGATAATTTTCTATACTCATTCATTTCCATCCAACTGGTAATTTGTTTCATTATTGTTTGGCCCCCTTTCAAAAATATTTGCTTGTTTTGGTGCCCTCCCTTTTTATATTATAAATTTTCTTCTTGTGAGAGCCTATCCTTCCTTGTGAGTGTCCATCATAATCAAAACAAAGTTTCAATATGTTGGATATGAACCCATTTATTCCCTAGAAACCCTAGTCCTAAAATTGGAGATAGTGATATTAAACACATGGACCTAAATGACTTATGGGAAAGGATGAGAGATTCCAATCTAACTCCTTTAGCTTAGAGAATCCTAGGTAGTGGTTTGGCCCATGCCAAAGGTTTCCCTAAATTTCCATGAAATATAATGACAAAATTTTAGAGCATGCTTTAAATTTTTATCCACAAAATAAAGAATTGAAATTCCCTTAAGGGAAACTAATTGCTTAGCTTGATGCTCACCATATCAACTTGGCCCTAGGTATTCCAAATTTTGACAACTCCAAAACCCTAACCATGGTTGATGCTAAAAAGAATTTGACTTGACCCTAAACAAGTATCAATCAATGATTGCTAACTCTTGGTTAAAGGTAAAGAAAAGGGGACCATCAAAGTTACCAAAGACCCTCTACAAAGTAGACTTTATTGAGTAGTTATCTACCATCATAACTATGTTTGTCAAGATAATTGGCCTTCCCTCTACCAAATAATTTCAAGAATGGATGTGTATCTTCATTAATTTGATTTGTGAGGGTAAACAAACTCTCAATTAGGGAGATATCATTTGTGAAAATTTAACCCAACAACTTACTCAAGTTCATCAGACCAGAATCTTCTATATGAATTCATATCTAATCTACACCATAGATGGGTACATGATCTAGATTGGCTTATCAAGCCATAGAAGTAGTCAAAATCTTCCCGTTTTGAATTTTAAACTTAGTTGAGTTATGAAAATAGCAAAAGTCATTATAGAAAGGTTAATGATGCTTTCACAATGTTCTTGGTTAGATTGTTGTAGGGTAATGTCATAAAAAAGTTTCAAAAGAAGCTAAAAATGGATATCCATTATGGAATTTTGTTCATTCAATTTCAGAAGTTTTCCTACATCGAACAATAGGTTTTGAAGGAATTTCTTATAAACTACCCATCTATTGTAGTGATAAAATTGTTCCAATTGAGATATGCAGACAACTTGACCTTCTCCACATGACCTATAGAGATAAAAAGGTATCTAGCATCCAATTCCCCATAACCTTGGGAAACTATACTTGCAGGTCTTCTCTAGATGCTCAAAATATTGAAAGAACTATCTCCTCTTTTCAGTTCATCCTTTTTAGAATAGTGTATCTTTTGACAACAAGAGCTTCATTGCACAACAATCTCCATCTCTCTTATTTGGATATACCTACAATTGAGGACTACTGGGAATATTGTGATGATTATTTTGAGGTTAGGAAGAGAGTATATGACAAAGGTTATCTCAGTAAAAATTTGGGAATTCCAATTTTGAAAGGTACCAAAAAGTATGTCCATGAAGGAGATGGATAGTCTAGATGATCTCAATGCTCATGATATATCAAGAACTAAGAAATGGTTCAATAAGAAAGTGGTGGAATTTAACTCTACTAGACAAGAAAATTCTCCTCGTAAAAACAATTTCTTCCCAATGAAACACCTCTTTCTCACCAAGCTTCTCCTTTTTATTCTCAAAGAAGACATTGGAACTAAGTTTATGTAAAGAAATATAAAACCAAATAAATCGAGAAGAAGACTAAAACACAAAGCAAAGAAGGTGAGAAGAAATATGAAACACAAGGCACAAGAGGGGAAACTGCTTGCTAAACAAGAAAATGAAGCATAACATGAGGTAGGTGAGAAAGAAGATCAATAAGAGGAATATTATAAAGACAAAGAGGAAGAACGAGATGAATAATGAAGTGAAGAAGATGCAAATGAGGAAGAGGATGTAGTTGAAGTAACAACTCTTGACTTAGGGAAAACAAGCACTATCAGGCCTAAGTTAGATATAAAAAAACCTTCACCCTCCTTTGGAATAGGTATTGTGGTAGTTTATGCTTCTCAACCACTTCCTCCACCACTTGCACTCACATTTCCTTCTCCAAGTACATCCTCACATTTATAACAAGAAATGGAAAGGTCAATCGAAGATTTAAGTTCACATTTATGATGTTGTTGTTGCACTCCTTAGCACCATTCCTCATCTAAAGAAGGCTGAGAATGTTTCTCGTCTTGTTTCGAGATGCCATAGGAAAACAATTTCTCAAAATTGTTAAGCTTAAAGTAGATAAAAGTGAACATGAGGTATTTGTGGCAAAATTTGAGTTGACAAGAATATCCATGGGAGAATCAACCCCTGAAGGGGAGTTCATAACCTCGAGAAATTATTTCTAAAGTTATTGAGAGGGTTGAAAAAGGTAAAAACTTAGGAGTAAACAGAGGAGAAATAAAAGTTCTATCTAACTTCATCAAATCCTTCCTCTCATTTGATAACACTCCATTGGATCCAACTCCCTTATCCTCTCTCCCACCTGCCTACTACTGACAGAGATGATTTTGATTTTAAAGTAATTGTCGAAATACATAAGCATGCAACCCAAGGAAAGGTATCAAAGGTATGGGTGGAGAATATTCTTATCACAATATTAATTTTTTTATGAAGATTGAAAAACATATGATAATATCATCTCAACTCAAAAGTAGATTAGCTAAAGGGTTGAAAGTATTGACAAAGAGGTAAAAATCTAGGCATATGTGATTCAGATCTCTACATCATGACCCTCACACATGAGAAAATCCTCCTCTCTAAGAATATTTTCTATGATTCTAAGAGTAGTCTATCTCGTACATGGTCCTTCTGTGTAGAATAGAGGATGAAAGTTCTCAAAGATGCTTCTACCAATTGTAAAATTTTACCCAAAAGGGGGAAATCTAAAGTCATAAATATTTGTAGATCTATGAGCCCTCCGTTGATATATCTTCAAAGATAATTCATCTCAACGGAACTCAATGGATCAAATCAATGGGGACTTTAAGAAGCTTATAAAAGAGGACCTTTGTGAAAGTGAGAGTGTGAATAAGGATAATATGGAGGAATTATATGATCTCAACAATGTAATAGTGGATGCTATTAAAGGATTATCTCACTATGGAGGAACGAGTTTTGAAATGGAGAATTTTCTAGAGCTCCGAATGATTAACCTCGCGCAGACACTATCATGCCTTAAGACATGGAAATATTAGCCGCACTCACCAAGTTTCGAATGCATGAATGAAAGCTAAAAGTTCTTACTTCTTTTTTCCTCCCTTCCTCAAGTACTCAACATAACTAGTTGTTATATTTTATTGTTGACTTTATTTTTGTAAAAGGAAATATTTAATGTAAATTCATTTTAAATGTAACTTGAATAATTAAGTGATTAGTCACTTAATTAAACAACTAGTTAGTTTTGGTAGTTATTCCTCCCCTCTTGCCTATATAAGGCCTTTGTTTCTATTGTAAAGGGGTTGGATGTTGGAGATTTAATGTAAAGAATACTAATTTTGAATACAGAAGAAGAACCTTTCCTATATTTATTTCTTTTCCAGATTTCTTTTGTTATTTTCTCTATTTAGTCTTTTGTATCATTTACATATTCTAGATATTGAAACTTTGTGTTCTCACTTATGTGCCAAGAATCATTGAACTTTGATTCAATTTGTATCTTGTTTACAACAATGGATTTCATTATATGTAGATGTGTGTGTTCTTGAGTTATACTTGACATGCAAAAGTAGAATAAGATTTGTTTTCCTTCTTATTTGAAAGTGTTGTTCTCACTTCCCATTCTTCATTCAAGTCTGTTCTCCTTTAATTTTTTTCCTTGTATTCAAAATTATAAAATTACTTAATGGAGCCAACATCCTCATATAGATTCAATAGAATGTATATTTGTAAATATTCTAGGGTTTCAATTTTGGTTTGAATAAGGGAACCTCCCCATCAAATATGAGGGACTGTTGTCCCTGAATCTGTGATTGCTAGCAAGATACATTTACATTTTTCAACAAACAAATAACAAATAGAAAAGGCCCTCATTGCAAAAATATTAATTAAGCCTCATTCTATAGAGAATGGGCATAATAATAACAACAACAATTATCAAGATAAACCTAAATATGTCAATCTAAAAATCAATATCATTAATGATGGTGTAAAAGACAACCATTATGTGCATAATATGCAAAATAGTCAACCAAAATAAAATAAATCAAATAATCCATCACTATTCCAAGTAAAGAGGCCCCCCTTCTTGTGATTAAAAACAACGACAATTTACAACATTGGGAGAGACCATTTCGAGAGTCTTATGGCAACTAGAAAGTGCCAATATGGTCACTTACCCTATCATGAAACCCTTTGTTGAAGGGGAATTATTGGTGAAATAATTTGTCATATGGAAAATTAGGTGTCT